>PVLD010000644.1:0-132500 GCA_004027595.1 Dinomys branickii | reverse complement strand
GCACACAGTGCAACACAGCTACAAAGTGTGTGCAATCGTTTTCCATTACTTTTCCTCTGCCTCTACCAGAGACCAGGGTTTTGGCATTTTTATTGTGTCATTAATTTCCATTATATTCTGAACACGGAGTGGGGAGGTCGTCAGGGCTTCGGCTGACTGACAATGTTTGGACAAGTCCAATTAAGTCTCTCATGTTTGGAGAATCTTGGGAAGATAAATAAATCACTGAGACTTTCATTATGAAAACCGCCATTTGGCAATGGCGACCTTTCTCCTGGGAAAGCGATACAGATTTATGGCGGGAGGAAGGGTACAGCTAGTTGATCAAACCGTGCCAGGAGGGGCGTCGGAGTCACGAAATGAACTGGATGAAAGTCCAGCTCAGTGCTCTCTGCACGCGTCACCGTTCTTCCTGTTCCCATCACCTTTCACAGTCCCCGCTCCTGGGGATCAGAACGTGAGCGAAGATGTTTCCTCCCCTTGGGGAGGTGTGGTGAGGGTTTCTGTTGTGGCAGCGCAGTGAGAAGGCAGCCAGGTCATCAAGGTCAGCCCTGTGCTACCCGGGGCTCCCCACGCCCGGCGCTGCCTTTGCTGACCAGGCTCCTCCCAGCATGCCTTCCTTCCTGGGTGAGGCCTGATCCAAATGAAAACTGTGGAGATTTTCCCATTCTCTCAGAAATCTCATGAGGGCTACAACCACCCTCCTGTGACCTTGGTCCCTGTTTCTGCCCTGCATCTGAAGAGCATCTGTGAATGATGTTTCTCTTATTAGGGAGATCAAGGAAATTTGTGTTTGCACTAATTTTTAAATGACATTAAGGAGCTGCTGTTAATTTAGTTTGGTCTGTAATGACATATGGTTGAATTTCTTTAAAATTCATACATGTTGGAGGCACACTCTGAGCGATGCAGGGTTAAGAAGTCATAATACATGAGCCGACTTTTAAAGTTCTTCAGGAAAAAACAAAGAGGGGAGGGGTAGATCATTTGGTCCTCTTAGGAGACAGTGCTGATAGGGTTGGCCGACAAAAGACAAGACAGCCTTGTTAAACTGGAAAATCAAATAAACAACAAATAATTTGCTAGAACAAATACATCCCATGCAGTGTTGTGGAGCATGCTTTTAACAGAGATAAATATTTGAACTGGGGATGTAGCTCAAAGGTGGGGCATTTCCCCAGCCTACAGAGACCCTGGGTTCAATCCCCAGCACCACCACAACAAAAAGGAAAGATTTATTTATCTAAAATTCAAATTTAACTTGATGGCATGTACTTTTAGTTGCTGAATCAGGCAAACTTACATATTAATTGTTGCATATGAAAAGTTTGATCTGAGAATAAGACAGTAAGGAACTTGTAGTTTAGGAAGGATCACAGAAAATAGGCAATGGCTCTGCAAGGTAATGAATACCCTGGGCATGGGCACAAATGCCCGCATTGCACAGGACACCCAATTCATCAGGCAGGCGCTATGCCACTGAGCTATCTCCCCAGCAGGATGCCTAATTTGTACCTGAAAGATACCTACCATTTCTTCCCTAGAAATGTAATAGCAGGTACCCAGGTAAAAATGGGAAGTTGGTTTGAGCACAGTGTTGATTCAGGCAGAATGAACAGATGTTGGAGGACTCTAGAGTAAAGAATATATATGTGAAGAGGCCCAAGTCTGTGTGACACAGACAAGAAAAAGAGTGATGAGTATACCAGCTGGAGACGCAGTGTGGCTGGACGATATAATGCTAGACTGGGAGGGCTTAATATGCCATTCTAGGAAACCAAGAATCTCCTGAAGACAACAGATCTCCATCAGAGAGGAGTAATTTGAGCACCCTAATGTTTTCGAAAGCGAGGCTTTACAGGAACCTGGAGAATGGGTGAAAGAGAAACAAGCCTGGGGACAAAAAGAAAAGTCAAGATTCTGAACAATCATCCAACAAAAACAGATGGCAACCCGAACAAAAATAATGGCAAAGGACCCAGAGAATTAGAGGGGCCCAGAAGATATTGAAGAGGTAGCATCCATAGGATTTTAACAAGAGTTAGAAATGGGACAGGGAGACAGGAAAGTAAAAGTGACTCCCACATTCCTTGTTTGTGCAGCCAAGTCTGATGTTCTCACTCATCAAAAGAGCAAATACAGGAGGGAAAGTGGAGGAAGACGAGGCTGAGGTGGCTTAGGGATGCACGAGCAGGAGGACTCCAGGACCCCCAAGTGAAGGGATGTGAGAAGCAGTTGAGTATAGGGTACTTGAGCTTAGGTTTTGAAGGATCTGGAATGAAGACATACATTGATCATAATCTTCATAATTTTCATAATTGTATTTGTTTTCATTTGCACAAAGACATATAAATAAATTTGAATTGTAACAGATTTAAGCAGCCCATATAAATTAACGTATCTCTTACATTAATGTACTCTTCAATTATCGTTTTCATCTGTACTCTTCCAGACCCTTTTCTGTGCCTTACATACATTCATGTGTTGACAGAGCCCTGTTCTGTTTGTGAGCTGTTTGCTTGCTTAAGGGTGTCGGGCTTCCTGTGATAAGATTTCCCAGGAGATAAGACTCTCAGAGGGAGACCCACTGCAGGGGGTTAACGGGGAGAACGCATTACTGAAACAGCACCTGGAAGGGAGCAAGGGGGGCAGCACTGAACAGAACAAGTTGAAGTCTAATAAGATAGAGCAAATGTCTTAGCCACTCCCGTAGGCGCAGTAACTAGGAGAGGCCCTCAGAGCTGACCTGAAGCAAAAAGGCTGGATCATGGCATCCTCATGTCAACCAGTCACCAATGGGCGCCACCTCCGAGGAAGAAGCACGCTTTAGAAAATATGGTTCCCTTCAGCAGAGGACAGTTCCCAGAGGAGGCCTCTGCTGTGTCCTTCCGTGGCCAGTGTTCATGACAGCTGGAGAGATCACTGCATTGATGTTGAAGGGGGAGCCTGCCAGGCCCCAAGGCATCCGATACACAGAGGGTGCGGAGGTGCAGAAGCTCCTAAGACTACATCCTGGAGATCCATCTCTTTTAGTAAAGGGCCCATTGTCCTTCCAACTGCTGCACAGTGCTCCAGAGGATGTGCTGCCACGGCTTTTCAAAATCTCTGTCTTTTTTTTTATTACTGCATGTGAGTAAGACGCAGAACAAGATTCACTTTGATATACTGGCACATCCACATAACGTTTGATTTCTTGCATTTCCCATTACTCCTCCCTCCTTTTCTTCCTTGCTCTCCTGATCTTTTTCCCCATCTCTGAAACTCTACCTTCTAATTTCCTGTTCTCTCTCCTTTATTTATTTATTCATTCACTTTAGATTGTGCACATAAGAGAAAATACGAGAGAGTTAAATGAGTCTGGGTTATCTTGCTTAACACGGTGACCCCCAGCTCCATTCCTTTTTCTGTGAATGACATAATTTCATCCTTCTTCAAGGCTGAATAATATTCCATTGTGTATATATACCGTGTTTTTCTTATCCATTCCTCTTTTAACGAATGTCTAGGCTCTTTCCACAGCTCAGTTATTGTGAACTGCACTGCTGCAAACATGGGTAGGTGCGTGTCGCTATAGCAGGCTGTCTTTAATTTGTTTGGGGATATACCAAGGACTGCTGTAGCTGGGTTTAGTGAAATTTCTGTCTTTAGTTACTTGAGGAGCCTTCATAGTGATTTCCACAGTCACTGAACTATTTTACTTTCTCCCCAGCAGTGTGGGGGCGCTCCTCCCCCCTCATCCTTCTCAGCACTTGCTGCTTTTTGTATTCTTGGTGGTGGACATCCGGAATAGAGGGAGATAGAATCTCAGTGCAGTTTCTATTTACATTTTACTAAAGGCTAATGATGTGGGCCATTTCTCAGATTCTTATTGGCCATTTGTACTTCCTTTGCCCTTTACTGGTTGAGTTGTTGGGCATTTGGAGTTAATTATTTTGAGTTCCTGATATTATACATTATTTCCCTATCAGAAGGTAAGTCTCTCCCATTCTGAAGGTTGTTTTTCACTCTGCTGATTGTTTCCCTTGCTCGATCACTCCCTTCTTAATGTACATTCACGTTGTTTCTAACAGTTTACTGTTATCAACAATAGTACAGTTCAAATAGGCTTCTGGCTTTTGGTAATGATCGAATAAGTCCCTACCAGAGGGTTCCTCCCCCCCCAAAAAAATGGTAAAACCCGCCTACGATACTAAAGCAACTACGTGAAGTTGCTGGAGTGTGGACAGTAGAAGAGACTCCTGTGGGCAGAGGATGTTTGAAGAGCAACACTGTAATATAATGTCCCTATTTTTGCAACTTTCAGGCTGGAATTTATGTGGTCCATTTGTTACTTAGCAAGCAGCTCCAGAATGAGGACACCAGTGGAAAAATCCAGTCTTTCTGGTCAGCAAAATCAGAGAAGTGAGGCTGAGAAACCGTTACTGAAGCAAGCAGGGGAATGCTGGAAGGGAAGGGAAAAGGAAATAGAGGAGACCCTAAAATCTGTCCACGCGTATCTCAGACTGACCTCTGCATCAGGCATGCGTGGATCAGATGAAAGCAGCTCAGCTAAGAGAATTATTTGGCTTCAGACCAGAGCTGCTGCCCAAAGAAAAAGAGTTTGCATTTCATGTCCAGCCAAATAAATTTTGTGCTAATGCTAAGGAAATAACACCCATTAGAAGAAGTTAACAAATCAGAATCTTCATAACCTCATATTCATAATATATGGGATATAACCCAAAACAACTTGACATAAAAATAAAGAAAATGGAGCGTATACTCCAGAAAAAAGAAAGTTAATCCCATGTGACCCTGACATAAAGCAGATGTTAAAGCTGGCACACAAGCCTCTCAAAGCATTTTAACTCTCTTCAATAAAGTAAAGCAAAGTGGGCTATCTGTGAATAAAAATGTAAGAATAACTCAAAAGAGATTTAAACACTGGAAAGAACCAAATGGAAATCCTAGAACTAAACAAAAACAATACCTGAAATTTTTAAATTATTGGCTGAACTTAGTTATAAATGAGTGTATCTGAAGCAAGGGAGAGAAGGCACACACTGGCAAATAAATCAGTGAAATTGTCCCCGGAGATGAACAGAGAGCAAAAGACTTTTAAAAATGACTGAGGAACCTCTCAGATAGTACCAAGTCACTCAGATACAGGCAGTCCCAGCAGAAGAAGAGGACAGAGGACAGAAAAGATAATTGGTTGAAAGAGAAATTTACAGGTTCAAGATGTTTTGTCAACATCAGTTGGAGTAAATAAACATGAAGATGTTGGCGGTAAAACACCTTACAGTTCAATTATGGAGTCCAAGATAAAAAACCTTGAAAGCAGTGAGAGAATAAAATTAAAAGAGAGCTGGGCCTGGAGGTCGGTGACGGGGAGCTTGCCTAGCGTGTGGGAGACCTTGGGTTTCATCCCCAGCACCACAAAACCAACAAAGCCAAACAAGACAAAACAAAACAAAACAAAATAAACCATTACTTTTAAGCAAACGGAGTCTGACTAAGAATGAAGTTCTCATCAGAAACCGTGAAAGCCAGAAAAATGTGAGATTAAAAAGGAAAATTGTCAACACAGAGTACTCAATCCAGAAAAAAAGTCCTTCTAAAATAAAGAAAAAATGAAAACAATTTCTGATAAAGAGGACTAAGAGACTTCACTGCTAGCAGATCTGCACTGCACACAAATGTTAATGAGAGTTCCTCAGGCAGAAGGAAAAAGATTTTTGATGGAAATTTGGATTCTCAGGAGAAAAAGAACAGAAAGGACAAAAATTGCTGAGGAAATGTAAAAGAGGTTTTTATTCTTCTTTTGCTTCTTAATCTTTAAAATAGAACTGTGAAAAGTAAAATTATGGCATTGTTTTGTGGGATTTTACAAAATCAGTATATTTAATACATATAATAGCTATGACACAGTGAGGGCAGTGATACATGCGGTGACACATGTTCATGAGTTTCCCACATTCTACACAAACTGTTAATATGTTTACTATGCTAACTGTTAAATTATACACATATATAATATACATATATATAAAATTTCTAGCCAGTCACTGAAAAAAACATACAGAAGCATAGCTGAAAAGCTACTAAGAACATTTAAATGGAATTTAAAATTTCCAGATATTTTTAAAGACAAAAAAATGAAAAACAGGGAACATAAAGGAGAAGAGAAAAAAGACCAAAAAAAAAAAAAAAATAGAACCCAGACCATAAAATGGTAGGCCCACGCAAATATATAAATAACTGTATTGAGCAGTACCCACTTACATGGTCCCGTCCAAAGGCAACCAGTGTGGTGACACATGCTGTAATCCCTGCACTCAGAGGATCCCAGCAAGGTCAAGGCTAACCTGCGCTGCAAAATGCATTCAAGACCACCCTGAAATACATAGTGAGAACTTGTCTCTAAAAACAAAGCAAGCAAACAAAACAAGCAAAAGGCAGAGATTGACAGAAAGGAGTTTAAAATGTTAGTAAAACACTACTGTATACAAAAGACAACTTACTTCTGAAGACACAAGCTCGGAAGAAACAAATGGAAAACATACTGTACATAATAGAAAGCGTTAAAAAGCTAGAGAAGGTATTCAAGCATTAGAAAAAATAGATTTCAAGATACTGGCTGAATTTTGCCCTTCAAAAATACGTGTGTCAATCCTAATCCCTGGCACCCATGAGTATGACCTTATTTAGAAACAGACTCTTTGCCAGTGTAATTGTATTGGGAGGGATGATAGCATATCAGGGTGTGTTTTAATCCAGTGATTAGTGACCATACTAGAAGAGGGGAATTTGGACACAGAGACACAGAAATACCCAGGGAGAAGCCTAAGTGACGATAGAGGCACAGATGGGACTGACTGATCTCAAGCCAAAGAGCACCAGTGAATGCAAGCAGCCAACAGGACCACTGGGGGAATTTTTCCCTAGAGATTTCAAAGGGAGAAAGGCCCTGTGGGCTCCTTGGTTGTGGACTTCTGTATTCCAGCACTGGAAAACAATTCATTTCTGTTGTCATAAACCATGCATTCTGTGTAATTTTTAACGGTAGCTCTAAGGGACTAATTCATAAGGCAGAGATTACTAGAGATAAAAAGGAATACTTCTTTCAAATAAAGGAGTCAACTGAAGACACAACAATCATAAATGCACATGAGACTAATAAAAGACTTCAAAACTGTGAGGGAAAGCAGACATAACTGAAGGGAGAATTGACATTTCCATACTCAGAGATTTCTCTCAGCAATTAGTGCAATAACTAGACAAAGAACACTAGCAAAGGCATAGAAGACTTGAGAAGAAAATCGCTACTGTCCACACAAATACATAAAGGAGAGAACAGCTGTTAGTCTTGGAACACCCTTCTACTTTCTGCAATTTTCCTGATGTCCTCAATTATAGTCTTCATCCTTCTCTTGATGTGCAACATATTTGCCCTATTTCCCCCTCCAATTTGTGGTTGCAAATGTTTTTAATTTGCCTTTGAAATACCTCTCATCTTATGTCACTTATGGAGTTATCTTTTTTTCACTCTTTCTTCCTGACAATCATTTCTAAGTCCTCTTTTCTTACCAATGTATAGTTTCCATACATTTTTTTTTGTTCTTTTCAAAATTCATATTTCTTCTTTTACAGACTTTCGGTTTCCTTTATAATAGCTAACATTTCTAATGCCTTAAATATTTTTATTGCTTTAATCTTTAAACATATTCTAATAAAGTAAGTCCTTGTAGTATTCCTATATGAAAGATGAGGACACTGAGGCTCGGAAATGTCAACTGATTTGGGCAAATTAAACAGAGTAAATGGTGGAGACAGAGTCTAACCAACTAGGTTCCAGTGTTTGTGCTCTTTACTACTGGGATACATGGCCTACATTCTTAGACAGGATATTGTGTTTTCTAAAATTTACCTTTTATTCCCTTTTTATCAAATTCCTCATTTCCAAAGGTTTTGATCATTCTGTTGGTTATATATTATTTTTCATCAAATTACTTCTTGTTAACTTCTTTGTCATTATAAATTTTTGTCTTTTAAGCCTCTTGTTGGAGACTCAACAGTGAACCCCAAAAGGCATCCATGTCCTAATCCCTGAGAGTTGAAAATGGGATTTGCTATTGCAAGATATTCATGTTATCAGGTAGTTCCTTTTAGAAACGTCTTTCCAATTAAATATATTCCACATCTCTCTTTAAACAGAGAACTGACTGAGACCAGCCAAAAGTAGTGGCAAAGTTTATTTGAAAAGTAGGGGGAGAAACTGGCTCTACAGAGCAAACTTGGGCCAAAGAAAGGAAAAGAAAAAACACAAGTACATCATGGTACAGAAGACAAGGTGGGCTACTGATATGTTTTGTATCTAAATGTCCTCTCAAAGTCTCATGCAGTCATAGGGACAGGCTTCTATAATTTGTGATTGATTTATGATCCAATGCTGGGATTATGGGCATGAGGGCTACACTCACCCTAGGGTGAGTAACCTGGATACAATACAAGGGACAGAAAGAGTCTTCTCTCAGCTCCTTCCTCTTTTCCTTTTGTTGCTTTTGTTGTTTTCTGCCACGGTGAACTGTTGTCCTCTGCCATGTGCCACCCTACCTTGGAGCCAGCTGATTATAGACTGAAACCTCCACAAACTGTAAGCTAAATAAATCTTTCCCCCTTTAATTTTGGGCATTGGGTATTTTGTCTCAGCAATGTGGCAGAATGTGTAATATAATGAAGAAAAAGTAACTGAGACAGCTACCAAGAACAGTCACAATAGGAAAGTATCATGGTGTCCTGTCTCTTTTATGCCATGCACATTTTGTGGGAACCCACAAGAAGTTCTACTTATGGGGTCCAGAGAGGCAGTCGTGTGTAGATCTTGGGGTCTTGCCATGCCTCTCTTCCCCACCAGTCTAAGCTATGTCCTCTCCTATCTCATTTTCAGATGTGATTAAGTATCTGGTTTTGGGAAGATTATCCAGACTTACCTGGGTAGGCCCTGAATAAATCATGCATAATCTTAAGAGAGAGTCAGAGGGTGATGTAACGTGCACGCGCGCGCACGCACACACACACACACACACACACACACACACACGGAAAGCAATGTGAAGACACAGCAGAGAGAGATTTGAAGATGCTGACTTTGAAGTTTGGAGTGAGTCAGCTACAAATTAAGGCAAGCTACCAGAGGCAAGAAACAGATCCTCACCGAGATCCCCCTGCTAACACTACTTGGTGTCAATTTCTGTACAGCAATTCTGATTTGCACTCCTGGTGCCCAGAACTGTGAGCAAATAACTTTCTTTTGGTTTTTTTTTGTTGTTGTTGTTTATTTGAGACCAAGTCTTGCTTTGTAGTACAGCTGGTCTTGAACTTACTGTGCAGCCCAGGCTGGCCTGGAACTCACAACAGCCCTTCTGCCTCAGTCTCCTGAATGCTGGGACTGCGGCTGTGCAGCACCACCCCTGGCTTAACTTTCTGATCTTTAAAGTCACTGAGTTGGTGGTAATTTGTTGCAAGAGCCATAGAAAATTAGTGTGTTCTGCCTTTCGGCTACACATTACACATTAACATTATAATCCTTCATTTAAAAATACTGACTATAAGCCTACTGTGTGCAAGCCTCAGGAACAATTGGACAGTGTCTTTACTCTGGTATAGTCTAAATGAGTAAGGCAGTGCTAGGCGAGACCACTTCACATGAAATGATAAAGTGTATGTTATGAGACTAGGGAAGACCATAGGATCATACAGGTTGTGACCTTGACAGAACCAAGAGTGGCTTTCACTTTTCTTGGCTAATGGGTTCTGTTATAGACACTGTCCACGATCTTCATCAACATCACTGCAGCCATGTGATTTGTGTTATATTTAAAGAACAACACACATTTGGAGACTGTGTCTTGTGTTTGCTTTGAACTTGCCGAACAACTTTGAAGGTCAGAAGAACAGTTTGATAACAAGGAAATCAAGAGTGGAAATATATTTTTAAACTTTGTTGCCCACTTGAAGGCCATTGAAGAAGGATGCAGAGGCTCAGGAAATGGCTACCTGTGTAGACAAGACGGAGTTGTTTCAGAGTACAGCTGAATATACAGAGCAAAGCCCCTTTCCCTCCCTCGTTTAGCAAACATTTGGTTGCCAGAGTTATACAGCTTCCAGCTCTGCTTCAGAAGGTCTTTGTTTATCTTCACAAGGACAATTAAGTGGCAGGAATGTGTAATATAATGAAGCACTGCCAAAACAAACAGCTCTCTTAAAACATTATATAGAAGTGGCTATTGTTGCTGGTCCTTTTACCAGAGTCTCAAACTACTTGCTAATAACTTAATTCCATTTCTCTGCAGACAGGCTGATCCTATTGCAGAAGATGGACCGTGTGGTGTGTTGGTTAGAGAGATGTTCTGGAAGCCAGAATGGACTCACATTTTATAACATAACCAAGCAACTGATTCACTGCATAACCTAGGGCTATATGTCTTAACCTCATGGGGCTTGTTGTCCATCCAGCTGGAAAATTTAGTAAGATGTGAGGTTGGGTTGAAAATTATTTGTAGTGCTGCTGAGGTGCTTTCCACAGGATACAAAAGGAGACTGATCATCCTGAGTTAAAAAAAAAAATTCCTGTGGACAGTGCTTCCTAAAGGTAAGCCTCACAAGATGCAAGACGAGCTTGCTCAGAACAGCAAGAATATTCTGCAAAGCACAGGGGCTCCTCTATGCTGAGCTGAGAGTTAAATATCTCTGTCCCCAGTTGACCTCAGTCAACAATCATGGCTCTCTGTAAAATGGATCTTGCTTGGATGAAGATCCCAAAGTTACTCTCACTCAGTGACTCTTGCAAAGCAGGTCAAGAAATCCATGGTATCTGATATCTTTCCTGCTTCAGAACTTAAGGTTAGATCAGCTTTACCGAGTAAGTTGAGGGAAATGAAGAGGAAACAGTTTCTTTGCCTTAGGGAGAAATATTCCTCATAGAACATATGCTCCTGAATGTAAAGATGGTTGATGGAACAATCGTAACTTAAAAGCGAAAACACTTTAAACAAACAAATGTCTATCATCATAGGAAATTGACAATTGGTATTACCTTTGGGATTTTGAAGACTAAAATATACTCCAGGAATGTTGGCTTCAGATCCAGGACCTGGAATTGATAACATTTTGGTGAAGACTGGCCTTTGAAGGTGAGATTTCTGATAAAAGCTATAAATATTCATATAGTCATTTAAATCATACAAGGCATTTCCAAAAAGCATGGGAAACTGATAATTGTGATTGAATGAACTTTTTTTATTCACAAGGTCAGTAATGCTTGGTTTGTGTTTTAAATACCTTTTTGTTAGCTCACCACAAAATAAGTCAGAGGAGAATTGTGGCAAATAAACTCAAGGTGGGAACCATAAATAACACATGAATATTTATTGCTCATAGATCTACAGATGCCAGCTGATGCAGTTGAGCATATGTATATCTTCACAGATCTCAAAGAGCAACTCTCATCTCTGAAAAAGTGGCTAAGAAGACTGTCTATACCCATGTAAAGTCTGTCCTCTGCTTGTGATTCTGGACAAGTGTTCAGAACCTGGCTCAAGTTGGAAGCCCTTGGGTATTTGGCTTTCCGATTACTTCCAAAGAATTGGTAGCAAAACATTGCTGGCCTCCTAGAGTGAATGAGACTAATGGTATAACAAAACTTAACCCAACCAAGAAAGAAAACTACAGGCCAGTCTCCCTAATGAACATTGATGCAAAATCTTTAATAAGATACTAGTGAACAGAATGCAACAAATCATCAAGAAGATTATGCATCATGACCAAGTAGAATTCACACTAAGGATGAGAAGATGGTTCAACATATGCAAAAGAATAAATGTAATACACCATGCTAACAGAACTAAAGACAAAAATTACATGATCATCTCAATAGATGTAGAAAAAGCATTTGATAAAGTTTAACATCCATTTATGATAAAAACCCTACCAAAAATTGGAACAGATGGTCTTTATATCGGTCTTATAAAAGCCATCTATGATAAACCAACAGTTAATATCATATTAAATGGTCAGAAACTGAAAGCTTTCACTCAAAAATAAGAAACAAGACAAGGACATCCACTATCACCACTCCTATTCAATATACTTCTGAAAACATTAGCCAGAGCAATTAGACAAGAGAAAAACATAGAAGGAATAAGGATAGGAAAGGAAGAAGTTAAATTATCATTATTTGCAGATGACATGGTACTCTATATAGAAGACTGTTTAATATTTAGATCCCTGATCCATTTGATCCAAAAACTCCACAAAAACTTGTAGACTTAATATCCAAATTCGGTAGCGTAGCAGGATACAAAGTCAACACTCAAAAGTCAATAGCATTCCTGTATACAAGCAACAAACTCACAGAAAGAGAAATTAAGGAAAGCACACCCTTGATGATAACATCCAAAAATATGAAATATTAGGAATCAATCTAACACAGGATGCAAAAGATCCGTACCGTGAAAATTACAGTACTAAAGAAAAGGAGATTGAAGGGAATATCAGAAAATGGAAAGATATCCCTTGCTCTTGGATAGGAAGAACTAACATAGTGAAAATGGCCATACTCCCAAAACTGCTATACAGATATAATGCAATCCCAATCAAAAGACCATTAACACACCTCATAGATCTAGAGAAAACATTCCTAAAATTCATTTGGAACCAGGAGAGACCTAGAATAGCAAAAGCAATTCTGGGTAACAAAAGCAAGTCAGGGGGCATCACAATTCCAACGTGAAATTATACCACAGAGTGACTTTGGTAAAAATCAGCATAGTATTGACAAAAAAAAAAAAAAAAAAAAAAAAACCAGGCCTGAGGATCAATAGAAGAGGACAGAAGATGCAAATGCATCCCCAAACACACTCAGCCACCTTATCTTTGACAAAGGAGCCAAACATGTTCATTGAAAGAAAAATAAGTCTCTTTAATAAATTGTGCTGGAAAAAGTGGTTCTCCACATGCCAAAGACTAAAACCAGACCCCCGCACTAAACTAAAGTCATAATGGATCAGAGATCTAAATATTAAAATAGAAACATTAAATTTAGTGGAAGAGAAAATAGGCAGAAATCTTGAAGACATAAGTGACTTCATGAAGGCAGAGAATTCATGAACAAAACCTAGACTGCAAGGGAAATATTACAAAGAATCAACAGAGGGGATTTCACCTTATTAAAAAGCTTTTGCACAACAAAAGAAATCTCCAACAGAGTAAAAAAAAAAAAAACCCACAGAATGGGAAAAAATTATAGGCAGCTGTCTCTTAGACAGACGACTTATATCTAGAACATATAAAAAATTGAAAAAAATCAGACCCCCCAAATTCAAGACCCAATCCAAAAATAGCCATCTGAGATGAATATATACTTCTCAGATGAAGAAATACAAATGGCAAATAAATACACAAAAAATGTTCAACATCATTGGTCATTTGAGAGATGCAAATTAAAACAACACTAAGATTCAATCTCAGCCCAGCAAGAATGGCTATTATCAACAAATCAACTAATCACAGCTGTGGGGAGAAAGGAACCCTCCTCCACTGTTAGTGGGAATCTAAACTGGTGCAACCACTGTGGAAATCAATGTGCAGATTCCTTTAAAAACTGGGATTAGGGCCAGGGATTCAGCTCAATGGCACAGTGCTTGACTGGCAAGTGTGAGGTCTTGAGTTTGATTCCTGTTACAAAAAAAAAAAAAAAAGAGTGAAACAAAAACTGGAATTAGAGATCCCATTCAACCCAGCTGTTCCCCATCTGGGTATCTTCCCAGAAGAATTAAAAACATCATACCACAGTGACATATGTGCACCCATGTTTAGAGCACCACAATGTGTAATAGCTAAATCTTGGAAACGACGTAGATGCCCATCCACTGAGGAGTGGATAACAAAGATGTGGGGTTTTTTTTAATAATGGAGTACTACTCAGCCATAAGGATAAACTGGAGACTTTCACAGGTAGATGGATGCAACTCGAAACCATACTCATAAGTGAAATAAATCAGACCTACATGTGTAAACATCATATTGTTTCTCTAGTATAAGAAATAGAGCAAGAAAATAGGATCTGAAGTGTACAATAGATACTGTGGAACTGGTCAAAAACTATTCAAAAGAAAAGACAAACTGAGATGGGGGAAGGGAAAAAAAGAAATGGAAAAAGAAAAATATATATGTATACACCAGGTCGTTAAGATAGTTATACAGCTAGCTTCTCTAAGTTATTTGAAAAGAATATTTTGTGCTAATATTGTTTAGGCAAGGGACATCATGCCTAAATCCTGTACTCTGAATAACTACAACAAAGACAACAATACACAATGTATCAATTATTGTGACTGTCCTAACCGGTTTCAAAACTCGGTTTCATTATCTTTTTTCTCTTTAAAATAAAAAGTAAAATAATACAAATTAAAGGGAAAATGAGAGTATAAATTTAGAGTAAGTCCAAGAATAAATCTTTAGTAGTAATATATTGACCTAATCTGCCTGGATGGAGAAATTGGGGTCATCCTGGAGGACACCCTGAGAACCTGAGCTCACAGATTAACAATGACCTGTCATTCACACATGAGTTTATAAAGCATTCACATGGGCCATCCACTTACATAGTACTGCCCTGGGCACCACACAGGATCTGAAGAGGATGCACAGTGGGACAAACTGAAATACATAGCTAGCATGTGAGCATCCACCCAAAATATTTATGGTCCATGTTAGTATATACGGGCAAGTTAGCCATTTAGAGAAATATGTTGTGGTCGCTTTGAGTTTTAAAACAGAATGTGGGGGGTCATTTTCCTAAATGAAATGGAGGAGAGGAGGATAGAAGAATGAACTTATGACAAAAAGGACAAGAGCAGACGGCTGAGGATGAAGGATATATTGTACAGATACTGGGTTCTATAATATGGGTGGGTCCACTTAGGGTAAAGTAGAATACCGACAGATGTGTTTTAGGCGGTAGGCTTTCTTCTAAAGTTGATGGGAATAATCGAGTTCTTCAGTCATTCATTTACTGAATCATGCAACAACTACTGGAAGGATAACTTACTTACGTTAGGTCCTTTGCTTGGCTTAGAAAACTTAAGGAAAATAAGAGTGTGTTCCTGCCTTCAAAGGTCTTATATTTTAGTGGGGAAACATCTGTAAACAAATAATTGGTATGGCAAACATGTACTAACAAAAAATAAAATCAAAAAACATTGTTCAAAAGTACTAAAGCACAGGTGTACCTTTAGATCAAAGATGATAAGACTTGTAAATAAATATGTAAGTCTATCTAACTGAACTGTCATAGTTCGATGGGCCAGCAACTTAACTGTTTTAACTATACTTAAACAAGTACAAGAGGTAATCAAACGCATGATGAATTTTTACATTTAAAAATTTACTATATTGAAAGACATATTGCTATTAATTCCCTTAAAAACTACTCCCCCTCGCTTCAAACGCACTTATCCTAATGTTCTTGCCACATTCTGAAACAATTCTGGAAGTCCTCTTTCCTGGTTGTCTTCATGAGGTGTTATCAAAGATATAGCGAATGCTGCTGCTGGGCGCCATACAACAAAAAGGCCCGCTCTTAAAAACATTCTAGTGTGTCCTTGCTCCCCTTATTCACCAGAGCTGGCACGACACATATTCCGGCTCTTCCCCCAAATCAAAATGATTGTGAAAGTTTTGCATCAATTCAGGACATCAAGGTAGTAATAACAGTGTAACACTCACGAGACAGGACGTCCAGAGCCACTTCAGGAAACGGCAAGAATGGTGGAATAAGTATGTTTGAAGCGAAGCGGGCGGAGTTTGAAAGGGATCGATGGTAATGTGTCTTTTACTGTAATAAATTTTTAAAATTTAAAAATTCACCACAGTTTTCCATCAAAGTTTGTCAATAGCAGACGGATTTCTCAGTGTCACAGGAAGATACAAATATGTTGCATTAGAATTGCGGTTATCAGTGTGAACCTATGGTTTAATTTATGCCTGAATTGTTATGGTTTATGTCTAGATGTTCTCCTAAAACCTCATGCAGTCATGAGGGGCAGGCTTTTCAGAGGTGGCTGAATCTAGAGTTTGTGACTGATTCATGGTCCAGTGCTAGGATTAATGGTGTGAGTACTTCACCCACTCAAGCATTCATGCAGTATAGCCTGTATGCAGTGTAAGGGACAGGAAGGGGCTTGTCCCCCTGCCCTCATTCCTTTCGCTGGCTTCCGCCACCATGAACTGTTGTCCTCCTGCCATGCCACCCTGCCTTGGAGCCAGCCAGTTAGGGACTGAAACCCCCACAAGCTGTGAGCTAAGTAAACCTTTCCTCCCTTTAACTTTGGGTGTTGGGTATTTTGTCTCAGCAATGAGGTAAGTAACTAAGATACAGACATAGATAAAAATATAGATATATAGAGATATATAGATGTAAATATAGATAAATATTACAGGTTTAAATTTTTTAAGTAAGGCAAAGAAATTGATATATTTTACTTGTATATCTGTAGGTTTGCAGATATGTATATATTTAAATGAACATATGTATATGTACATGTGTGCATACTGATGTCTGTTTCTGAGGCCCATTGGGAAGGCCTAGAAGCTATGATACCCCATAGCAATGAACACATCTAGCACCCAGATCTTAGTTTCTGACTACCACATGATTAGCCACTAGAGAAAACAAGATTGCTTGGACAACAGCTAATTTCATGGCCAGGGCAGGAAAAATACAAAATGAGTCTGGAACATGTTCTTGTGCAATAAAGTAAGAAAATAAAATTCTTAGAGAATAAGGACATAAAGGAACATTTAAGAATCTCCTACTTTCAAATTTTGTATAATTTAATATCAAAATAATTAATATTTGTAAATTATCTATCAAATAAAGTTGGACATGAATGGATGTTCCCTTTATAGAATTACATGAAGCATAGAAGGAATAGAGGCTTTAAAATTTATTTTATAACATTGTAATAATTGATTCAGCAAAAATCTTCAATAGTTTCTGTTCTAAAACTTGTAGGCAAGAGTTGACAAGAAACAGTATACAGCACCTACACAGTTTAAAAATATTTCTCAAGAAATACTTTTTTGTTTGTTTGTGGTACTAGAGGTCAAACCCTGTCCTTAATAACAAGCTACATCTCCAGCCCTATTTTTATTTGTTATTTTGAGACAGGGTCTCAGTAAGTCATCAAGTTGCCCAGGGTAAAAAAATACTTATTAGTAACAGAGAAATTGCATATTTCTCTGGCAGACACTCTTCCTCCATGTAATGCAGTTTAACTTTACCAGTAACGAGACAAACTGACACCAGATGCCTACAGAGGAGATGTACTGGAAGGAGGCATCAGGACATCTGTGATGCTCCTGAAAAAGTGCTTCGGTTTATTCTCATTGCAAGCAAACATGACGGATCCTAGGGCAGATTGCCCCTTTGGGGCCCCAATATTTCTCTGTGCATATTTCTAGTACTGCATTTACTATATGAACTAAAAGCACACATTAACTGGGTTTACTTCTTCCTGGGTTGTGGTTCGCAGGGAAGGAAGAGAATGTCATGTACCATTTTATACCTCTAAGTACATGCCTTCACATGCATGACTCTGTAGTCATTTTTATTACACTGTATTTCAGATACTTATTTGCATGACTTTATCTCTTGCTTTGTTAGAAAAGCAGCCAGCAACTTAAACAGGAAAGACATTGATTACCTTATAGGAAACTAAGTCTGGACATAGGCGGTTACCAGTTGGGTCAGCAGCTCAGTGACATTGGTACTGGTGAGCATCTCAATGACAGGCCTGTCTCTCAGCCTCCAGGAGGCTGCTGCAGCTTCACACGTCATCATGGTCTCATGTAACAAGGCTCTAAGCAGTAAGGAGGTATGTTATCTGTTCCTGCTTTTTATCATAAGGAAAATCCTTTTCCAAATTTCCAGTTGCACTTGCAGTCAATTGATAGAGACACGCTCACTCCTAGACACATTAGAGATCCCCCTCGGGTTGGACATATCACTGTCTGAACAACGCGGAGGTTCTGTTAACAAGAAAACTGAGGCAGATCACTGAGCAGGCAGCATGCGTGCCGGCCATACTCCTCTAGTAGACTGCAAAGCCTCTGATGGCAAAACCTCTTTTTCATTCATTTTCCTTTTCACTTCCAGAGTCTAGTTTAACATTTGGGAATGAGGAACTCAATAAATATTTGTTGAATGAATGCAAATGACAAAACAGGGAATATTTTTAAATAACAAGCACAAGAAGGTCATGAAGTTATAGAATTATACAGATTCTTACCAACTTGGATGCTAGCTGCTGATTCTCAATTCCCTTCACTCAACAAAACTAAAAGTGTGACATCGTAAAGGGTTTTCATGCTTGGGGCGGCTGATCTGGCATGAGTAAGATGGGAAGTGTGATTCTTCTAGGCAAAGACATCGTTGTATCTGTAAGAGAACTTTTCACTTTTGTATTTTGAAATATCACAGTCAACATTGAACACAGCATAACTGCATGGGAGGGTGGGCTCCAGGTCAACACTGATATTTCAAGATCTTCACAGGCAGGCGGGTACCAGGTGCTGTACATGAGGAATGGTCACTGGAGACTGCTCTTGCATCTAGAGGAAGCAGAGAAACCAGTTCTGGTTTCCAGAAGCAAGAAAGTCATTCTCCAAGGCTCGCGGTAAATGTCACACTTCCTAGGACAATTTTGGGTCACATGCCCTTTCCTATTCAGTCACTGGAAAGGAAGTTAAGATCCATTATCAGTTCAGAGTAAACAGGGGGATTGAGGCTGGGGAGGAGCTCTGTCTGGTACTGGTCCAGGAGTTATTGCCACACAGTAGGTTAAGAGGTTTCAAAACCCAAATATGTTTTGGTGATGATGGCAAAAATAGTTACAAAAGTATGAATTAAGGTATATTCTGAAGAAAGAACAATCATTAATTAAATATTTGGGAGGGAAATCAGGTGAGAGAAAGAAATCAGAGAGGGCTTGAGGTTGAATTTCATTTCCAAACTGACCTACAACAACAACAGAAAAAATGGGGAGCCACTCACTGACCCATGATTTCCAGAAATGTGGGAGCTGTTCCCAAACTTAAAGTTCAGTTGTGGGTAATAATGAACAAACAAATAAAACTCAAAGTAACCAGCAGAATGCAGGTCTCAGAGCACTTTATTATGTGGTAAGAAAAGGATATGGCTGGCTAAGAACAACATATACAAGACATTCCCCAGGGGACTTACAACCACTCCAGTTCCCCAAAGCCACATGTGCTCCCACTCTGTGTCTCTGGCAACATCATGTGAACAAGCCCAGGCTGGTGTGCTGTATGACAAGAAGCACACCACCTTCACAGCCTACTGCCGGCCACCAAGCGAGACAGGCCAGCGGGACCGGCCAGCCCCTGTCTCCTGACCGTGCCCAGGAGTGATAAGGAGGACCCAGCAGCTGACTGACTGACTCTGAGCATTAATAAAGTGCAGTGTCTGAAAACACTGGGTTTGCAACCTGGTTTGCTATATAGCAAAAACTCCCTCACTGCAGCCCACACATCTCTGTCCAGTTTTGTCTCTTTCTGCTCTGGCATTTACGTTCCGTGCTTCAGCGTGCCGTGAACAAATTAGTTCCCCTTACTTTCAGAAACACAAAGCTTTTGCAGCTCTACCTGCCCTTCCCTCACCCATCCTTCTCCATGAGGCTAATTCTTCCTTTTCCTCTTCTTCCTCTTCTTCCTCCTCCTCCTCTTCCAAGAGTCACCTACCTCAAACACCTTCTGTGCATTCTGTCCCCAAACCATTTCCAACTCCAAGCTCAGTGCTTCTTCTCCCAGATATGAGGCTGATTCTCATATTAGTCAGCTTCCCATTGCTCTGACTGTATACCTGAGAAAATCCATATAGAGGAGGGAAGCTTTACTGTGGCTCACGGTTTCAGAGTTTTTAGTACACGGACAACGGGCTCCGGGCTCCGTTGCTTTAGGACTGTGGCGAGGCAGGAGCATCATGATAGAAGGGCGTGGCAAGAGAAAGCCACTCACCTCGATGCAGCTGAGAAACAGAGATGGAGCAAGAGATGGGGGAGGGGGAAGGGGGAAGATACGGTACCGAGGTCCTGCCTTTCTGACCTGCTTCCTTCACTGAGGCCCCACCTCCTGAGAGTGCATCATGTCCCAAGCTGTAAACACATGAAAGAGTATCAGCCTAACCCCCCAAATTCTCTTTTCATGCAAACAGTACCTCTGTCACAATAACATAAAATGTGATCAAAATATATAATGCTTAAATTTTTAAAATTTATTATGGTAAAAGACGCATTGCCATCAGTCTCTCTTAAGATATGGCCCTTCACTTCAAACACTCCCAGCCCGTCACTCCTGCCACTTTCTGAAGCAGTTCTGGAAGCCCTCTCTTGCATTTTGTAATCCTTTTATTTGTCAGGAAGCCCGACCCCAACCAGAGCAGAATGACCAAGGGTAGGCATTTGACACCACCCTAAATTCAAAGATGGAAATTTGGGTATTGTAGGAGTCTGGCTTCTGGACGCCCATGGAGGAATATAGGAACTGCTTCTCAGAGAAGCTCATAATTAACTGCTGTTGAGTCACTGCTGTGTGCTGGACATAGTTCTGGGAATGCATCAGCCTGCAGGAAAAAAAGCTGACAAAAGCATTGTGTTTGTGCAACTCATGTTAGGTAAGGGCCAAGGAACAGCTATAAGCAGAAGAGCACGGCCCCTGAGGCTGCCTCTCGGATAAGAAAGTTACGGTGCTGTGTTGCTCTCTCTGCCTTGCTAATACCCTGGAGTTGGTTTCTGCTACTTAGAACAACAACTGTCATGATTATGACCCCACGTAAAGTAGACGAGTCCATTTCCACTCTCGCCACCATTGTAAGGTAAAGGACCATGGGAGCTTCTTACAGTCAGTGGGTGAAAAGCTAATAGAAGAGGTGAGAAAATCTTCCTCCCCATCATTCTCTGCGTCAGGTCTCTAATTTAGGGCCTCTGCATTTCTAGTTCTCATAATGAGGAAAACCAGGAGAAGCTGTTTCCCCAGATACTCCAGATGACAGAGCAAAGGTTATGTGATAGGCAGGCTTTTATGATCTCTACTGCATGCAGGTATTATTATTATTGAACATTTCTACACTACTGCTTGATAAGCAAGGAAGTACAGTACATTCTCCACCCTGACTTACAATAATAAACAAAATCATTCCAAAACAAGGCGAAAAAAATATCCTTCTTTCTCCCAAGAGCTCAGAGGAGAAAAGCAAGTGAAACAATACAGAGATGTGGCCTGAGAGGAGTTCAGGAAGTTTTAAACAGACCGTGTCAGAGCATGCTCGGGTTTCCAGGGGCTTTCAGCAAAGCCAAGGGAGAGCCACTTGGATGGGGATGGGGTAGAGGTCCTAGGACAGGGTGTACCCTGTCCTGCAAGGGACCTCTGCTCCTCCAAGCTTTTGCCTTTGGAATGTGCAGCTTATTAAGTAGGGGGTAGGAAAGAGATTTTTAAAACACCCTAGCCATTTTGCCAAATTTGCTTTTATTTTAATGACTCCTGCTGCTAGATGCAGATCTTCTTTCAATTTTCTACTTGCTGATTAATTTCCTGTTGACCCTGAAGGTAATTGAGAACCTTTTGGATGAAACAGAAACAGTCTTAGTGTAAGTGATTCTTGGGAATGGGACTGAGTTACTTGGGATCAGCTTTTGGGGGCCTTCTCCAAGTTCTGGGTGATTAGGTGGGTGGGTGGGTGGTTTTTGGTACTTGTTAATTTAGAACATGTTTATCTGTGAATGTATTTACCTTACAGTCATTCTTCTTCCTCTCCCAGTGTGTTCCAGGAGGCCCTGCCTCAGGTTCTCATGTTCTCCTGTGTGTGTAACGAACTTTGCCGAGTTGTTTAGTACTAAGGGATTATTGGACAACACAGGCATCCATTTAAGATCTGAGGATCAGACATCATCATCTTAAAACCCAGCAGCCACAGAAAATTCCAGTCATATAAAATTATTTTTTCTTTTTCAGGATGCATCCAAACAAAGGACTACTTCAGCCTGTCTCTGGCTGTCAGGTTGTATCCCTCAGTCTTCTAACCATTGTGCTCTGTAGGGAAATTCAGCTGTCCACATCCAAGGTTAAACTAGCCTTTGGCTGACTTTGCACAACCCTGTGCTTATTTGTTAGCATAAATAGAAGGCCAAAAGCACAGAGAGGAGCATGACAGTGAAGGTTACATTAACCCTTTAGCATGGCCCCTTTTGTAAGCAGGACAACCTTCCTGGGCCATGACTTCCACTTGTCTGCCTTCTTTGTCTGATACTTCCATTCTAGTCTAAAATCAGTTCCTTGATTTAACAACCAACCCGTGGCCTAGCAGCACCAGCCCACTTACATGTGATATTTTTTCTAAGTGCTGGTGGGCAGCAGAACTGTATAACATCAGAGTTGGGAGCAAGCCAAGGAGAATTCTCTGCTTGGTGATGAGTAAAATCCAGATCAACCTCATGTCAGCCTTGGGCATAGGTATCTCAGGTCTCCTAGGTTTTCCTTCCTAAGAATAGTGCTATGACCTTGGACAAATTACTTAACTTCTCCATGTTATTATTACCTCTGAGCTTAACCATAGGACCTATCTCATCAGGCTGATGGAATAAGTGAACTAATGCACGCAAAGTATTTGAAATAGTACATAGTACATGCTCGATCTTAATATGAGTCTCCCAGGCAGTTAGTTTAAAAAACTGATATAGGACTCAGGACTTCTGGCTTCTCATTCCTTGTGTCTCTTACTGTGCCAGGTACAAAGGATTTTACCCAGGTAAACCCATGAGGACTTGTGATCTGGTTGGTCGAACAAAACAAATATACTGGAAACAACTGGGCCAAACATTAAGGAGCAGGTAAAGGGACAAGGCAATTATTCCCAAGCTTGGCTATCTATTAGCATCAACTAGAGAATTTCTCAGAATCTGATGCTTGAGTCATACCCTAGAAGAAATCCAAATTGCTAGGGTTGGGGTCCAAGCACCAGTACATTCTGAATTTCCCCATTTAGTTCCAGTATCAGCCAAGGAGAAAATCACTGGCTGGCACAATCTTAATGGGAATTTGAGTTCAAAAAGACATAGCAGTTTGCCCCTGATGGTTATAGATACTTTGAAAACTCAAAGCTTGACCAAATCCCAGGACTCTGTATCTAATCAGCATTTTAAAAAGTTGTCATTGATGAGGTGTTCATTACATATCTCATGCATTACCTCATTGACCAACAAGGTAACCATATCAATCAATGTTAAATGAGTCCTGTTTTACAGGTATGGAAATTAAGGTCTGGAAAGATGAAGTCATTGTGCCAAGGTAACCCTGGTAAAATATGTTAGATCTAGGACTCAATACAGGCCTTTGAACCCAGAGCCCACGGAACCAGGCTTGGCACCATCTCGTTGCTCTGAAGTGTCCTTCTCTGAAGAATGCTTTTCTCTATGCACAATCTGAAGGCAAACAATTCCTGGGTAACAGTGACTTACACAAGAAAGATTATTTCTCTCTCATGTTTAAGAGGTCTGGAGAGAGTCAAAACTTGTAACCTTCTGGATTACAGGGAACCATCTCGACCTTTGTTCTACTCTGCCATATATAATCTCCATTTGCTGGAAAACATCGTCCAAATGCTGGAGATCCTGTCATTCTGTCTGCCTTCTACTCAGTAGGAGAGGAAAAGAAGACAAGAAAAGCACCCAGCCCTTCACTTAAGTATACACTGTGGAAGTTTCACACACACACTCTTTTGCTAACATCCTGTACTCTAGAAGAGAAAGTCACATAGCCACAACTTGGGATTTGGGGACTAAAAAGTATAGTCTTTATTCATACCTAAATAAAAATAAAAATAAAAACTGGGGCACAGGGGTGGTGGATGTAAAGATGCATCATCCAGTTTCCACCAGAAACAAGGACTCACCACCTCCACTGCTGGGGAGCCTTCAGAGCCACAGAGCCACTCGCCCCAGGAGTGGTGCTTCTGTAGATGACTGATGGAAGTGGGCACAGAGCTGACCACTCAGGACATTCAAGCTCCAGATCTCCTCTTGGGGGTGGCTGGGTTTGCTACAGGATAACTTCAAACATCTACTTCTCCTGTATCCCAGTTCTGCTTCTGCTCTCTCCTTTCACGGAGGTTGACCCCCCAAGGACACTACCTATTTGACACCCTGTGCCCTAAACTCTGTCTCAGAGTCTGCTTCTCAGAAAGCCCCTGAGAATAACAAGAGGGCTGAGGATTTAGTGCCAATGATAGGGAGGGAAGAAGGAAGAGAGGGAAATTAGGAAATAAGGGAGAGCCTAAAGGACGCCATATTATTCAGAACTCTCCAGAGAAACATACTATATGGTGTGTTGTGGCTGGAGGAGGAGACCAAATCTGCAGTATGAGCTACAGGTTCAAGACCCGGGACAGCTCACGGTAGAGATGAAGTGCTCAGGGAATCTGCTGAGGAATCCCCCGTTTGTGGAGCCCTTTGTTTTTGTTCCAGTCTTTTTGTTCCTCCAACTTCAACTGTCTGAGGCCCATCCTCCTCATGGAAGACAAATTTCTTGCTTGAGAAGTTCATCAATTTTAATGTTAATCTTATCTGGAAGTACTTTCCAACTTGACATACACATAACTATCTCAGGCACCCTCCTAAGATCCAAGCAGCGCCTTGTGCAACCTCCACAAATCACATGTCCACAACCATATCCAACATGTGCTCAAACACACATGTATGCGCATAGGTCCAGGCGATGGGTGTTTGCACCTAAGGTGGTATAAGAACACAGGCTGTCTAATTTCATTTCACCACCCCCTCCCATGCCTGTGAGGCTGGCACAGAATCCTTGGGCAAGGAGCCCTTTCAAGGACTGCATATGAAATTCAGGAGAGCTGAGAGAGTTTGGAGCCCAAAACCAAGTAAAAAAGTGGCTCCCTCCATCAGGACAGGATGTGGCAGCAGCTGTTCAGTGGGTCCCTGGGCCATCAAGCATGTGTGTGCAATAATAGCCATGCTGGAAATGGTCATCCTTTCCTAGCTTTGATGTTCAATGAAAGAGGAAGCCTGGGCCAGGGATATAGCTCAGTGGCACAAGTGCCTGACTGGCAAGTGCAAGGTCCTGAGTTTGATTCCCATTACCAAAAAAAAGAAGAAGCCACCAGCCAGGCTTCAGAGCAGCAGCACCTGCCCACCAAACACATCCTCCCAGTTCCAGGCCTGGGAGAGCTCCAAAAGCTGTCTTTACTAATGTCTCCTCTCCTCCAACTATGATCCTTCCATGTATTTGTTCCTTTAAAATCTCTTCTCAAGCCGGGTGTGGTAGTGCACGTCTGTAATCCCAGCACTTGGGAGGCTGAGGCAGGAAGGTTTGCAAGTTCAAGACCAGCCTAGGCTACAAAGCGAGTTCAAGGTCAGCCTGAACTGCATAGTGAGACCCTGTCTCAAAAAAAAAAAAAAAAAAACTTTTCTATTCTGAACAGATCTGAATTAGATGTATATCAGTCATTTTTGCCTTTTCTGTTAGAATACTGACAACTCAACTTCAAGGGTGATGTCCACTCTTTCATATGAGTAATAGTAATAATAATAGTAATAATATTAATAATAACTTGCCGAGGCCAACGATGGCTCCATGTTCTGCATGAATCCCCAAAGGTCAAAGCCAAGACTATATCATTAGAAATACAGATTTACCAGAAAGCATGTGGGTAATGTCCTCACCCCCCAAGTATATCTGCACGCATTTTGCTTCACCTCTTTTACATTAGTGTACATTGGTTACACAGATTGATGAGTTTCACTTCGGCAGTTTCCTACATTCACTTAACATATTTCAAACATTTTCACACGCTATAGCCGCCATTGACTCACTCTTCCCCTTAGTTTCACCTTTGGGAGTTTGAGTTCAATGCATATATGTATTTTGATCCTATTCATCCCCCCCCATTACCTACTTTTACATATTTTATATATAATGTGCATATATTCAGTATGTCATAAATGACACAAGGAGATTTGGAAAAATCCATTATCTGCCTTCCATTTCCTGTGAGGAGATATCTAAACTACAATAAAAGACCATGAGAAGACTTGGAAGATAGTTGAGAGCTGAGGGAGGTTCAGTGATAAAAGGGCCCAGTTCTCCTGGGAAACAAAGACTCAGGAAAATAATCTGACTTGCCCGTGCCCTGATAGCTAGTGAGTTGTGGAGCTGGGTTTGAACACAAGTCTTGACTCCTATGACACATTGTAAACATGACTCAACTTTTCTTGGTACCTTACTTCTATTCAGCAAAGCCATCATTTTTATAAAAACAGTATCACATGCATGTGGGACTTTCCAGTGTTTGCTGATAGATTGGCATATGGTACTGAGATAGTCACTGAAACCCAGTTTTTCTTCTCACATCACATGTACAATGGGATCGTCCATGCCATTGCCAGGCACATAGGAAGGAAAGGGTTTCTGCTAATGCTTCCAACTCCTTGGGCCTAATTCCTTTGGCCAAAATTGCCTGGACCTTTAGACTTGTGCAATGCTGGATGTATGGAATTATATAGCAGTCATCCTTTCCCCTCCTTTGTCCCCCATGAAAATGCAATAAGGCACATCAAGATGATGTTAAGAAGAATTTCAGTGTACTATCTTCAGACAAATAGAGCTATGCTCCTGGTATTGCCAACCAACAAAGGGCCTCACAGCCCCTCCTTCCAAGAACATTAATAATACATGAGGATTTTCAGGAATTGCTAGAAGTAAGACACCCACTCATCCCAGATTTCCTGGAAGAACTCTGATTTCTCTCTGACAAATAAGTTCATTAAGCATGTAATGAAAATTGGATTTGATTTTTAGACCTCTGAAAATGTTTCCTATTCATCAAATCACTCATGTGAAAAAAATAATCCTGTGCTGGATCTTGTGTCTGGCTGCTGTGGGCGGCCACGCTGGCGTTGTAACTTGGTATAAACAGCGACATGAGAAAGGAGAAAGAGGCGTAAGGATCCCACACAGGACAGCTGTGGGCTTCCCTACCCTACCCCACTCCCCTGGGCACAGATGGCAGGTGTCTAAAAATCTACAGTCACCTCCAGCACAGGCAGGGAGGAGGGCAGACTTTCTCCCCACAAAGCAAATGTTATGGCACACTTGCTGAAGACGAATCTGACTCATTTTCCCCTCCAGGGGTTCCGAGATGCCCTGCTACATGCTTCGGATTCAACTGAGTCACGAAAGCAGACTGTCAGTTGTACCAATCCTGTTTAACTGCCGTGACGCCTGACATGGAAGCAGCTTGACTTTGGGGGCCAAACCGCACCAGCGGCAGAAAGGGCTTCACGGCCCCTGCCCGGCCCCTGATCTCACTCTAGCCAAGAGCTCACTCGCCCTCCCTCCTTTCCACACCTCCCTCTCCCTGAATTTCCAGTCTGGTCAATTTGAGTTTAAATGTACAGCATCACTGGCTGTGTTTTTGGTTAGTTCTCTGCTGCAAAAATCCATAACCAGATCACTCTGTGTTCCCTTTCCTCTGTCACATTCCAACCGATTTCTTGTAAGCTGTGACCCTTTCTTGGTAACATTAATTAACATGATGTGTTTTTATCACAATTATAAGAACGTGACAGGGGTATGACTCACATTTCTGCTGTTTAAACAGTATTTAGTATATTTGAATGAGGCAGATGAGTTTTCCTGGATGTTTACTGTATGAATTTACGATCTGCTGTAGTTATTCTGGGAAAGAGACAGGAAAAAAACCCACACACATCAGCATTACTGATTCTTAATGGGGCTTTGCCATATCACTAAAACTCTTGCACTGAAGACATATGGAATGCAATATGCTTAGCTGTTCCCATAACTGTCTTCAATTAGGACAAAAACAGATTTCCTCACGATGCTTGTTTTAAGAGCAAAGTTAGCATTGCCCTTTGAAATTTGCTAACATTCTGCCTGATAAGAGAATGGTTTTCCAATATGTACTGTATCTACACAAGTGATTTTACAATCTGTATAATCAGGAGCTGTGTTAAATAAACTATGCAAATTTGTGTGGACCAGGCTCTAAATTAATTTGGGCTGCAATAAATCAAACTCTAGCTAGACCATGATTTAATTAAAATTGAAAATATGACTCATGGCACTTCAGCCTACTGATGTTTACTGCAAAACCAATGCATCATTGCTATGACAGAGATAAATGCATGAAGGACTGGTAAATTCCTCAAGGCTGAAATAGATCATTGAGATGGACATGACATCATAAAAATTCCTACCATTTCTCAAACAAATGTCTTTGGGCAGTTTCAAAATAAACAAACTCACATTGTAGTCAGAAAAAATGCATAGATTTATATTTTTATTCTCAGCTGCTTCCTGTACCTTGGAGATCTTTGTGTTTCTCCTTGCCTTCTTGCAACTACCTACCCCGTGTGTGGGGAGGGCAAAGTTTTTTAAACTTTATCTATCTATCTATCTATCTATCTATCTATCTATCTATATTCCTGTATATAGTTCTTTTGTAAAATATTTTCTTTCTGGATGGTGTTCTCTGTCCTGCAGTGCTAGTGCATTCTCTTCTGTCTCTGGCCGCGTGCACGTTTGCGTGTTCAGAAGCCTCCTTCCAGGATACATGCGAGTGATCTCTCTCCTGCCTGAGGCTCCTCTCTAGTCCTATGTTCTCAACAAAGACAAAAGGCCACTATCAGGGCTGTCTTCATACATGAAGTAGATTTCAGGCCAAGGCTGGAAGGAGGAAGAATGTGTCAAACCCAAACCACGACAAACTGGCAAACAAACACGTAGGTGCTTTCACACGTACGGGACAGCATTTAAAGCCAGGACTCCCCTGGACACACAGACTTTGGCACTCCCGGATGGCATCTGACTCCAAGGTTCTAAAGAGAGCAGGTGGACAGGAAGCTAAGGTCCTGCTCAAACGCCAAGCAAGGGAAGCAGCTCTCTGTTCCGGTGCCCGCCTCTTGCTCTGTGCAGCCTGCCTGGGCAGGCTCTTCCTGGGAGCTCTCTGAGCAGTGCCATTTTGCAATGAGATTATCCTAGAACTTTTCCAATTAAACCTTTCCCATCACAACTGTACTTTTTTTTTTTTTTTTTGTCTTTTTGAGATAGGGTCTCGCTATGCAGTTCAGACCAAAGTGGCCTCGAGCCCGCTCACTGTGTAGCCCAGGCTGGTCTCGAACTCACAACAATCCTGCTGCCTCAGCCTCTCGAGTGCTGGGATTACAGGCACGTACCACCACACCCGGCACAAATGTATTTTAAGAAGAATCCTCTAAAGCTTTAAGACAAAGAAGTCACTAATTTGGGAGCTCCAGGCCAGACCTCTGGAAGGCTGGAAAGGGGACTGTTTTAAATCAGTAAGTACCCCAGTGTTCTCCAAGCCACACGAACGCCTGGTCTCTGTGTCACTTATTCCTACAAGCCGGCCTGCTGTTTCCTCCCACCACTGGCTTCGAGAGATGCAGAGAGGGAATCCAGAGACTGGGGGAGAGTTGGTGCAAACCTTCGAATTCCTTTCCCTCTTGGGTTTTCCTCTCAAAATTTTTGAAAAAAGCCTAGAAAATAGAACAAAATGCAAGACTTCGGATCAGTTTTAAATCCCTAGACTTCACCTTAAGAATAACTGAAGTACATGGTCAAGAAACCCCTGCTCCTCCCAGCAGTGACTAACCAGGTGGAGGACCGGTGCAGTCATGAACAACAGTGTCAGGGCGCACGGATCTCACCTCCTGCCCGCCGATCTCCTGCTTTCAGCTCTGCAAGAGAACTGCAATATCTGAAGTTGTCTTCCTTCTCATTCCTGTCTTCCACAGGCCGAGGCCGCCAGTGGGGATGATGGAACTATGCGCTAGCCTGCGGCGCCACCTAGCAAACCCAGAGGGTACTTAGCAAAAGACCTTGAGGACAGGTTTGAAGGGTTTGTTTTGCTTCCACACCAGAGAAGGGAGTTTCCATTTCATCCACAGAGTTCTGGGAAATGGAATTTGTGTAAAACCTTTCTTGCTTATGATGGAAAACGTTTATTTGAAACTAATGAGAGAATTTGGCCCAAAGGCAATAATAATGAAAACTTACAAGGACAAGCAGTTAGTTCTCTAAACTCACTGCCCCCCAGGAACAGCTGTGACTGTATAGTTTTTGCTTCAGAAAGAACTTGGCTCTACCTTAAATCAGTTTGAAAGTGAAAAAGAGCAGCCATTTCTCTCTCGCTCTTTCTGACTTTCTGGTTCTCTCTGGCTCCTTTCTCTCCCTCTCGCTCTCTCTTACTTTCTTCTGTCTCAGTTCAGATTTATCTTGGACTGATGTCTGCACTTCCTGAAGGGAACGGAAGATCACCAAGGATACAATCTAGCAACAAACCTAAATGGCTGGCTCGGGGACATTCCGATGGTTCTGTGATATTGCTGTTGCCTGTGTGTGAGATATGCCTTCTCCAGCTCCACCAATCCAGCTCAGGAGATGCTCAGCATGGCGAACACCTCTGCAGCAAACCTTGCACATACTCAGGTTCTTCCTAGAGAGCTGGAGAGCCTATTAATATGGGACATAGAGATCTCCAAGGACAGCAGATCCAAGGGTACTCCTCATCTTCCAGGTGAACGGGGTTCTGGTGGCCACATGGAGAAGAGATAGGGTGACAGATTAACTAATGCTCAAGTTGTCACCCCCACCTGAACTGAAGGAGCATGGTGTTGGGTGTGGCAGGCCCACCTGAGGATTGTTGCCAGCAACATAAAAGAAGAACTGGAGGGGATGGTGGTGTGCTGTTGATTGTCTTAGAGGATCTTGTTGCGCTGGTTTTCCTGACATGAAGTCAGCTGTTCTCATCATCAGAGGAGCTCGGGTCTTCGCTGTTGCTGAGGACGGCTGTGGTTCTTTTTGGAGGAGCTATGGTCTTTACCTTGAGTGTCATTTCCTAGCTCCAGTGCAAATCCCTCATCCTGTAAGCACAGTGCCACTGGCACTGACTTTCCAGCTTCTACCACTGACCTTTGGGCCTTCCCACTGCAGAGCCTTGAAACAGACTTGCAAGACACGTCGCTGTGGGCTCTGGGGTTCCAGCTGGACTCGTGCAGAACATTGCCATGGGATCCAGGCCCTCAGCTGGACTCTTTGGTCTCTAGTACATGGACAGATCTCATACTCTTCTGCATTTCAGTTATTGGGTGAATATTATAAAATAATCCTATAAATTATGTATCCTGTATTAAATCTATTCCCTGGCAAACTGACCGCAGCAGGCAGTATTTGCCTTTGAAGTGTTCTGAGAATACTAAGGTTGTGGGCAGGGCCCTGAAGCCTATAATGCTTACTTCCCGCTTAATCACCCAGGACCTTAGTTCTCCAGAAAGCGAGGGAAATTCTAGTACTTACCTTATAGTGTTTTGAGAACATTAAATGAGATTAATCATATAAAGTATTGAGACTAAGGTCTGGCACAGGGCAGGCACATAATAAATGTTCACTATATTTAATCATCCTTGAATTTAAAAGGACAAACCTGAGTTCCTTGCCTCCTAATAGGCCATTGTTCTCAGTCCCACCTAAAGGACTCTTAGTTACATAGTCTAGCAAATTGTGCCTGTGTGGTACCTTAGTGGTACCATCTAAAGCACTCCTAGTTAATTAGTCTAGCAAATTGTTCCTGTGTGGTACCTTAGTGGCAGTTTCTGTTGGCTACCTCTTCACTGGTGGCAGAAACAGAGGCAGGTATGCAGCTTTTAAAAATTCTTTTAGGAGAAAGTATACAAAACAGTTTGAAGACCACTATTCTGGATACTCAGTGAAACTTACTGATTGGCAGTCCAGGCTAGCTGACCCATCGATGACTGGGTTACTTCTTTTCACTCCCCAGTGCAATCATTCTCAAAACTCTTAACACCAGCTCTGGTTGATTCAGTAAGCTTTCCTGACTGATCTTATGGCAGTAAGACTTTTTCAATTTTTCATTTATTAAACTTTAAATTTCTTGAGTGAAAATAAGTCATTACTCAATTTCCCCCAAGCAACTAGAGACTGTGATATGATTCTGAACTGACACCAAATGTGAAAAGGGGCCCTTTTTGTGACTAATACTAATATAATCAGAGGCAGTTCATAATAGTCAACCGAACTGACACTACAATCAACCGAAAACCAGTCACTATATTTGGAGCATCTATTAAGAATCAGCCTTTGATCATCGCCCTTGACTCCGATCCATTATTATCTTTAACCAATGCCTCACAAGAACCTAATTACAGCCCATTAGGAACACCTGCTTCAGCTGGGCCTGGTGGCACACGCCCCATAATCCCAGCACTCAAGAGGCTGAGGCAAGAGAATCGCTGAGTGTGAGACCAGCCTGAGCTATAAAGCAGTAGCTGTTTTCCTAGGAAGTGCCAAATTGATGCCCTTTTCCACAAGGCAAATGCCTGAAGAATTTACCAGAAAGCCTTTGACAGTGAATAATGCCAGGGGAAGTGCACTTTATCATGAAAGACACAGGATGTACATCAGTGTGCGGGACTGTTGACACTGAAGCCAAAGTGCAGTGGTCTCTGGAGTTTCCTTGACCAAGACAAATGACTCTGGGCTCACACAATGGCCACAGAAAAAGAGCCTGACAGGTTTCATATGTCTAGTGTCTGCAGGCTTCACATGATATTTTTATTTAGATCTAATTAAACTGTAAAACATACTATGAATATTAATTTGATCTAAGAACATACAGTCCTCTATACAACTTCATTTTTTATACTCATCCTGTACCAATATTTGTATCATCATATATTCTCATCTGAGTTAGATCTCTGTTCTGAAAAACAAGGATCCTTGTTCTGAAAAGGTTCTTACAAATCCAGAAAGGAAGACAGTCCAGATAGCCCAAAGATAAGAGTTTTTAAGTGTTACATCATATACCTTCAAGTCTAGTTATAATGTTTTTGTGCTAGAATACACAAAGGCACAATCTTCATGTGGTTATGTTTATGTATTCATGTAATAGAAATAGCAATCCCTGGAATCATTTGACTTAAGCAATAACCTGTTCGAAGTAAAAATTCTGTTCCTGGCAATTTGATCCTAGACTCTCCTTCCATGTCACTGTAGGGTAGGGAAATACTGAAGCCAGGGAAGAACCATTTGCTTCCTATCCTTCCATGACAAACCAGCTCCCTGCCTCTTATATGCAGCAATGATCTACTGAAATGTAGTGCTGTACAAATGATCTGTTTGGCTGAAAAATGTGATCAAATATACAAGGGCAAACAATTAAAGATATATGACTTTATGTATTCAATACAGTTTCAATCAAACTTCCCATGGGTTTAGGGGGAAACTGGGTGAGTCAATCTAAAATGTGCATGAAAGAACAAAAGGCCAGCTGGGTGTGGGGGTGCACGCCTGTAATCTCAGCACTCAGGAGGCTGAGGCAGGAGGAGCATTGCGAGTTTGAGACCAGCCTACAAAGTGAGCTCAAGGCCAGCCTGAACTGCACAGCAAGACCTTGTCTCAAAAAGACAAAAAAAAAAAAAAAAAAGGAACAAAGGGCCAGGAATAAACACTCAAAAAAGAACCGTATGGCCAAACTTGTCTTCCAGGTATTAAAATTATTCTAGGATTACTGCAAGTAAGACAGTGTAGTATTGCTGGGAGCATCTGTAGGTTGACCAGTGCAACAGAATATAGAGACCAGAAACAAAAACTTGACTTTTCTTCTAGTGCTGGCATTGCAGATGCTTGAAACAAAATATGAACTTCCAACACTTGAGCACAAGGAAAACAGATCACCCTATGCTTAAAAAATTAAATTAGACTCCTCACACCACAAATAAAAGCCAAATTTTGATGTATTAAAGGTTTAAAGGTAATGTCATGGCATTTATAGAAGTTTATTATAGTACAGTAAGGATTTCTTTGAAAAATGTGCTATAAATGAAATTACTCTAAAAGCGTATCAACCTATTAAAATTAAACTTGTGTTCCTTAAAAGACACCCTATTAAAAGTGAAAATGATGGTAGATAATGGGAAAAGATAGCAACATAAACGATCAATCTCCAGAAGAAAGAAGGGATCAGGAATAAAGAAAGTGAAATAGTCCAGCTGAATAAAGGGCAAAATGTCAAATGTATATTTCACAGAAATAGAGAAAATAATGACTAAAAATACATAGAAATGCTCTCTCTCCTTAAAAATTAGGTGAAAAACACACTAGAACCTCAATAGTATAGTCAAATACCACTTCCCACTCACCACACACATAGAATCTTTGCAATACCCAATACTGCTGAGAATCCACTGTAATAGTTATGCCATGCCAGAAAATAATTTCACATCATCCAGTAAACTCAAAAAGTGGCTGGACTCTCTCACCCAGCAATTGTACCCTTAAGTAGCATATTCCCAGGAGGAACCCTGGCACTGTGTGCTGGGGGCAGGTAGAGGAATGTTTACAGCATCTCTGTTTATGATTAAAAATAATAGTCACTGAAAACAAACCAAATGTTGATAAACAATAGACGAGATAGATAAACTGTGGTGTATTCATAATGAGTACTTCAATAACTAAGTCAAAATCTACACATAACATGTATGGAATTCAGAAAGGAAGTGTTGAGCAAAAAAGAAAGTCATAGGAGACTGTGTGTAGCGCGGCTTCAGTTATATCACATTCAAGGTCAAGCCATATGTTCCCTGAGAGCTAAAGTGGGTGGGGCAGCACCGATAGAAAAGCAAAGGAATGGTGAGTCTAAGAATCCAGGTGGCCTTCCCTCTGAGGCCAAGTGGAGAGGGAGGGCTTGCAAGGGGCCCTGGGGTGCTCCCCAGAATGAAGATAACGCGCTCTCTGCCAGAGCCGGCGTCTGCGAGGGGGTGTCTGTTGTGTTCTTATTTGAACTCCTCACATTTTAAGCTCTTTCTTTCAAAATAATTTTATATTAACAAACATTTATCAAAAGAAGCTCAGTGAGTTCTGACGCACCCTCCCTCTGGTTTTCCCAGTGATTTCATCCTCCATAGGAAAGTTTTATTATCAAAATCAAAGAATTGACACTGAACTATAGAAGAACTCGTTGTTATCTATATTGTATAGATATTATTATCTATATTATATAGTGTGTATTATCACGTGAATAGATTCATGAAATTGCCCCCATAATCGGGATGCGGAATGAGTTCCTAATCACACAGGAACTCGCCTCTTCCTCCTGAGAGTCTTGCTGTCCCCACCGCTAACGCCTGGCAACCACTTATCAGTTTTTTATCACCACCATTTTTTACCCTATTACAGATTTCTGAATGTTCTTTAATACCTATTTAATGCATTGTTATAACAACTAAGTTTCAGAAGGTAAAAACACTTACTAAATGCAAAGATGATGTTTACATCCACTTTTAGCCCCTGCAGTGAAATTTCCCCGGGGTCACTGAGTCACAAGGCACTTCATGTTCACCCAGATCACCTCTTGCACTCCCTCCTAAGGGACCCAGGGTAAAAATATATAGTGTTCTCCTCTCTACAGGGTCATCTTATAATCATAAGATTATCCTGTCTTCCCTAACCTCCCCGCTCATTCACTTTACCCACCAGCCTGTGCAGTGGCATAGCAACTTATTACAACCTCTATTTCAGAGTGTGAACGTAACTCAGCCTGGGGAAATCTTACCAAACAAATTAGACCCAAGTTAAAAAAAAATAATCACTTGATCTTGACTTGCTGAGCCTAATGCAAGAGTCATTGGCTAGCACCGTCCACCCCTTCTTCTCGGGGGCTTGTTGACTCCTGTTTATGCAGAGTCTCCTGTATATCTCAGGCTCCCGGCCCCTGGCTGCTCCAGACGCGGCCAGTTCCAGTTCAAACAGAGTGATCTAATTCACCAGAACCCCAGTCTGGGTGCCTACCTGGCCTGGAATCCACCCCACCTGTTCTCTAAGAAGGTCCTTTTCCTCCATGCAGCTCTTGGGGATAAAAACCTTCCCTTGCTCCGAGACTTTTTACTTAAAAATAACTCTTTGCCACGAGAGCTCTTTTGATTCCCTTTCGTGCTGACTGTATCTCTGAAACCTGATTCAAAACAGCCTCTGCTGCCCTTTGCCCTGGTTCTTCTCTTCCTTTCCGAGGTGAGTTCCTTTATTTTACTTTCCATTTTCCAGTGCCTAGTCAGGCACGCACAAGCAGACCCTGGTTTTGCCACAGTTCAGTTCTTAGAATCCTCCTCAGAGAGGAAATAATGTTTTTTTCTAAGAACAGTGCTAAAATTAGGGATTACATTGCTAAAGAATACTACTGTTGTTAAGATGAATTTTTAAAAGGATATTCCTTAGTATAGCACTGTGTTATTTGAGAAAGGTTTTCTGGACAAATATACCTGAGTGACAACGGCTTTAATAAAGTCAGTCTGTCAACCCTCCCACTGCAAAAAGGCTCACATCATTTTTGTATAGCCTATACACCTCCCTTTGGGGGGGGGAACTAGATTTCATATAGGCTGCATCTGGAATGCAGCACAGTCACTGACTCACGCTATGTATGCAATGATAATGTGTCATTTTCTACAAAGCAAAATCAGAAGAGCCGAAGGCCCTGTTTTCTAGTCCCTGCAACAAAGCAGGAAGGAGTCGAGGTGCCGATACGCTTCCCTTTGCTCTCAGATCCAGCCCCTTCCCACCACTTTGACACTTCCCTTGATGGGTTTCCTCCTCCTTCTTCTTGAATGCTGATTTGAATAAGCCCGCTGCAGCCTCCACAGTGTTGCTCTCCAGAGAACTCAGTGGCAGCAGTCAGATACCCACAGATTTTAGAAGAAGGAGCAGTCTCCCCTTCATTCTCATTTCCAGTGTTCCAGAGGTAATTCTTTTCAACTCTTTTGAAATATTCTTCCTAGATGTCTGGACAAAATACTTATATTGCTACATTATGATCATTCTATTTTAGGCAACACCATCACTTTCCTCTGTGGAGACTGAGGATGTTGTGCTCTGTGCGCACACAGGAGCCCACTTCTCACCCACTCACCACCATGCCTGCACATCACTGACAAAACGCAGCGATGTAATCTGATATGATGGCTTGCTTCCCCTCACACTTGCCACCAGAAATTAACATCTGTCCTGCTTTTCCTTTTGCTTACTTTTCTATATATTATCACTAATTAATTTCCAAACTCTTTCTGTATATATTTTCTTGATTCTCCAAACAGATTATGTTCTCCATCAATCTCATCTGCTTGAAGATGTCTCTTTTCTAGAGGCTTCTGAACTCCAATTATTTGAGTGGACTAATTTCTAGGCCTGCCTTCTGTTTGTTTGCAATATCTCTTTTCATTAACAGATTTCCTTTAGATCTTTTTTGCATGAATCTCTTCTTTTCCTCTTTTGTGGTTTACTTTCTTGTTCTGATGGGCAATACCCTTCAGTAATTTTCTTACAAATAGTTCACAGGAAGTAAATTTTTTGAGAGCTTGATTGTCTGAAAAATAAGTCATCTGACTTTTGTACTTAATTGGTTTAGGAAAGTGGTAGGTCTTTGACTCCCCTTCCTTAAGCAGATGGCTTTGGTAAAACTATTGTAGGCAGCTGAGTTAGACAGAAATATTATAGGTGGTGAGACAGGGCCAGGCACTCTAAGGAGCCAGCATGAAAGACAAAAGACCTTGTGAATGGGGACATTTGCTGTGGGCCAGACCTCAAGACAAAGGACTAAACAAACGCACCCACACACCTCCCCAGGTGTAAATATCAGGGATTGATATTCTAAATAGGTAACAACCACCTTCAAAAAGCCAGGAGGAGTCACTAGCCACACCCCCCACAGAAAAAGCCCTGCTCTATGTTCACGCCCGCTTGCTGTAAGACGCACTTCCCCGTTTGATCCCAGTTTACTCAATTTTTCCTGAACTATTGTAATCTTACGGGCTGACCATAGTTTTGTCCCACCTCATGCCCACCTTGTAATTTCACATTTTCCCCCTATACTGGACCCGTCTCACCTCATGGTTTTGCCCTATAAAGTCCCTGGGAAGAGCAAGGTCCTTGGCAATCCACTCGGGCCCCCTTCTGTCCCTGTCTTGGACAGATGCCTTCTTTCCCTCAATACATTCTGCTTTTAACCTCTGTTGTTCCTGAAATTCATTCTTCACTTTTAGAGAACACAAACTCATCCGAGATATCGTTCAGGCTGGGAGTTTTTATTTTCCTGTATCAAAACTTCTTTCTATTGTTTTTCTACCTCTGTATGGCTCCACAGTACAAAAATCCTTGGACACGGACTTTGATTCACAGGGTAAACACATCCTTAGGATTAGGCATGCAGTCACCATGGTCAAGTACTATTTAAATGTATATAATATGAAGAACTAGAACTTTTTAAAACCGAGTTCACTTTGATATCATGTTTTAAGTTGAAATGTATAGATATGACATTTCTAATCCCCAGAAAAGAACAGAATTCATTATATATATATGAAAAATCTTAAATTCCCTATTGAAATACAGAGATCTTGGTAGTCTTATTTAAAATAGAAAACAAGAAAGGCTAAAGAAATGCCAAAATTAAAGTTTTTAAATTAGAATACATGCACAGAAAAATAGCAGTATCAGACATTACTATATTTTATTTATATACATACATTTATACATATACAACACATACATACATATATCTAACACATCCAAATTAATAAAAAATCAGAGTTCTAAAAGTATACAAGGAATTTCTCCCACCCAGTTTCCCATCCTATGGAAAATAATTTTTGTGTTTTCTTATACAGATACTTAACTCACATACAGCCAATTATTGGGAAAAACATTGGTAATTTTCAGGAAGTTTAAAGAATAAATTTTTTAAAAAGGAAATGACATGAAATGGTAAGGCCCCTCAAAGCTAAATAAAGCAGAACATCTTCACTGGCCTAAGCAGGCAAGGGGTTGGAGAGAAATTTCTAGAACCTATATAGAGAGATTGTTGAGGGCCACTCAGCATGAGCAATGGCCCCTGGGAGAGAGTCAAAACCACTGGAATCCAGGGCCAGGAGGAACACTCTTAGGGGATTACATACCCCAATCTAGTCTCCAAAGGTGGAACCCAAGTGACAACCAGAGAACAAGAAACCCCTTAGGGAAATGTATTGGAATTAAGCAGTGTCCAGAGACACTGAACCAATGAAACTGTATGTGATTTGTGGGGGAGGAGTTAAAAGGAATTGACTTGTGATTACATGATTGTGGGGACCTCACGTTTGCATGAAATCTGTCAAGCAAGGCAGCAGATTGACAATGCAGGGAATAGTTGATATGATAGTCTTGAGTCCGAAAGGCCGGGTACTCAGAATTTCTCTGTCACACACTGCATGCAAAATTCTTTCCTTGGAATTTGGGGACTTCAAATGATTGGATAAGCCTTGCTCACCTAATGGAAGGTAAACTGTTTTATTACAAGTCTACTATTTTAAATGTTAATTGCATCTAAAAAAAAAAACACCTTAACAACAACATCTAGGCTGGTGCTTGACTTCGCTCAGTTGACATACAAAGTTGCCATTACACCTAGTACACAGCATTCATCTGCTCAGAGCATATGGTCAGTGGACAGTGGTGAGAAAGGAACCCATAGCAGTACACAGAATAACCAGCTCTATTCATAGAATTTTTCTGCTTTTATACATTAATAGTAACATGCAGCACATGTTACATTTTATACTTGCTTTATTCAAGTTTTATATCTCAGTAATGTTTTCACACTAGTAAATGATTTCCTCATTCTGTATTGTGGCTGCATGTGATTTATTTAACCATTCCACTACTTATAAACATCTAAGTTTTTCCTCAGTCTTTTGTAATTACAAATTATGATGTAGTGAGTATTATTGAACACTCATCATTTGTGTCTGTACAAGGAACATAAACATAAATGTTTAGAAATAAAGGTGAGCATAATTGTCAAATTGTTCATTCTAGGGTCTTACCAGCTTGCACTTTTAATTATAATATACAAAATGGCCTGCCTCCCCACTTCATAGGCAATATAAAATATACAGCATTCAATGATTGGATCCTTGCCAATCAGATAGCTAAACTGTGGTATTTTGTGATATTGCTGCATTTCCAAGTACTGTAAACATGAACTACTCTGTTAAGAATCTTGCAGCAAAAGATTTTGCAACGCTTATCTGTAAGAAGGAAAGGCAATAGGTCCAAATCTTAGGGAATTTAGAGGAGATTTTTATGAGAAAAATGCTTTGCATAATGTCAACCACATGGCAAACTCTCAATAATTGTTAACTATATGGATATTTGATACCCTTCAAAATGAAAAAAAGGTAAATTTGCTCTCAAAAAAGAAATAAACATCATTTCCATAGACAAATCAGGTAAAAAAAAATATGTGTGGTTATCCAGAGTACTCCAGGAAATGCTTCTAGAGTTTTCACATAAAACATGCAAAGAGTATTGCTTTGCATATAGTTTTGTGTACAATAAACATGCAATAAAAATGTAACCCGCAGCCCACCTGTGTATCAATCCATACTTGGGTCTTAGCTGTCCCTTTTAGAGGTTCAGAGTGTTGCCAGCATTCATTCAAAGGTGGGCAGACAGCCCATTCCCTTGAGAACAAGGAAGCCAAATCACTGACCCTGACCTGTCTTTTGTGCTGCCAATCTGGGAGGCTGGGAATCCCCCTCATGCCCTTATGTCTGGGGGTGGAGGTGAGGAGAGGTGACTCAAGATCACTGTCAGGTGACAGGGCCCAGGTGACCCTGGGAAGCAGTGCCTCTCACCTGACCCTCCTCTGCCCATATCCCAGGTATCAAGGAAGGAGCACTTGCCTTCATGTCTATTTACACTCTTTAAAGGATATGGGCCAAATTTCCTCTTTCCCTGAGTTGTTGTAAATGGCTTTACATAGAAAGAATTGGCCTGCTTCGAGCATCCCCATCACAGAGGAACTTTCCCCACCTACAGCAGCACTTGCCTAAGAGAATCAAAACTGAGAGTTGTGTCTGAACAAGACCAGCTCTAGCCACCTGTGTTGGTTTGGGGCTTATTGCAAGAGGAAACAATATGATACAGGACACATGTTTTATAAGATTATTTATAATAGTCACCCAAAGAATCATATACAAGAGAGAGTAGGAAATCTGTCCACATACTATAGACCAGGAATCCAGCTGAGGACCTGGATCCCATGCAAATACCCTGCATGAGTCCTGCTGAAGACCTAAAGCCCATAACAGTGCCTCCCACAAGTCTAACTGGAGGCCCAGAGCCCACGACATTTCATGAAGGCCTGTTTCATGGATCTGTTCCAGGAGGCCTAAAGGTCAGTGGTGAAATCTGGAAAGTCTGTGCCAACTGAATGAAGGATCTGTGCTAGCAGGCTGAGGGATCTGCACTGGAGCCAGGAAGTGAGGCTCAAAGAACCAGAGCTCCCCTGAGAGGTATCACAGCTATCCTCAGCAATAGTGAGGTCCTGAGCTCCTCCAGTGGTGAAGACATCTGAGTTCCCATCAGGAAAGCCAATGCAGCAAGTTTCTCCAGGAGACTGGCAGTGCACCATCTTTCCCTCCAGAGCCAAGAAGTGATGCTCAGAGTGAGGACCAGAGCTCCCCCAAAGTGAACCACAAGTATTCTCAGTACCAACAAGGTCCCGAGCTCCTCAGGGGATCAGAACAGCCAAGTACATCAGGAAAGCCAGCATTAACTGACATAATTGAAAATGTTAATGAACAGCAGGACTGGATTTAACCAACTTTTCACAAACCTATGGCCTCCTGTCTGAAACTCTGTGCTGGCTTCTGGGACTTCATTAGCAACACCAGTGTGAGTCCCTGCCCTCCCACCTCTGACTCTGTAGAAGAGCAGACTTTTGTCCCAAAGAAGTACCCTAAGGAATTCTTCATTGGCGTTCCTCCTTGTCTTGTAAGTAAATAAACACGGCTTTGAGATTCTTTAGCTCTGGTGGTCTTTGTTGTTACTCCTCGACACCATGGTCTTCTGCTCAGCTGATGCCTTGAACACTTCTTCCTCTGCCATTATTTTTCTCTAGATTAGAAATAGCCACTTTCCCCTGTCACATCTATTGGTATTCCTCATAAAGTTTAGCTGCAAAAATAGCTCTTCTCACAAACAAAACAAAGCAATCAAACAACAAATCCTCACACTGAAAATGATCTACTTTTTATGTGGAGAAACTAGGGGTAGAAATGTTGAAAACCTTAGCAAAGCTCACTTACAGCAGGGCACAGTTTCTACCACAGGGTACAGAAATTTAATGCAGAATAATTGATGTGGCTGCAGGATAATATAAAGTAGCACGAGGAATGCATGGAGGGGTCAGTTGTCAAGCGTGAGAGCCTTCAGAGCACTCTCTGGCTAGCTCATTATTGACAGCAACATGCTGCCAGTCTTCACGGAGCAGCTGAGAATGCAGGTGTGAACTCATGACCTCCTGGGGAAATGAGGAATTGATCTCTTTGGGAAAGCACTTCAATGTTGCCGATGGACCCCGGCCTGATCAGATATGAACTTCACAGGCAACTGCACCTGTCGCTCTGCACCGCCACCCCTTCCCTGCCACCAGTACACATTCCTCTCCTCATCTTCCTGGCAGGAAGAGGGGTTTGCTTTGTACACTAGGAATGAGGCAAGTCTGATCCGACTAAGGAAGCTCACCTTGCCTTTTGGGGTGGCCCTTTCAACTGTGCCCTGCCCTGCTCTCTGCAAGATCTAACCCACCTGTGTACTGTCAACTTTAAAAGGCCTTCTTGGAAAGCTGGAGAATATTTTGAATCTTGTTTCTGTCCCAAGACACCCCAGGGAAAAGACAGACTCACAAGAATGGCACTGGTCTAACAAACCAGGATCTTGGGGAATCAGAGTGCTGTAGGGAAATCACATGAGTAGTTAAAAGTCTCCTATAATACTGTGATTGTGATTCCACACCCTCCTTTCCACCTTTTTCTCTCTCCAGACCCCTCCATAAACCATAAAGCAGAGAAAATGAACACAAGCAGGGAAGTGGTGAATTGTAAAGTTCAATGCTCATTACAAGAGGATTTCAAGGTGAGACAGGGATTAATGTTCTTAACTTTAAATCTTTTTTAAATAATCACAAACAGGAACATTTCAGATACAAAAGGAAGAATATCTGTCTCTGTTTCTCTCATCTTTGTTGAGTAAATATCCAATCTGAGTCCCATTACAACTCAATATTTAGTGTGCATCCTACAAGCAAGTACATTCTCCTACATAATCAAATATAACCACTAAACTTAGCACACTAGCAATAACACGTTAATAGCATCTAACCCTCAGGCCCTATTCAGGCCTCACGAATGGAAACAACAATGATATTTATAATGAAAGGATCAGTCCAGAAGCAGATATGCCATTTCCCATGTCTCTAGTCTCCTTTATATTCAAATAATTCATCAATCTTTCCTCAGTTTTCACAACCTTGGCACTTTTGAAGATTACAAGCCAATTGTTTTGTAGAGTTAACTTTCAGTTTCGGTTTACTTGATAATGCCTCACTGTTAGGTTCAGATTTTGTGTCTGTACCAGGGCTTTTATGAAAGTGATGCTTTCTCAGGGAATATTACTGAAGAGCTAGACAGTCATTCCTGATACTGATACAGGAAAATAAATATCCCAACCTGAATGATATCAGACGAGTTCGTGTTCTCTAAAACCGAAGAATGAATTTTAGGAACAACAGAGGTTAAGAGCAGAATATATTTATTGAGAGAAAGAAAGCTTCTGTCCAAGAGGGGGACAGAAGGGGGGCCCCGAGTGGGTTGCCCCCGACTCTGTCTTTTCCAGGGACTTTATAGGGAAAAACCATGAGGTGAGGCGGGTCCAAGGTAGGGGAAATGGACAACACTGTGGTCCACCAGTAAGATCACAGGCATAATTGTTCAGGTAAGACTGAGTGGACTGAGATCAAATGGGGAAGCGAGTCACGTAGCAAGCGGGCATGAATACAGATCAGGGGCTTTTCCTGTGGGGGTCGGGCTAGTGACTCTTCCTGACTTTTTAGAAGATGGTTGTTACTTATTTAGAATATCAATCCCTATGTTTTACACCTAGGGAGATAAGTGGGTGCATTTGTTTAGCACCTTTTGTCTTGAGGTCTGGCCCACAGGTCTGCTGGCTCCTCCAGGTCTGCTGGCTCCCTCGAGGGCCTGGCCCTGTCTGACTGCCTATAATATTTCTATCTAACTCAGCTGCCTATAACAATACCTTCCAGGTAATTTGTAATTGGTATTTATTTAAACTATGTAAATACATCATTTCTTATTAAACTTAAGATATTCGCTTATTTATACCCATAATTTTATATTTTATTCTTTGAGTTATAATCATTATTCATCGTGTTTTTCGAATTATCTCTGCTTTTGCCGGTAGAAGCCTATTCAGACCTGTCTCCACCATTGTTTGCTTCCTAACTTTTAGGCACAGCAAGATGTTTCAGCTTATCCTCTGTCCTTTCTCAGCAGCCATGCAATTAGTGATTTCTTCCAAGAATGCTGGTTCCACTCAGTGGAAAATGATATTTAGAAGCCTAGGTATAGGCACTGGATATGCTCATTGGCATAACATCACTGTCAGACCCAGTGCCCCTTCAGTCTTGGATTTTAACCTCTAGGGCCTTGAACCATGATAAAACTGTCTTTAATTCCTAATTAGCCTGTGTCAGGTATTTAATTATAGTGACAGAAAACTGTAAAAGGAACTCAAAAGCTTAAGAAGATCAAAATCCTATCAATTACCTTTTGGTATGAGCTGTAAATCAATAACAGGAGAAACACCTCACAAATATATGAAATTTTAAGCCACATAATCAACAAGCCACCGATAGGTCAAAGAAGAAATCAAAGGAAAATAAAATAAAATCATAAATTAAAAATATCTTGAGACAGAGCTGGGGATATAGCTCAGTGGAATAAGCGCCTGCCTAGCAAGCGCAGGGTCCTGAGTTCAATCCCCAGTACCGCCAAAAAAAAAAAAAAAATATCTTGAGACAATGTAAAATGGAAACAATATATACCAAAACTTATGGGATAGAGCAAAAGTAGTAAAAGGGGAAAATTATACTAACAGATGTCTATGTAGAGAAAAAAAGATCTCAAATTAGCAGCCTAACTTTACGACTCAAGGAGCTTTAAAAAGAAAAAAATTGATGGAAGGAAAGAGCAAAGGTCAGAGCAGAAATAAATGAAATGAAGACTACAAAAATAATAAAGATTAGCAAAACTATGTTTCTTAAAACTTTAAATAAAATTGATGTCTTAGCAAGATTTTTAAAAAAGAAAGAAATACAATCATAAATTGAAAAGGAAATGCAATTGATACTACAGGAATACAAAGGATCATAGGAAACTATTCTGAACAATTATGCTCCAAAAAACTGGACAACCTAGGAGAAATTCCTAGAAACACACAGCCTACCAAAACTAAATCATGAAGAAATAAAAAAGAAAAAGGATAACCTCTCCACAAGGACCAGATAGGGGCTGGGAATATAGCTCAGTGGAATAAGTGCCTGTCTGGCAAGCACAAGGTCCTAAATTCAATCCCCAGTACCACCAAAAAAAAAAAAAAAAAACAACAACAACAAAAACCCCACAAGGACCAGATGGTTTCACTGCTGAGTTCTATCAAACATTTAAGGAGAATTAACCCAATCCTTGTCAAACTCCAAAATTCGAAGAGGAGGAAGAAATACTTCTCAACCCATTTTAAGAGGTCACCATTAGCTGGGTACCAAAGGCAGACAAATACAGTAAAGAAAACCACAGACCAATATTCTTGACTGACATATCAAAGATGCGAAAGTCCTCAGTAAAACACAAGCAAACTGAATTCAACAACACAGTAAAGTGATCATACACATGGTCAAGTGGAAGTTTTACATAGGATAGTACAAATGGTTCAGTTAATGTAAATTAATAATTGTGACGTTCCACATTAACAGAATGTCAGAACTCTGAATAATTACTTTGAAGACAACAATACAGTGCACTGGCTATTGCTATTCTTTTATTATTTTGTTATGAAGTTTTATTTTTTCATAAAATAAAAGGTTATATAATCTCAACAGATGCAGAGAAAGAAATTTTTTAAATTCAGTATCTTTTTATCAAACAGTAGAGTACCCTCAATGACTTAAGTGGGGAAGAAATGTGCCTCAGCTTCATAAAGGCAATATATGAGAAGCTCATGGTGAAATCATACCCAGTAGCAAAAAGCAGAAACTTGTCCTCAAAGATCAGTAACAAAATTAAGATGTCCACTCTCCACTCTCACCATTTCTATTCAGCATAGTACTAGCAGTCCTCACAGAACAACTGGGCAAGAGAAAAATAAAAGGCATCCAAATTTGAAAAGAAGAAATTAACTTGTCCTATTTTCATGATATGATCTTACACGTAAAACAAATCCCTGAAGATGCTACCTAAAAATCCTGATAGGATTAATAAATAAATTCAGTAAAGTTGGAAGCTGAGGTGGATTTGATTCATTTTCACAATGGGATAATTCACTGGGGTTTGCCTACCTGCCTTACCAGCTGGGTTGCTGCCTGAAGCTGGGCTCCCCACATGGCCCTGAGATCTCTGAGGAAAAAATAAAAAAGCTGTTGCCAGCTTCTGACTTTGCTGTGATGGGTATTTTGAGTACTTTTGTCCCCTACAAACTTCCTGTGCTGGATACTTAATCCCCAACGTGACAGTGCTGGAGGTGGGGCCTTTTAGGGGGAGTTTAGGATTTACGCCCTGCATAAGAAGGCCTGCAGGACTGGGCTTTCTCTCTCTTCCACCCGTCTGTCACGTGAGAATGCAGTGCTGAAACAGTAACAAAACTTTGGAACCAAAGGCCAAATCTATCCGTGCCTTTGCCTTGATTACCTAATATTCGATGGCTGTGCTCCTTCAAAATTCCTATCTTGAAATAATAACTCTGCAAGTGATAGTTATTAGCATATGGGCTTTTGGAGGTGATTAGGTTAGAACAGTAGAGTCCTCTCGGATGGGATTGTTGTACTTATTAGACAGAGATTTCCCTCCTTCCTTCCTTCCTCCAAGCTGCCTAAGAGCCCAGAAGTGGTTCCTCACCAGACACCAAATCTGCCAGTACCTTGATCTTGGAATCCCCAGCCTCCAGAGAAACAAATGTTTGCTGTTTAACCCACCCAGCTCACAGTATTTTCATTAGTGCAACAGTCCTCAGTAAAATAGCACAGTATTTTTATTAGTGGGCTAAGATATGGTCTTTTTAAAGAATCTAATGAATACCTTGATCAGATTCTTCTCCAAAGTGTCTTCCTTGCCTCCCCCAAGTCTCTCCCCAGGTTTCAAGGTGAGCCCCTCTGACTGGCAGAATCTAAAACACATCTAGAAATCCCACATGCAAGGAAATTTGAGTTATGTAACTTTTTAGCTTTTCAGCCTCTGAAACCTAAGAGGTGGTTACGATCAGCTTGAAAGGGCCAATACATTCTTTCTAACACAGTGCTGCCTCATTAGGAGAGGGGGGATTTAGGGAGGAAAATGAGAAGATAGGGGTTGTTATGGTTTGTGTCTGGATGTCCTCCCCAAAGCCTCATGCAGTCATGGCGCAGGCTTCTAGCGTTTGTGACTGGTCCATGATCCAATGTTGGTATTATAGGTGTGGGTGGTACACCTGCCCTGAGGCAGGTAGTTTGTGTACAACGTAAGCAAGGGAAAGAAGCTTGTTCCCCTGCCTGCTCCTTCCTTTTGTTCTTGTTGCTTTTGCTATGTTCTGCTTCAATGAACAGTTGCCCTCTGCCATTTGCCATATGTCTTGGAGCCAGCCAAGTATGGACTGAAACCTCCACAAACTGCGAGCTAAATAAACCTTTCTTCCTTAATTTTGCGTGTCAGGTATTTTGTCTTAGCAATGAGAGAAAGTAACCAAGGCAGGGGTAAAGAAAATTAGGAGAAAATGACTTCATACGCATTCTGGCAAGAAAGAATACGACAGTGAAGCCAGTGGTTAATTGAGTTAAATGGTGCAGAGGACACCAGATAAGAATGCAAAGTACCCGCTGAATTGGGCGCTGGTGACGTTTCTGGAAGCCAAAACCAGAACTGCTTCCCTGCAGTGGAGGAGTGATGAGTGGAACCAGTGAGTCCTAGAATACTCTGTCCAGAAGCTTGGTTGAGAAAGGACAGGAAGGATGCAGTTACCATCGTCAGCCCCTGTGCAATGACCTGTCACTTCTTGGTAAGGGATTGCTAAACTTTGTTTGCTAGGGACTCACTAGAAACAGACACAGGCCCGATCTCTGTCCTCGTCAGCATTTCTCTTCATTACCCTCTCCTCACGCCTTGAACCGAGAGGACTTCCTCGTGCGCCTCGGAAACCCTCCTGTGAGTCACAGTGACTCTCACCTTCTCCTTGTGTTTTCTTGCTGTTGCGCCATCATAGCCTACAGCATGCAAAAGTGCCTGAACTGTCTCTGTGCTCCGCCTTTCTCCTTGACCCATACAACCTGTACCTCGTTACTCCTGGGTGGGTCTATCCCTCTTGCCCACTTCCTTGGTTTTATAATTCATGTTAATTCCCACATTGTATTCACAGTTCTTCAGCCTCGCAATTTTCGAACTAGTTCAAACTATTCTTGGTTTCATAACTGGTAGATATGCTTCTTTTCTCCCAATGTCCATCTTTCCTTCTGCTTTTGAATAAGAAAACCTCCAAATTTTAGCTGTTCCCCCCTACAGACTAGTATCTCAGCTTCTGTACTGGTCCATTTTCCGTTATAACAAAATGCCCGAGGCAGGGTGATTTCTGATGAAGAGAGTTTTACTTTGCTCACAGTTTTTAAGGCTAAAAGCTCAAGATTGTGTGGCTCCTTTGTCCGGCTTCTGGTAAGGGCCTTTTAACTACATCCCAACATGGCAGAGGGCATCATGGTGGGAGGACACGTGAGAAGTAAGAGTAGTCATATGGCAAAATAGAAAACAAAAGAGATTCAGGTTATTTTCCCAAATGGCTTCCTTGCCTTCCCCAAGTCTCTTCCCAGGTTTCAGCATGAACCCATCTGATTGGCAAAACCTAAAAACCTGTCTGAACCCTAGGTGCAAGGAAGTTTGAGATATGTATCTCTCTAACTTTTCAGCCTCTGGAACATAAATTGTGATCAACTTGAATGGGCCACTCTGCTCTTCCTACCATGGTATTTCCTAAGTGAAAGAGGACGGACTTAGGGAGGAAAATGAGAGGACAGAGCTGGAGAAAATTAGGAGAAAGCAATTTCATACCTATAATGACAAGAAAGAATATAAGAAAGAAGCTTTTTCTTTTCATAACAATCCATTCTCATGAAAACTAACCAGGGTCTGCAAGAACTACATTAATCCCTTCCATAATGTCACCTGATGGCCTGATTGCCTTGCATAAACCACACTTCTTAAAAGTTCCTCCCCTTTCAATACAGCCACACTGGGGAGCAAGTTTTTGGGGACAAACTCAAACCTCATCCAAACCATAGCAGCTTCTTCTGAAGATAGATACAACCATGTGATTAGGTCTGAAACAAAAAGATGCTCATCCTCCCCAGATCTCTTCTCTTCTGGGCAGAGAAGGTGCTGGCTGGCTGAAGCAGTCTCGGAAGCCATATGACAAGAATGTTGGAGTGGCCCTATCTACACAAATGACTCACTTCTGAATGACTAAAATAAGAGCAAGATAAATTTAGTTGTTTTTGGTAAACCACAGTGGTTTGCTTTAGACTTGAAAGAGATCAGAATAGATCATCTCAAAATATGCCACTATGATATAAGGATTGTTTTTCCCCCTGTAGTGCTGGAGATAAAATCTTGCACATGCTAGGCGCAAGGGTTATTTTGAGCTGAAGGCCACAGGAAGAGTTCTCTAGTCCCACTTTATCTGCTTTAAAGCAAGGCATAAATTTCTTTTTGTGAAGGTGTCTCTTCTCTTATACTGGGAAAAGGAGAGCCACTGTTATCACCAGACACACAGACTTGGCACCAACGTGAATCTACACAAACAAACCTTATGAAAATAATCCTTATCTTCCATTAGTTTCCCCCCTGTATTGCCAAGCCACTCCCCCATGATTTAACAGCCCTCAAAGGCAAACTTCACTTTGTTGAAATGACATGTGAACCTTTGAGTCTAATCACTTGAGTTTTCATCCCTTTCTGTGAACTTGCATGCATGTGCATGTTAAATAAAAAATTGCATGCCTTTTCTCCACTTGATCTGACTTTTGTTAAATCGACAGGCCCCAAAATACTGAACCTAAGATGTTAGAAGAAAAGTTTTTACTCCTTTCAGACTGTACCTTATATAACACCACAGTCACAAGGCATATCGCTCTTTGATAAAAGCAACTGAGTGGTTCAACCATCACACAACAGCCAGGCCTGGTTTTACAATGCCTAATGCATCCTTCTAGTATGAATTCTACAACTCTTTCTCTGCCTCTTACCAGCGTAATCTGACTAAAACAGCATCTAAAGATGTTTCTCATCTATGTCTCATGACAATTGGGGATTTGGGGACAAGAATAACACCTGGTAGGATGCTCCTGGAAACTTGGTAGTTTAGCAAAACCCCTCCAAGCAGAATCTTAAATGGCCTGTTTTCTAAAAAGCAGTCACTAGAGGGCTCTGTAGGGTCTATGTTCACCCCTACCCCTGTCTTTCCAACACTCCACTGAGCTGCTTTGGTTGTTCCCAAGCAGTGCGGTCCTGTCTTCCACATTAGGTTACTGCTAGGTTAAGTGCACTTCAAGCCGGCAGAGGCTTCCCTCCCCTGCCCATATCATCTCTGAGTGACTTGTCTTGGGGCAAAGGAGCTTCTGAGATGAACAACTTCACCATTAAAGTGGATACAACCTTAAAATTTTACTAATTACTTCGTACTCTCACCAAAAGCATTTGAAAATTAACTGTTAACTCATATCTTCATTAACATTGAGCACAGTCAATTTTGTACACGTTTCCGAGACGATAGATTAGAAATACATATTAAGAAATTTCCTTGTTTTAATCAGCGAGCTAGCTGTATCCTGTTCACATTCCGTTAATATTCTTTTCCTATTTGTGCATTTAAAACAACATTTTTTAATCATGAACTCTCTCTCCACAAAGGAAAGGCAGTGTTTGTGTAGCTCTGTCTTAGCAGAATAGCCAACCGTCTTGGTCAGGCCCTCAGTTCCCTTCCAGACAATATGCAATCATCTTCTTGAGAAGAAAATGCCCATTTTTTGTGCATCTGTGCAGCACTTTCACCAGTCTGGGGCAGAACCTGTAAATGTGTTAGTTCTGTCTGCTTTCAGTTAAAACCTCCTGAAGTAGCAGATTTGTTTGTTTATTTGCTTTGTTCAGCAAGATAAATACTATTCAATAAGTCTTGCACCTGACAAAGGTATATTTAAGCCTTGGTTTCTTCTTCCTAAGAAATAAATCTAACATGTGATTCTAACCACAGCTAACATGTAGAACAAGGAACTGGCTAACAGTTGTGCTGTGCAGAAAAAGTCAGTACAAAAGCCAAGAGCTGCCCTCTACTGACTTAACAAGATTACTAGCAGAACTGCTCACCCTCAGATTTTCTGGTTTTCAGAACAACGTAATTCTTTTCAAAGAAACATACGATCGTTTATGAAAGTTCAGCAATTATTTAGAAAGTGGAAAAATGAAAATGATCTATAAACCTACAATTTAAAGATAACTATAAATAGCCCATTTCATATTTCTTTCTAACATACTTTTATCGGCACACGTACATTGTGCAATTTTTTCCAAACTTATAATCATGAATCTATACATTACCCTTTCACCTGTCACTGGCATTATCCTGTCACTGATAATCTTTAAAAAGCTAACTCTGATGGCTGAAATTCCAATGTAATGATATATCATAATTTACTAGCCATAGGCCCTACATACTCAGACAATGTGCTAATTCATTCTGTCTACTGTTTTTTCTTCTAAGACAGATAGAATAGAATGTTCATATTTCCCACTGTAGCTCAGCTGGGATCACGTGCTCAGGTTCCAGCCAATGGAATATGAGTAACAATGGCTGGTCCAGATCCTAAAAACAACTCGTGCTATCCTTTAGCCTTCTATTCTGCTCCAGCAGCTCTGGAGGCCACATGTTCTAGATGGCATAGCTACAATATGGAAATAGCTTAGATCCTTGAGTCACTCACTACTTGGCAGAGGAAAGATTCTATGACTGGCATCAGGTTATGACCTGAGTGAAAAATAAACCTTTAGGGGTTTCTAACATAGCCCAGTGTAGCCGTAAGTACATCTACCTCAGCTTCAGCATCTTTACAGTTTTCTGTTATTGTAAGTGAAGAGCTATCTTTTAGTTATTTCCAGTTATGTTGCTATTATAAGTAAGAAATACTTGGGCTAATCTTTTTCTATTTTAAATAAACAGATAGGTACTATTTTCTTCTTTAGGTAGTTTTCTACAGAAAGCTATGCTTTAAAAAGAAGAAACAAATCAGTGAAGACAATGTTAAGACAGTGTAAGCAAAAGAAGAAAATTTTCTGCTGATTGCCCCTGAAGTTTCTGGTAGTAGGTTGACTGGCAACAAAGACCCCATCCATGGGGATGTACAGTGGTCCAAATCATTGCCTTACAGGGAAAGTTTCTTTCCTCCAGCTCTGTGAATCTAACTTCTAAAACTGTGGCCAGGCCCCAGCAGCCAGCATTCTCAGACATCATGTTGGCTAAGATCTGCCTATGTTACATGAAGCTCACTCACTGACAAGCCTGGCCCATACACACATACACTTTAAATCAGGCAGGCACACTCTCTGGTAATTATCAAAGTATTTTTGTGTTTGTTTATTTGTTGTTTTTGAGATAGAGTCTCACTATGCAATTAAGGCTGACCTTGAACTCACTCTGTAGCCTAGGCTGGCCTTGAACTTGCAATGATCCTCCTTCTTTAGCTTCCCGAGGGCTGGGATTAAAGGGATGTGCCACCCCATCCAGCTGACATCATCAAAGTTATTTTTAATTGTAATTTTTAACTAAGTAATGTTTAAATGAATAGAAGCTCAGAGAATAGAAAAAGGTTGAATTAAAATTGTCATGTCTACCATCCAAGGACTTCTCTAGAGGAAACTTCAATTCCTTTGTTCTCTCTCCTTAAAGAGATATTTTATTCTTTATTTCTTCTTTTTCTTTTCAAAAACAGTACTATGCTTCATATAAACTACCCATAGACATCTGTGCAAAATCATGAGGTGCTATTCAATATCTGTGGTTGTATATGGCTCCAAACCTTCTTTAAAAGGAATGTTCTATTTCTTTCCAACGGACACCTTTCTTTGTCAAGCCTGGGAACTGCCTTTCAAATAAGCTCTGTGTCTCCTGTTTTTCAGATATTTCTCCTTATCTCAGAATATCTGCCTTTTTGCTTATTAGTTGGTCAAAAATGTCTGGGTCGTCTTTGGCTCCAAAAAACAATTTAGCTGGGTGTGATGGTGCATACCTGTAATCCCAGCACCTGGGAGGCTGAGGCAGGAGAATTGTCACAAGTTCAAGGCCAACTTGGGCTACATAGTGAGACTCTGACTCAAATAAAAACAAACAAAAATTTAGTTTCTACCACTCTTGGACTGGGAAGGGTTACATTTTCCTTCAGATGGAAAACATTACATTCTCCATGAGCCCACTCAACAATTTCCCTGGAGACATGTGGAGCTGTACAGCAATAACCGAAGGGCTGGCAAAGGAATGTCTTTTACCAACAAAGTTCTCTAACAAACCAAAGTACTGCTCCCTTGAGAAACCATCAGCCCCTCCCTCAGTAGGGCCAGGATGCTTTTTGGAATACAGCCTTTTGTTGAATTTCCACTCTGTAGCTACCCCTGTCATTTTCCCTAGGTGCTTAATTTTTCTTTCTCACAGCTTTAATGCCACACCCTACACCTAGAAGCCCTCATTCCTTGGCCTGCTATAAAGTCTATGCCTTTTACTGTCGCAATCTTCATTTGGACCGTTAACTCCTTGAGGATGGGGACCACAGCTCAAATTGTTCCCCGAAGGACATAGCATGATCCCTTATATATAAATGCCTCACAAATGCTTACTGATGATAAACTGAACATAAGAACCAAAACAAATAAGACATTAAGTTCCTTCTTTAGTAGGATATTCTTTAATTTTACACAATTATTATTTTTAAAAAGTAAAAATATCCATGACAAAAATCAAATCTGTGGAGTTCTTAAATGAAATGTATCCCTCATGCCCTTTTCTTAGACCATGCCTGTAAGAATAATCCCAGTTACCAATTTCTTGTCATTCTACCCAGAATATACACATATGTGTATGTGTTTCTCACTTCTGGTTTTGTTTTGACTAAATTATATACATATTTCCATAATAGCACAACATATGGTCATGCTTTGGTGTTTTTGCGAGGGGAACAACATTATACAGGACACATGTTTTAGAAGATTATTTATAATAGTGACCCAAAGAATCATATACAAGAGAGTGCAGAAAATCTGTCCACACACTAAAGACCAAAGAATCCAGCTGAGGGCCAGGATTCCATGACAATGTCCTGAATGAGTTCAGCTGAAGACCTAGAGCCCATAACAATGCCTCCCACAAGCCCAGCTGGAGGCCTAGAGCCCATGACAATGTCTCATCCAGGCCTGTTTCACAGATCTGCACTGGGAAGGCCCAGAGGTCAGTGCGGGAATCTAGAAAGTCTGTGCCAGTGGGATGAAGGATCTGTGCCTGCAGGCTGATGTCAGGAGCCATGGAAACTGGAAGATAAAAGGTGAAGCCAGCCAGAGAACATGGGAGCTCCTCAAAGCACATAAACAAGCCGCTGTAGCTTGTCAACTGATTCCTGGGGAGTGAGGCTGAAATCAACCAAATTCTATAGAGTATAAACAAACGCACTACTGTTCTTGAGTAGTTCCCTTTCTCCGCTGAGAGAGAGGCCTTCTGCCTGATCCAGCTTTTTGTCTCTTGTCTGTTTTTTCCTTGCTCTCACTGCCGTTCCTTCTTGGGATACAGCAAGAAGCCAGTGGATCCCTACAGGCTGAGGGCTGTACACTGCAGCCAGGAAGCCATGCTCAAAATAAGAACCAGAGCTCCCCTGAAAAGTCCCACAGCCATCCCCAGCAACAGTGAGGTCCCGAGCCCTTCCGATGATCAGGACAGCCAAGTTCCCATCAGGAAAGCCAATGCAACAAGCTTTTTCAGGAGATTGAGCAGTGCACCATCTTCCCTTTTGGGGCCAGGAAGTGATGCTCCAAGTGAGGACCAGAGGCCCCCACAAAACGAACTGAAGTGACAACAAGGTCCTGAGCTCCTTGGGTGATGAGAACAGCCGAGTTCATCGCGAAAGCCAGCACGACAAGCTACTTCAAGAGGACCAACAGTTCTTTACAGCTGCTATCAGCTCCCAACAACTTCTCAGCTCCCACCCAGCACAACCCTGATTAAGTTCAACTCGGGGTTATAAGTCGACCAGAAGTTGTCAAAATACCACACATATATCCTTTTGAAAGGATGAATCATAGATTCCAGTCTTTAATTGGTAGACCCTTAGGTTGTTCAGGGTTTTGTTTGTTTGTTTGTTTTGCTATTACAAACAATACTCTTCTAATGAACATCTGTTTGTGGTATGTTCCCGTAAAATAGTTTTGTGAAATGAATATTTGTAAGGCTAAAATTCCAATCAAACAGAATATTCTTTACCTTAGTTTTCTTTTTAAGAACAAAGGAGATCTTCAAAAGGAAATTTTTAACACTCCTTTTTCAAAAGATTCACATTTTCGTCTTTGGACATCATGTTGCTATAATTTCTAGGAAGACACATTTTTATGATCATTTTTGCTATAAGAGCTAAGGAAATTGATCTAATAACATTTCTCTTTTTCTTGGGTGTGACATCTTATTCTCCCTTAGCTTGATCATTTCATATTGAATTTGAGAAAACCATTTCTCCTTGGTCTATACCCAAATGTATTTCCCTTGGAAATGTGAGAATTATCTGTGATTATTCCAAAGTGACTATGTATCATATAATAATATTTTATAATGAACAAAATAATTGTTTTTGTGTTAGAATTAGATAAAAGAGGTTATATTTAAGAAGCTAGCCAGGCATGGTGGCTCACACCTGTAATCCCAGCACTTGGGAGGCTGAGGCAGGAGGATCCTCGCAAGTTTGAGACCAACCTAAGCTACAGAGTGAGCTCAATGCCAGCCTGAACTGTATAGCAAGACCCTGCCTCAAAAGACAAAAAAAAAAAAAAAAAAAAAAAAAGCTGGTTAGACTGAATATAAAGATGAGTGAGTGAAGGTAGTTTTCAGTCTAAATGGAATTAATTAATTAGAACACAAATTAATGTAAACATCAAGATAAAAGTATTGCTTGCTATACCTCCCTCAAATAAATAGTGTGTGTTTAACACTGAAACAAAGTTCAGAGAAATTTCAAGAACAATTTTAACTACTCTCCCTTTTTGTTTAAAATTTCTTCCACTGTAGTATACTGTTGCTAGTACTTATAAATCTTTATACTGAAGTGATTGATATTTAGCCATAATAGATTAACGTTACATGACTTGAGCAAGTGTTTTATTTTTCTCAAATTTCAAGTTCAGGTATAAAGCTAAGACAGCCCAATCTTTTTTGAAAAAGTTCGTTGTAGCCTGCAGCAGTTTGCATCTTAAATGTCCTCAAAGGCCCGCCTATTAAACTTTCATTCCGGGGTGGCACCCCTGGGAGGTGGGGCCTGGTGGACGTTATGTGAGTCACTGGGAGTGCAACCTTGAAGAGAATACTGGGAACCTGCCTCCCTTTCCCCTTTTTCTTTTGCTTCTCTCCGTGAGGTGAGCGGTTTTGCTCCACCACACACTCCGCCATCATGAAGTATTGCCACAGGCCCAAAGTCAACAGGGCCTGATTATGAAGTAGAACTTCCAAAACTGTGTCCTAAAAAATAAACCTTTTCTCTTCATAAACTGTCTCAGGTTTTTATTATAACAGCTGACTAACCTGTCCCCAAAATGTTCTATGGGAGAGGAATCTAAGCTAATAAAGAGTTCATACCTTTATTCATTTCCTCTGATAACCTAGCACAGACCTAATTGCAAATGCAGGGACTGACAGCTTCTCTCACAGCTGGGTAGTGCCACTAAGTGAACCCTCCTGCATATAATAGAAAACACTAGGGGAAATATATGAAAAAGATGGTAATGCTTCAAGATAGTAGAAAGTGAGCAGCAGCACACAGGCCGTGGAGAGGAGTCAGCACTTGGCCGAAGGGAAAGGCATGGAGCGAGTCTCCCACTCTTCAATCCCTTTTCCTGGGATTAGCCCACATTTATGCTCCATAGGATATTTAAAGCTCTGTTAGAAAACACATACTATTGCTGGCTTGAAGAGCCAGATGTGAATTTAGAGCAAACACAGGCTTTGTACTGTGAGTGGGAAATCAGAGAAAGGAGGGAGCTAGAGAGGAAGAGGCCTGGATTTTGTGTTTAAATGCTGTACCAGTTCCCGGAGAATGTCCAAACCAGACTTGTGCCAACTCAACTAACTCAGCTGAAGGTAAAACCTAAACTCAGGTTTGAGGTGCTACTCAGTACAAGCAATATTAAGTTAACAGTTTGAGTTTAACCACAATAACTGCCCATTTAAAGAGAAAATCCAGTGACACTGCTACACAGAAAACTGAAGCCCAACCTTTCCTTTTCCCTTTTCTGCTTAGAGGGGCCATGATCTCACTGACAGATATTAGCACCTCTGGCCTTACTGGGCCACAATCAACACTGCCACCACTCCTGAACACTTACTGAAACTAGCAACATTCTCAACCCGCATGCTGCTCTTTCTTTAGAAATGGAAGCTGTCAGTCACAGCTGCTGCTCTTGCAGTTCAGCCAAGCTACGCCTAAAACAGCTAAGGCTGTCCTAGATGCCCCACAGCGGCTCACAGAGATATTTGCCTTGGCCGCAGCAGGCTCCAAACACAGACCTGTCTCAGATGACCCAGCCCTGTAGGCACCCGGATAACTCTGCCCCACAATCTCCCGGATAGCCCTACCCTCTCTACCACTTCTTCAAAAGTCCCAAAGTAGGTCCACAAGATGCAGGAGACGGCACGCAGCAGCTCTATACAGACAGCACCCTTCGCACTGAGTCAGTCAGTCGAAGAAGAGTCTCTCCTGTGAAACCTGCTGTGTTGTAAGAAAGACCACAACAAAAGCCTCCCTTGTGTGGTCTTTTGCTTATGTACGATTTGCATCTTGAGTGGAGTGACCTGAATGAGTTGCACTAAGAATGAGCTGGGAACACTAAGGTCTGGGAACACTGACTGGAAGCCAGAGAACTGCGGAAGAGCTTTACAGAGGGGGAAAGGAACAAAGAGCACCAGAGAGCTGGTGCCGGCAGATGGGGGAAATGTTCTAGCAAGTTGTCAAGGAGCTACGAGTTTCAACTGCTGAGGAGCTGACTGGGCAAGTAGGAGCTGCCAGGAGCTGCAAATAACGTGAGCTTAGAAGCCTAACATCAAGGGCCATGACAGTAAAGTCTAAGTGTAACACTCAGGGCTGAGAGCCACTGGCACTCAAAGCCTGGACCCACTAAATCAAGGGAGCTGTATTTAGTCTACTCTTCTTGATTTCTATCCATGCTGGGCAAAAGAACTGTGGGAGTCGGTGGTCTCTTGGTGGTCCCTGGGAGGAAATGGCGAGAGGATTTAGAAAATAAAGGCAAGAGAGGAGATGACAGCCAGGGGCAGGTGGAGTTATCTCTTGCCTGATGAGCATGAGCACTGAGCTCAACAGTAGGGGTGTTTATTTTATACACTTGCAAAATAGTATCCTGAGAGATAATGATGCCTAGCCACTAAGACTGTAATTGTCCAAGCAGGATACGTTTTTTTCAATACTGAGGTAGCCCCACCGCCTGAGGCACTCTGGCTCTGTCCCACCCTCAGACATAGGGCCAGCAACCAACTTCAGTGGCTCGCAACAAAGAACTACCAGTCAATTGATGACAATTTGAGGAACAGAACAGAACCCACAGTCTTTATTATATAATAGGTAGAGTGTCCAAACTGTACTCCCAAATTACTTGACATTTCAAACATAGATAAATAAACCAGGTAAAGTTGACCCATTATCATAAGAGAAATAGTCAGTGAGACCCATCATGAGATGATCTAAAGGTTGGACTAACAAAAGGAAACTTCTAAAAGCAATTAGAATAATGATGCTCACTGAATTGAAGGAAAATATGCCTATGATGATTAAAAGAAAAGGAACTATCAGTAGAAAAATAGTAAATATATTTTTAAAGAACTGATACTCTAGAACCGAGATACATACTATCTATGACACAAAACTTACCAGACATTTTTAATAGCAGAATGAAAATGAATAGGGAAAAATCGAAAGTAAATATAAAGATAGTTTAACAGAAATCATCCAATCTATAAAGCATAAAGAGAATAATAGAGTTTAATGGAGATTTAGGACTACACCAAGGGTTTAGTATATTTGGAGTCTCGTATTTGGAGTCCCAAAACCAGATGAGAAAGATAATGGGGAAGAAATACTGTTGAAGGTAAATTGTTTAGAAATTTCTCAAATTATGTAAAAGCACCAAATTTACAAATTTAAGAAGCTGAAAAAATGCCAGGTAAGATGAAAATAACAATAATTTTAAAACATCCAAGTACATCATTGACAAACTATTCCTACTAAAGATGAAGAGAAAATATTGAAAGTAATCAGAGAAAAAAATGATACATTTTATACACAGAGAAAAAAGGTTCAAATCACGAGTGAGTTATCAGAAGCAATGATAGGAAACAGAAACCTAGGAAATGGAAATAATACCTTTAAATAATAAAAAGAAAAAGCTATGAACTCAGAATTCTATATTGGGACAAATATCCAAGGATGAAGTGAAAGAAAAATATTGTCAGATAAAAGATAATTAAGAGTGTGTGTCTCCAATGGACCTCCAATAAACAAATGCTAAAATAAATGCCTCAGGCTCAGAGAAATGGATGTTTGGGACGGATTTAAGAACACTGGGAAAGATAAAATATATGAGTGGATATAAAAGATTAGTTTTTCCCCTAATTTCACTAAAATACATATCATTCTGTGGGCTTTAGGGTGTCTATAAATATAACACACTTTACAGCTATAGTGTAAAGGGCGGGCTGTGCGGTGAAATCGACTGATACTAGGGTTTAGATCTAAAATGTCTCCCCAAAGTCTCTTGTGTTCAGAGGTGGAGCTTTAGAAGGTGACTGAACTGTGTGAAATTATTTCACTGATGAGTTTGTAGCTGAATGCACTGTTAGGGAGCAGATCCTAGTTGTAAGAGGTGTGTCATTGGAGTGTGACTTGGAAGGGTGTATGCTCATACACACCTCCTTTCCCCTCTGTCTGCTTCCTGGCTACCAGGGATGAGCAGTCACCTTCTGCTATATCCTTCCACTATGCCTTTTTTGCCAAGGAGCCAGCCAACCATGGACTGAGATCTCTGAAATCGTGAGCTCCCCCATCCAAAAACCTCTCTTCTTTTAAATTGAAGGGGTTGGTTATTTTGTCCTAAGAATGGGAAAGTGACCTATTCTTTGAAACATTATAATATTATCTCAAATCAACAGTGAAAATTAAGAATGTATACTGTAATCCACACAGAAGATACTAAACTGCTATGCTAAGAAGAATAACAAAACACCAACATAGAAATCAAAATGAAATTATAAAAAATACTCAAATATTCAAAAAAGAAAGCAAAGGATAAGTAGAAAAATAAAATTAGATATAGCAGAAAAAGAAAATATATAGTAAAATGGTAGGTGAAGCACAAGCATATTAATAATTGCCTTAAATGTAAGCATATTAGATGGTCTTTATCAAATTAAACTGCGCAGATGATCAAAATGCAGGATTTTTAAAATTCCCAACTGTGGAGGACTTGGCTAGAGGAATGGTTGGAGTCAAAAAAGCATGTACCACAAAATCATGTAGGCCCTGAACACAATGCGCTGAAAATTACACATGTTGAAAAGAGCAAGGTGTTTAGACTAGGGAAGGATGCTAGGTTTGGCCATTGTCCTTCCCTTGCCTGAAAAACTGCTTAAATTAACCTAAAGAATGTTATGTAATAGACATTTTTTTGACACAGTTGCTCACCCAAGCTCTGTTGCTTCTTGTATTTCCTTGCAATAAAAGCCAGAGAGTTCTTGTTTCAGAACTGCTCCACTGAGACTCCTTCACTCTGAGTGCTCTCACAGGAACAGTCCTTGGCTCTGTTTGGACCAAATATTATCACTGAGTGATCTTTTCATGCTCTGTGCTGCCACGGTCGCACACTGCAATAACTAACTATATGCTCTCTGTAAGAACTGCAGTTTACTATGAACCCAATTACAGGCTTTTTTGGATCAATTTTAAACAAATATTTATCAAAAGTTCCCATCTAATCCTCCCCGAAGTCCTTCCTTCTTCATTGTATAAGTAATGTCCTATACTTTAGCATCAACCACTACATTCCAATTTTATTAAGCACCATAGCATAGGCCAAGAAAATAAAAGCAGCTATCTAAGCAAACACATATTCAATGGTTTTCCTAAGACTCAAGGGAAGAAAATTTTCCTATTGGCTGGTTTATAATGATTTCTAGAACAAAGTGTGAGCACAATTATAACTTCTAAAAAAGGGTGAAATATGCAAAAATCATTCATTCAATTTTTAAATAATATCTACTCCATGCAAGGAACTCTTTTATTGAATAATATTATCCCTCATTTAAATTCATTTAAGAGATGTTGAAAGGATAAAAAGGAGAATGTTCTTTGTGGCCTTCTCAAACTCAGACTCAACCTCTTGCCTTCTCACTGCTGACTTCCTTCTTGGGTATTTTAGAAGTAATTGATGTCTCTTATCTAAGTTTTATGGCACCTTTCACATTAGAAAACTTTGGGCAGGCCTTGTATTTAGTTTTTCACAATAGAAGGATACATTTACAATATCACATTATAATTTTCATGAAGCTTTATTATAAATATAAGTGTCAAGATTACCTCAATCACAATTGAAAAAGCCTGTTTTAAAGTCTTAGTGAAACTTCTATGATGTCAAAAGTGATAATATGCAGAAAAGACACAGAATTCTTATAGCTAAGGGTAATGATAAACTACTACCTACCGTTTGACTGATGAAGCCACTCTCTTTACAAAACTCCCAATTCTCTCAAAGTCTGTCAGTGTAGTAATCAAATACTGCCAATATAGGAGGTAAAAAAATAGAATCATCACTGCATTTCATAACTTACATAGTTGGTATCATGATGATATATAGGGCAGTTTTTACCAGTTCCAGAATTATTTTACTCTGAGAAATTGGATAGGGCAAGGGCACATACTTCTCCAATCTCCCTGACTGACAAAAGTTCCTCATACAAGACTTGGATGGAAGGTGGAAGATAAGAGAGGGTGGGTCTAGGATCATTCTCAGACTGGGGATTTGCATAATTCCCAAGGTTCTGGTTTCCTAGTCTAGAGGATATTAAATTAAAGCTGGACCACTAGCTTAATAAATGTTAAAGGGTGGACCATTCGTGTAGTATAGGGGAATCAAGTGAAGAAAACTGAAGAGTTTGTCCCTGGCCACACTGATTTTTGAGGTTCAAATTCATTGGTCTGGAGTGCAGATGATATTATTCAGTAGAAAGGAAGATTCAAGGGCCAAGGGTGCCCAAAGGATTATTGAAATCACACATGTGGACATGATCTTTCAGGAGACTCTGTATTAAGAGAACGACATCAACCATGGGGCCCAAGACTCATTAAATTCTTAGGGGTGATAGAAGAAGAAGCCCAAGATGATGAGGATGAAGAAAGTCAGGGACCTGTGCAAAGAGTGGAGTATTTTGCTATTGGAATCAAGAGGAAGAGAAAAATCCAGGAGAAGTGTTACAAAGAGCAGAATAAATAGGTACTTTTGCAACACAATTTTATCAGTGCTAAGCAATCATAGATTTTTCCAATTCAGCTTAATAACCCATCGGCATTTCTCATCTATTTAATTTCTGCTATGTTCAGGCAAATTTTTAAAACCAACCTTTGGAATGCAACCTTTTTCAGTTTCCTGGGGTGGCTGTGTAAGAAATGCCTTAAAAGAGCAGAAACTCATTCTCTCACAGTTTTTGAGGCCAAAATTCTGAAATCAAGCTGTGGCGGGGATTGGTTCTTTCTTAGGAGAATCTGTTACATCTCTCTCTTAGATTCTGGTGGCAATCAGCAATCCTTGCATTCCTTGGCATGACACAGAATAACTTGTTTCCTTAATCACATGGTGTTATAGTTTAAATGAAGTGTTCCCCAGAGGTTTATGTATTAAGGGTCTGGTTCCCAAAGTAGTAATGTTCAAGATGGGTACTAGAGAGGGGACTGGATCATGAGGGTGCTAACTTCATCGACTGATGAGTTAGTAGCTGACTGGGCTACTAAGAAGTGGGTCCCAGTTGAAGGAATTAATCACCGGGGCATGCCTTTAAAGGGTCTATCTTGCTCCTGACCTGTCCTCTTTTCTCTCTTTGTCTGCTTCCAGGATGCCATTGAGGTGAATGTCTTTCCTCCACCATGGCTCAACCATGATGTTTCTACCTCACCATGGGCCCAAGAATACTGAGCCAGCTGATTATGGACTGAATCCTCTGAAATAGTGAGCCACAACAAACCCCTCCTCCTTCAAATTGTACATGTAAGGTATTTTGTCCCAGCAAATGAAAGGTAACTAATACACATGATGTTCTCCCTGAGTATCTGCGTCCAAATATTCTTCTTCTTATAAGCACAGTGGTCACTGGATTAATCTAGAATGACTTCATTTAATTTGATTAAATTCACAAAACTATTTCCAGACAACCTTATTCAGAGGTTTTGGATATAAATGAAATTTGGGAAGACACTATTCAACTTAGTACACCCATCCTAGAGGCAGGACCATACATTTACAGATGGCCACATCAATTAAAGTCTAGCATAAAGGGATACATTTAAAAATTAGCATGGTACAAAAGTAGATGAATTTTATGTGGGCACAAATATTTTACTCTTCCATTTTTTTTGACTACTAGACACTCAGTAGAAATTGATACTGAACATTTTTATTTGGTATTTCAACTGCTATGAGACACCCTTCTCAACAGTTCTATAAATTCCTTCCTTCCTTCCTTCCTTCCTTCCTTCCTTCCTTCCTTCCTTCCTTCCTTCCCTCCTTCCTTCCTCCTCAGGGAAATAATAGAATCAGAAAGCCTTTGCCACTGTTAAAGACCTAGCTCAGTAGTCCCATAACCATGCAGACAGCTATACTAATGGATTCTTTAAAGCGCTAAGTAATGAGAGGTGTGGCAAAGGATCATACATTAATTCACTAGACAAAAGTACCTCTTCTCATTATCATCAAATATTTACTACACATTATGGTCTTTGGACACTGCTATAGGGGAAATAAATGTAACTCCCAACCTGGTAGATATCAGCTACACTGAGTTTGTGTTCCTTAAAATCAAACAATAAATTTTAAGGAGCAATGGAAGTTATGAGTTGGAAAATTTTATTGAAGGAGATAGCTCCTGAGGGGGTTTATTGCAGGAGATAGCTCCTGAAAGTGGGTTACCAATAAGCCCACTTCTCAAAGGTAGTTTCATAGAGCAAAAATCACAAGGTAGGTACAAAATCATGAGGTGGGTACAATGTATGTCAAAGCTATGATCAACCAATAAGATTACAAGTACAGTACCAATGCTTAGATAGCATTGATCCATTGAGGAAGAAGGTCATGTAGCAAGTATATATGGAAAGAGCAAAGAACTTTTTTAGGAAGGGATGGGTTAGGAGGTCTTGGTCACACACCTGGGTGACTGGTGTCTATCTAGACTTTATTGGACCAGGTGATACCATTTATCTTATCCCCTGGGGAGGCACGTAGGCTTGGTCATTCCTTCTGTATTTTGAGACCTGGCCTTCAACAGATGAGCCTCCAGCCACAGCTGTGCTGTGTTCTCATCCTCTGCACTGACTCCCTCGAGGGCCTATCCTTGTCTCAGCGCCCATAATATATCCACCTAATTTAGCTGTCTATAATAGCACCAGTAGATATTAAATGTATTATGGTCTCAAAAAATTCCCTAAGAAGGCATTAGGGAGGGACAAAATATGCACAAACATAAAAGCACGGTAACATTTTGCATTAATAATTCTGACATTACTTAGAGTCATTCTGTCAATTTAAGAAGCAATTCTAACGCATGATTGGTGGTGGAATCTTCTCGATCATTCTTGGTTTCTTCTCAGTGGCTTTTCATCTGTGACTCTATAGTGACTCTTTCTAGTCTCTGAACTAGCCAGGCCTAGCCGACCATGAGGAGGGCAGCACAGCCCTGCGAACCCCAGCACCTGCCACGGTCTTCTCTGGGCCCAGGCTGCCAGGGAAGGCGCAGTATTAGGATGGTTTAGGTTTAATCCCAGTTCTGGAAGTCAGTGTGGCCGCCCATGTTCTATCACGTAGCTCCAGGGAGACGTGCAATAGTCTTTCCAAGTCCCGGCAGTGTAGACTGGATAGCACTTTAAATAAAGAGGGAAAAGTAAGCCATTGTGTACCCGCAGCTCTGAACCGAGGGCTTCAGGACGGCCGCTAGAAGACCCTGTCCCACGGAGCCTTTCTGGATGGTCCTGAGCCCGGAGAAGCGGAGATCCTGGAATCCCGTTCGAACATGTTTGTCTTGCTCTGAGCGCCACAGGTTTGCTTCAGGGCCGGTCTCCTGCCCAGTTTCTGCCGCGGCTCGGGCGTCCTCCCCCACTTCCTTTCCCGCTCCCCGCGCCCGGTCCGCTCCCCCGGGCTCCGCTCCGCAGGATCCCGGCGGCCTCCCCGCCCGGCCCTCCCCACCCCCGGGACCCAACCGGAGGCGAATTCCTGTGGGTCCCAGGAGCGCCAAGAGTGCAGAGCGAGACGGGAAATTGCAAAAGTCCTGGCCCTCCGCCCTCCCCGCGGCCTTCCCGTAACTCCCGCCCTCGCTCTCGCCCCGCACTGATTCACAGCGCCGCCCGCACGTCCGCCTCCCGCCGCCCAGGACGCGGCGCCCGCCCGCGGTGAGTACGGCCCGGCCTTCCCGCCGCGCCCGGCCCGGGCTCCGCGGCCCGCTCCGCTCCGAGCCCGGGGCCGCCCAGGGCGCTCGCCCCGCCGCCGCCCCAGCCCGCCGGCCGGCGCGCCGTCTCCGGTGCGGGAAGTTCGCGGAGTTCCGAGTCCCGTGGGGGTCCCTTTCGCCTCCCTGCGACGCCGCGCCTCCCGGCCCCTCGCCCGCTCCCCCGACGGCCATCTCGGGGCGCCCCGTCCCGGCCTCCTCCGCGCGGCTCAGGTGGAGAAGCCGCGGGCGCTCGGACGGAAGGACGGAAGGACGGACGGACACCTCGCCACCCACAAGGGTAGCAAGCTGGCGTCCGGGACCGAAACCGGAGCCTGGGTTGACCTGCGGGGCACCCACCGCCCGGAGGAGCGTCAGCCCACTGGTCTGTCCATCCATCCCCCATCCACGTGTCGTCCATCCGTCTGTCCTTCCTGTTCCACCCGCCCGTCCCACCTGTTGTGCTGCTAGATAGCTGAGACCTGCCTGGAAATCTTGAGAAAGCGCTGAAGAGCGAGGTTACTCCTAAATCCAGAGGACAGGGGGAGTGGGTGTGGCGGGTGGGATTTGATTTGAACTAGGAGGCACCGTGGCAGGAGGAAAGGAGGTCGATGGGTCTTCATCCTAGCTCTAAACCGACTGTAGAATTTGGGTCAAGTTTCTTCTCACATCTGAGTTTGTTTCCTTGTTTACAAAATAATGATGATTTACTATGAACCAGGCACCATTCTAAGTATGCACTTTGCGTGTTTGTGCATTTAAACATCATCAGAGACTAAGTGAGATGCTACTGTTACCACCCTCAGTTTATCAGTGAGGAAACGAAGGCCCAGAGGGGTTGCCGATCTTGATTCTGGCCGTGAAGCTAGCAGGCAGCAGAGTTAGGATTTGACTTTGAAGTCTGCGCACAACCACCTGCTGTACCTCAAAATCCAGGCTTTTGTGAGTGGGCCTGGAAGTGGTGTCCTCATTCTTGTCCTGCTTTATCTGTCCTGGGTTGCTCTAAGATGCATTCTGAGACTGCTGCAGTTGAAGAGCTTCCAAGGGTCACAGGGTCAGGGCTTCCCAAAATGAGCTGTTTCTGAGAATCACTGTGTGTGTGTGTTGGGGGGGGTGGCACCTACTCAGAGTCTTCAGGGCATGCTCAGTTCCCCACATACTCCGGTAGCATTTGGGTACTGTTAGAATGGCCCTAGCAGCAGAAAGCTCACCACCTCTCATCCCATTGCTGGACAGAGCTAATTCTCAGCCGTTCTTTGTCTCAGCCCCAGGCCCCCTTCCTGTTGTCTAAGCTGTGGTATGGAAGGCAGTTTTGAGAGAATCATGGCAGGTTCTGGGCATCCAGTAGGGCCGTGAGCCCCCCAGGGAGATCACACAGCTCTGGATTCCCATTCCTCTGTGCTTTCCTTCACCTGAATAGAGCGGGGTCATCCCAGTGGAGAGAATACGACCCCTGGGCCGGGTCTCCAATGTTTTCCTAACTCTTGTGTCCTGAGAAAGGAATCACATCAGGAAAACTGTTATGGTTTTGAAAAAGGAATCAGTGATAATGTATCTTAACAAGAGGAAGGCATGTGTTTTCCTTGTGGGAACTGGGCTGGGGCATTTGTTGGTTCCAGTAGAGAGAAAGATTTGTGAGTGTCATCTCATTTTCTTATAGAAACTGTGAGCTTTGGCCTCCTTTTCCTAGAAGAGGAAGTCTTCTTTGTTTTAAAATAACGTGTGGGTTGGAAAAAACAAAACAAATCAGGTATCTTCATCTTTCTAGGGAAAATTTTTCCCTCCAAGCGAGCTTATTTGAAGCGAGGCAGAGGTTCTTGTCCAACTGCTGTGTCCTTGGTTTCACAGCCCAGCTTGTCTTCTTTCTAGTTCTGCTGCTTCCTCACCATTTACTCCAGGTTCTATTTGATTTGTATGCTTTAAAGGCAACATAGCCCAAGTAATGATTGAATGCACTTTCATTCAAACAATGCAGAAGTATGTACAGTGAAATACAGGCTTGCAGCCATCACCCCGAAGACCACGCTTCAGGGTGAAGGTTACCTTTGGTTAGTATCTTTCTAAGATGTTTTCGTCTTGTCTACAGATATGCAGAATATATACCTGCACATAAGTTTCTAAGTGTGTTTATGTATACTTAGTATACAGTTTCCTTTTTCACTTTCCAAGTCCTAGAGATCTTTCCAGATCTCTACAGGGCTCTTTTGTTAATGTGTCTATGTTACTCCAAAGTACAAATAGAATAAAATTTATCCCTCCTTTCCTTCATTCATGGACATTTCAATTCTTTAAACTTATTCAGCACTAGCAATAATATTTTGGCAAGACCATGCTTTCATCTTTAGCACAAGCATATTTCTGTGGACTGGAACCCCAGGAAGGTTATTGTTAGGTCAGAAGGTTGGCCCGTATTTCTACATGATGCACACAGTCCTTCAAATTGTAGCTCTCCGCAACTTTACATTCAGTACGTGAGGATTGTTACTTCTACCTTATAATCTCTTCTGCTTGTTTTTTAGTTTCCACAGCTAGAAAATGAGTGAAAACCAATACATTATACTAATATGCATTTTGCTGATACTGCTGAAGTTTTAGTATCTCTATCTATAGATCATTTATGTTCATCTGTGAATTATCTATTTATGTCTTTTACTCATTTTTCTCTTGTTTTTTTCTTATTCCTATTTATCACAGGTTTGTACTATCTAGATATTAAATCGATTGTTTCTTATAAATGATGCAAATATTTCTTCCAGCATACATCTTTCTTTTGCAAATATTTTTATTGTGGTAAAATATATATAGTGTTTACCATTAACTGTATTTACATGGGTCTTTTGGGTATTTTTGCTATTTTTGAGACAAGGTCTCACTATGTAGTTCATAGGCTTTGAACTCACTGTGTAGCCCGGGCTGGCCTCAAACTGACAGTGATCCTCCTACCTCAGCTTTCTCAGTTCTGGGATTATAGGCATCTGGGATTATACCACACCTAGTTTACCATTTTTAACTATATAGTTCACGGCGAGTAAGCATATTGATATCATTGTGCAACAGTCAATGGCGCCCACCTCTGGAATTTTTTCTGTTTTCATTAAATAATAACTTCTCATCTCCCTCTTCCCTCATCCTCTGTCAGCTACCATTCTACTTTCTGTCTTTTGAATGTGACTAACCAAGGCACCTTATATAAGTGGACTCATATGGGATTTGTCTTTTTGTCACTATTTCACATAGTATACTGTTCTTAAGGTTTATCCATGTTTTAGCATCTGTCATTTTTTAAGACTGGATAATATTCCATTGTCTGTGTATGCCACATTTTGCTTATTCATTTATAAGGCTTTTGCCTTTAACATAAAAGTTTTAAATATTTGTATATCACAATAATTTCATCATTTAAAGTTTTAGACAGTTTACCCAGTTTACTGTTTATCTTTTAAAAATTCATTTTTTAAAAAATGAATTTAAGAAATCAGTTAAGAAACCATTTAAGAAATCAGTCTGTATCATAAAATAAATTCCCCTTTTTAGTGGGACTCTTTCAGGTGTCTAATCTGTTTTGTTGATCGTCTGTGTCATTCTAAGTTTGCTAAACATTAGCACTTTAACAGTATGTTTTTATTTCTAGTAATTTATATTTACAACTTCAAAAATTTTTAGAAATGGCTCTCACACAAATTCTTTTTTATGTCAACCTTACAGCTAATCTGTCAAAGTTTAATAAAATCCTGTTGAAGTCTTTCTGAGTTTGTAATTTTTAACAATTTTTCTTGTTTAATTAAGTGATTTTTTGTATTTATAGTGCTGGGGAGTGAATCCAAGACCTTGCTCATGCTAGGCAAGTGCTCTACCACACCTGTACCCCGGGCCTGACCGTCCGTTTTGGTCTGTGCTCTGGACTGTATGTGTCATACAGTAAAGCACTGGGCTCGGCTGAATGGCTTACCGGGAAGGCCAAGCAGTTTGCCTCTGAGAGGGCAGTGTGTGAAGCTGTGAGAGTGAAGTGGAAGGCTCAGTGGAGATCTAGGAAACTGTAGATGCCAGGAATGTGGAACATCTGCCAAGGAAAGCCTTAGGCAGTGAACAGAGCCAACCTAAGAGAGAGGCCACTTGGGCTACAACCAGCAAGACCATAAAGTGGGGCTGTGCAAGGCCTTTGGAGCTCATATCTCACCATTATTTACCCTGGGTGCTGGGACAAGATTTAGTGTTTTCCTTGTTGGATTTTGCTGTTGTTTTGGTCTAGTTCATTTCTGTCCAATTGTTCCTCCCTTATGGCATGGAAAGGCTTATCTTGTGTCATTGTACGTTGCAACTATTTAACTTCCATGTTTGTATTTTTACAGCTGAGAGTTTGCCATGAGTCTCAGAGGAGACTTTGGATTTAGATTTTGCAGTAATGCTGAAACTGTTAAGACTGTGGCTACTCTAAGAGATAGACTACATATACTTGGACATGAGTCCTTTGGGGCCAGGGGTGGGGTATTATGGTTTGTATCTAAAATGTTCTCCGAAAGTCTCACATGTTTGGAAGGTGATTGGATCGTGGGGTATTATATTCATCAGTGGTTCACCCATTGATGAGTCATTGGAATATGCTGTTAGGATGTGGAGGCTTGTTGGAGGTGGTCACTGGCAGCATGACCTGGGAGGGTGTATTCTTGTCCCTAGCTTCTCTCTTCTGTATCTGTTTCCTGGCTACCATAGCACGAGCACCTTTTCTCCATCATCATGCTTCTGCCTCAGTGCTAACTGACCAGGGACTGAATCCTCTGAAAACCATGAGTCAAATTAAGTTTCTTGTCCTTTTAGTTGTGGGAATCAGGCATTTTGTCCCAGTAATGGGAAGACTAGTACAGAGATAGGTAGATAGATAGATAGATCCTCTTTGTGGAGTGAAATTCTACCACTAAAATTATAGAATTATTTCTAGATCAAAGCAAATGCACACTAAAATGTTAATAAATACAGCCAAATAGACCAGGACAAAGGAGTCCACTTTGATTACTAATGAATGGCAGTGCTTATCTCTGCAAGCTCTTGTCCATGAGAGGTATAACTGCCATTGTAAGCTTTGCCAATTGGATACTGCATACACACTCACAAACACAGATGTAAGCAATCACTATTTTAACTTGGATGCCTTTCTCAGTGATCTTGCCTAGATTTTCATTTGTCTTTTTTGGGGTGTGTATATTTCTTCGTGAATGACATACTTGTGGTTTTCTACAGAGTTGTTCATCTTTCTTATTTCTAAGACTTTTTGTGTATTAGGGATAACAGCTGTTTGCCTTATATAGCAATGCTGTCATTTCCAGTTGTTACACTCAAATTTTTAAATGTTTATGCAATCAGTAGTGTTTTCTTTTTTTATTGCTTCTGGGTTTCATATTATGCCAGCCAGATTATAAAAATAGTCACATATGTTTTATGCTGTTAGTTTTGTGGTTTCATTTCTTGCATGTGTCTTTGTTTAGCTGAACTTCATTTTGCTGAGGCAAGTAAGGCAATAGCAATAATACAATTATTATTAATTGAATTTACTACATGAAAATTCTCAGGAACCCACTTAATTGTAATGCTCATAGTGTGAGATATGATTTATCATTTGCAGGAAAGGAAATTTAACCCCATAGTGGTTAAATGACTGATACTTGATCATACAGTTATTAAATTTTAGAGCAAGGGTTTGATCCTAATTAACCTTAACCAAGAGCTCATGTATATAACTATGAGGTGTGATTTAAAAATAAAAATATGATGTCTGGGCTGGAGGTACAGCTCAGTGGGCTAAGTGCTTGCCGCTGAGCACTAGGGCCCTGAGTTCGATCCCCGGTCCCGGAAAAAAAAAAAAAAAAAAAAAAAAAGGGGAACCATCGGATGGTTCCTTCTTTAAAAATATGATGTCTAAAATACTCCCCTTTGGTTTGAAAACACTTTTCCCATCATTTTTTTTTTTTTAATCCTGTCATTCTTGCCACATTCTGAAGCAGTTCTGAAAGTCCTCCTTTGTGAATGTTTTCTTCTTACAGCATGATGGCTGCCTGGATGTCCTGAAGCAATTAAAAACATTTATTTTCACGGTTATTTTGACTTTGGGGATGAGTCAAAAGTCATATGCTGCCAGATCTAGTGAATACAGTGGTGAGGACATACCATAACGCTTTCATAAGCCTGCCGTTCTGTTGCAGGGCACTTGGCAGCAGTATTCATATTTTCTTAAATCATACTTTCTAAAGGTACTCATGGAGGAGGAACTCCAGACTGCCTCAGAAAATGAAAATAATGATGGGGATAAGTGTATTTGAAGTGAAGGAGAGTATCTTGAGGGGGCTTAATGACAAATTGTATTTTACTGTAATATTTTTTAAAATGTAAGTGTTCACTGTCACTCCTTATCTTCCAGCTTCATTTTTCTCAAATGATTGTTCCAGTACCATGTTGGGGAATAATATACCTTTTTCTTAAGTGATTTGCAATATCACCTTTAGCATATCTGAATTTCTATGTAACTTTTTGATTGACACTATATTCTTTGGATTCAAATTTGCCATTTCTTTCTTTGGCTTCATCACTACTTATAGACTCAGCTTTAATCCTAGTGGGTGCTACAAATTCCAGGAATCTTGAACTGAACATTGCTTCTTTTAAAAAGTAAGATATACCTGAGCTAATCAATTCTAATGAATCATAGTTTTCCTTACAAAGTTGGTAGAAACACTTAACCCTTGTCCACTGGAGGAGATTCAGGTAGGGGTTGGGGAAGAGCACGTGAACCGTTCCCTGGACATAGCTCGTGGTGGTGGATCCTTGAGTTGGGAGATGGAGCGAAACTGTTGGTAACCAGTTCTATGCTGTAATAATGGAAGCCCTTTAAAAGGGTCCCAAATACAGATGACAGCACTGTTAAAAAAAAAAATAAAGGTAACTGAATCAGAATCACGAGGAACCTCCAAGAAGGACCATCAACTCTTTGTACTGTAGCACAGAACTTTTGGTCATTGATTTCTAGTTTGTTACCTTATGGTCAGGAAATTCTCAATATGATTTTAATTTTAAATAATTTGTTGAGGCTTGTTTTGTGGCCTACCATATAATCTATCTTGGAGAATGTTCAACACGTAGTTTCGAACAGAACGCTCTCATAAACACATACAGCCAGGCACATGTTCTTCATGAACAGCTTCTTCCTTCAAAACAATATTTACATGTGATGTCATTGTGGTGTAGGGAAAATAATATAACTCCTGACCTGCCAGATGTAGATATACCAAGTTTGTGTTCCCCAAAATTGAAGAATGAATTCTAAGGAGCAACAGAGGTTGAGAGTAGGAAAAATTTATTGAGAGACATAGTTCCTGAGAGACAGGAGGGGACTCAAAAGTGGCTTGCCAAGCCGATTTCTCAAAGTTTCATAGAGCAACAATCACAAGGTAGGTATGAAATCCTGAGGTGGATACAATGTAGGGCAAAATTATGATCAACCAATAAGATTACAAGTACAGTTGCTTAGGGGGAAGCAGATCACATGGCCAGTGGACATGGAAAGAACAAAGAACTTTTTTAGGAAGAGATGAATCAGGAGGTCCTTAGTCATTCACTGGGCTAGCTGATGTCTATCTAGACTTTATTGGACCAGGTGATACTATTTATCTTATCCCCTGGGGAAGCATGTAGGCCTGGTCATTCTATCTATATCTGGAGGCCTGGCCTTTAAGAGATGCGCCTCCAGCCACAGTTGTGATGTGTTCTCATCCTCTGCACCGACTCCCTCGAGGGCCTAGCCCTGTTTGACTGCCTATACTATTTCTAACTTAGCTGTCTACAGTAATTGGGTCACCCAGCCAGTTTTAAAGAATCTGGGAACACATGTCAGGAAGCAAATGACTCTTAATGCTGAATCACATGGGGATTATTTGTAGTGAGAATAAACATTTCAGTCATGACAGAACAAGAAGTGCTGCTAGGAAGAGCTGACATATTCTCTTCAAGGTTGTATTTTATTACATGTGCAGTATTTCTACTGAGCAACAGTCACAGGCGTCTTCACTGAGGATGAGATTTTTGCAAAGAGACAAGGTTTGAATAAAAAGTGTACAAAGTGAGTAGGTAGCTTTTCTTTTCTTTCCTTCCTTATTTTTCCCTAGTGAAGGAATGTCTGTGAGAGACTATGAATCAGGCAGTTATGTGGCAACAGACGAAATAGAAAGTCCTGAAAAGGAATCTAGTTTCATTAAAATAAGATTGAAGGCAAAGAAGGAAGAATGGGAGAGAAATAATAGCAACTTTCACTCACTTCCAGGTATCTCCTAGGTAGCAGCTATGTTCTCAGACTGATAGACGGTGGTGAATAGAATCTGGGCCTGTCCTCCAAAAGCTCACAGTCAGCTTGGGATTGATGGAGACCTGAGAAAGAGCAGATTTAGGAGCAGGACTAAGTAGTGCAGTTGAGGCAGGAAAAGGTTTTGTTGTATTGTCTTTTGTTCCGAATTCTGCTGCTTCACACCTCCCTGACTTCCTTTCATTACTGGACATTGGAAGTAGTAGTGCTTGGCCGTAGTAGTTGTGGACAGTGGAAACCAAGCCTGCTGGATGGCTGAGAGCTGGGCGGCCTGTTCCCTGTTAGCAGCAGTGAGAATATGCTGAGCAGCTGGCTGCAGTTGACAGAACTCTACATTGATGCTGTCCCGCCAGCTGTTTGGACACGCAGCCTTCGTCTTTCAGTGTGGCAGGGAAAGCCTAGGTTTATTCTGGATTTTCAGTTTGATCCACATAGTGTGGCTGTGGACCACCCCATAGCCCTGGGCTTGGACTCTCTTTCCTATCTTTATTCCCTGTCTTACCATCATCTGGTCCTACCATTCACCAAAGATTCCTGAATTGATACCATCATCCAAGAACTGTCCTGTTGTACTCGCTTCGGCGGCACATATACCAAGAACTCTCCTGTTAAATGCTTGATTCCTGCCCTTGGGAAGCAAATAAGCATCTGAAATTTATGTTGCAAATTGAGCTCTTGATATACACCACCCACCCTGCTCTTCCCAGTCTCCTGCCTCCCCACAAATAGTAATTCAGTTCCTCAAGGGGCTCGAGCTGAATTTCTTGGAGCTACTCATGGTATCTCACTTTATCACCACCCCATGTCTGGTCTGCTCTTTAAGATCTCCCCCAAATTCTACCCCTCACCAACGCCACAGCTCCCGCTCTGGCCTGAGCCCGCCTTTCTCACATGGACTATCACTCTGATGCCTCAACCTCCTCCTCTCCCTCCACTCTGACCTATTCTGGCTCTCCTTATTTCAGTCTCCTCCACGTGTTAGTCCACGTGCTGTCTCTGTAAAATCCTCCTGAACCTCACATCTTACTCAGACAAAGCCCCAGTGGCGCAGTGTTGTGCCCACTGTGCAATCTCCCTGCACTTTCTCACCCCTGGACTCCACTTGTGACCACTGTCCAGCCACACCTGCCTCCTAGTTGGTTCTTTGTGACAGCATGCTGGTACTGCACAGTCTCTGGGTGGTTCCTCTGTCATGTCCACATTTCAGGCTCATAATTAGGTCCCTTCAGGAAAAAGGTCGCACAGCCAGCGTATTGTAACTTCAGGAGGATTTGCTACAACAGGTAATGCTGTCACCCAGAGCTTGGGGCAGCTGATTAGGAGCCACTGGGGTTTGTGCTTTTTCCTTACAGCATCAGCCCAGGGTCCGTGAGGACAGCTGTTCCCGTGGGCTTGCTTGCTTCCTCCTTCCTTCATTCCTTTTCTTTTTCTTTCTTTTCTTTCTTTCTTTCTTTCTTTCTTTTCCTTCTTTTCCTTCTTTCCTTCCATCCTTCCTTCTTGTGTTTTCTTCTTTTCTTTCTTTCTGTCTTTTTGTCTGTCTGTTTGAGACAGGGTTTCACTGTGTAGTTTCCTGAACTCATTGTGTACTGTGTAGCCCATGTAGCCCAGACTAGCTGGAACTTTCAGTTATCCTCCTGCCTCAGCCTCCCAAGTACTGGGATTACATCCTGTGGTGTTTCTGAGAAAGGGATTCACAGTGTCTCTACAATGCTCTTCCAGCTGCCGGCTCCCATTCTGCGTGTTTTAAGGAACTTTATTGATCTTGATAGGTTTATAGACAACAGCTGTTCTTATATCATCTGTAGCCTAAAATGTTGAGGGTGGCATTGGTCCAGTCACACTGCTGGAAACACTACAGTAGCTCCCTCTCATCTCTAGGTACCACATCCCAAGATATTAAGTGAATGCCTGCTACCAAAGATGCCACCAAGCCCTGTATATACCAAGGATTTCCTGCACTATACCTACATGCCTGTGATAAAGTTTGATTTGTAAATTAAGCAAGTAAGATATTTAAAACCATAACAAAACAGAACAATTATATAATAAGTTATTTGAAACATCAGTTACCGATCTCTGGAATTTCCCCTTTCCTATCTTCAGACTTTGGTTAATCCTAGGTCACTGAAACTAAGAAAGCCAAAACTTTGGATAAAGGGATCACTGTGCTTATGTGCAGGCAGTGGCCACTGTGCCGGGACTTCTGCCTGCTAGTTGTACAAAATGGCTCACATTAGAGCAGATAAGGGAAGGGACGGGAAGTCTGCGTGGTGGCCCCAGCTGATCTCCCAGGATGCATAGCCCGGCGGGGGTGGGAGGCCGTGGGAAGGGTGTGTCTTAGTCACTTTCCTCATCGCTGGGGCACGGGACAAAACACCCAGAGCTTAGAGGAGGAGAGGTTGATTTTGACTCACATTTTCAGACCATGGTTGGCTCCAGGGCAGAAACAGCACAGAGGAAGGGCCTGAGAGAGGACAGGAGCACCTGTCATGGTCGCTAGGAAGCAGAGCGTGAGGGCGGGGCCGGGAGAAGAGACACACCCTACCAGGTCAGGCCCCCATGACCGCTCCCAGCCCCAGTGCCAGCCAGCAGTACACTCAGCCGCTGAACCTACCACTGCTGAGCACAGAGCCCACGTGATCCAGTCACCTGCCAAAGCCTTGCCTCTCAGTGATGAGAGTTCTGTGGAACATTCCAGATCCACAATCCACGGGAACTCTGGGCCAGACCGCCCTGAGGGTTACTCAAGACTCTCTTGTACCCAAACCATAGCCTTTTGCAAACACCTCTATTTTTCAATTTACCTGACAATTTATTCTTTCAATTTCTGCTTACCCTTAAATGGAACGTGGCTTCTGAGTTTTAGTTTTAAATATTTCTGCTCCTGTGACTTACTTGATTTTTTGACATGTAAAATATGTGATTTAGTGAGAAAACTCCAAATTTTGGAGAAGAGATTATATAGTCCTTTTGAAAAAGACCCTCATTTAGCAGCGTGCACATCACTCTCTGAATCATCCATATTTGTGTGAGTTGAGATTTCCTTCCCATTGTGGCCCTTGCATTCCTCAGACATGTGAACAAGAGAGTTCAAGACCATATTGTGACCTGGCTCACAGAATTTCTAGCTTTTGATGAACTCCACGTGGCTGAACAGAAAAAATTGGCTCTCAATGAATTGTTTTATTGCTACTCTTGGCTGAGTCAGAATTCGAAGAAGACAAGTGAAATTCAATACTTCCGCTGACTAACATATTTACTAGGTTAAAAATGGATTCACTTTTTTGAAGTCCCTGGGTTTATTCTCTGGGCTCTCCAGTTGTCCCATCATTGAAGTACCTGATGAATCAGTGATGCTCCTTGGCCGTAATTTATGACTCTATTCTAAGGCAAAAACCCCAAACAAACCAGAAATTATGTTCAACAGTGAAAAACTGACTGTTTCCTGGTAGAATATGTTAACTTCTACTTGAATTTTAGTAAAAGCCATAGAGAAGAATGAGGACACTCCCCTGCCAAGTAATTAGAAGTAGCTCTTTGGATAGTGTCATATTTGTTCTTTTTCTAATGAGAGTCCATTTTTCATGTTCTTATTTCTCTGTCTTAGCTTTTTTTTTTTTTAAACCAATATTTCCTTGGTCAAAATGAATTGGTTGATCTGGCATTTGCAGCATCCGTGCTCCCATGGCACACAGCAATAAGCATGCATTGCTGTTCCACTTGGGGTCAGCGCTTGTGGGCTGGGTCTGGCCAGCATCGGCCAAGGCTGCTTCTGGGCGTGCTTTGCTTATCTTCCCACAATGCCACAGGCTAGCCCAGAAGTGCTCTTCTCCTGGTAAAAGGTGGAAACAAACAGTAAGCAGAAACATGCATGATCTCTTGAGGCTTAGGCTCCTAAGTGGCACATTATCGATTATGCCTCATTTTGGGCCAAAGACAGTTTCACGGACAGGGAAATATATTCTTCCTTCACTGTAAAATGACAAGACTTGTGAATACAAGGAGGGGACAAGACTGGGAGCCTTTAATACCACAGCTGCCTCCAGGAAACATGCTCAAAATTACAATGAATAAAAATTTCCTTCTTTATAATTTATCTTTTGCAGAAGACCAGAACCCATGGCTTTCTTTGCAGTCTTTCAAACAGCATTTCTGTTAGGATCGCTGTCCTGGAGAGCTTGCCAGAGTGAAGGTAAGGAACAGAAAGAGCGAAGAAAGAAATCACAGTAGAGAAAAAAACTGAAGTAATTTAGGTTTTGGAGAAAAGCTAACCGATTCTTTTATTTCTTTGAGGGTTACTTGGAGTTGGCAGATAGCTTACGTGAAGAGGTACACGTGTCTTCCAGAGTAATGGTTGCCTTGATCTTCGTCTCCTTCCTCCTTGTGGCATAATTTAATAAATCACCCCTTAACTTTGACTTCCTGGTCAGCACTGGGGTCCTCACTGTACTTGTCAGTAAGTCAAACCCCACAGAACTTCCTGGTTTATGTGTTTTACCAAGGCCATTGCTGCAGCAGGACCTTGTCTACCTTGCTGAGTTAAAGAGATGAAATGCACCAGACTAATTCTGGCTGCCAGGTCCCAACAGGTTGTGATGCCCCTCAGCCACATTTATTGAGAAGCTGTTAGCTTTGTTAAACATGGGTGAAAGCGACAAAACTCCGCGAACCAACAGAATCGCTCAGGTCTCTCAAGATAGTGCTGAAATGTGTTTAGAGTTAAAGAAATAATATTTTTTGCTCAGGTACTCTGCAAAAAGGGTATTTTGATATGAATTGACTTTGTAACTAAGGCCAGTAGAACTCAAAATCTCCACTGTTTGTGGGTACTTGATTGTAAGTAGATTCTTACATTGAAGATTTTCTGTTCATTCATAAATTTTCATTGCATTCATCCATTTTACAAAGCTTTATATTTTCCTCTTTCTGTGTTTATGCTTTTTTGTACTTGCTTTGTAACAAAGAATATCGATACATGCACTGAGGAATTATCCATTGAACTTCTGTTCATGGATTCAGGAAAATGATATTTGCAAGGAATAGATACAGAATTTCTCATTGTCTCATAAAGCTTCAGGAAAAGGTATTTGGGAAATGAGGAAATTTGCTTCTGACAATAGCTCAATTCTCTGACTAATGTTCTTTAGACCTGGATTTATTTATTTTCTACCTAGGTTACATGGAAGACACTACTTCTTATGGCTTCTTTTAAAAACTGTAGCTTGCTGATTTCTTCCATACTCTAGGGTTGAAAGGTAGGAGCAAGCATTTTGCATTAGTGGCATAGACACCTCTCACTCAGTCTGTCTTGTCTGCTGAAATCTGAGCGTGCTACAGATGATCTGAGTGGAAAGTGGGCACAATAACGTTCTTTGCTTGGCAGTAGAGGCAGCAGTGGCTTCAGGGTTATTTCTGCCTCTCCACTTCCCCTGCCACCTATCCTTTGACAGCAACCTTTCCTGGACTGGGATAGAAGCTGTCGTCCAGCCCTCCCTTACTTAGTGAGGATACCCTACAGAATGAACCAAGATGGAACTTTTTATAAAAGGCATCTGTGCAGTAGTCCTGCAGTTTAATAATGAAAGACTTCACTTTATGAGGTGAATGGGAGTGTAGTGCTGTCAAACATAGATTTGGTAATCTCTGAATCAGTCTGCTTTGCTCTCTTGTTGCGCAGTCTATCTGTGGAAAGTTCATGTTGAAAAATTGAAGCCAATACTGGATAAGTATCATCAGATTTCTCCACCAAGCTCTCAGCCTGTCAACCTAATGTGGCATTCAAAGAAGTCATATAACTCTTTTCAAGATGAACTTGAAGATTATAGTAAAGTGCAGAAAACCAGAAGCTTAGAGCCAGAGACTTGTATTAGAACAATGAGAGGACTATGAGAAGCCTCCCATCTGGAACCATCCAGACCTACCCAAGATGCTGTGATGTTTCACATACAGAAAACCCGTCACCTCAGTGCCTGCCAGCTCATGACAGCAGGCTAGACCAGAGTCTCTTTGCGACTGTTTCTCAGAAAAACCAGTGCTGCTGAACTGTAGCTAGCAATAATGTAATAACTGTTAGTCCAGTGTAGAATTGGGAGGTCTGAAGCACCTCTCCTCAGGAAACAGGGCCGGTGCCCATCAAGACAGTCATCAGAAGAGAAGGCGGCCCCCGGAAGAAGACAGGGAAGAACCAGAGGAGGAGCAGCCCAAGCCCTAGAGCAAAAGAATTTCTGAAGAAGTGGGTTTGGAGGGACAGCAGAGCCCCCGAAGGTGGAAACAGAAACTGCACGGACCAGTGCGGACGGGAAAAACACAGCTGAGATGTAAGGTCTAAGAAGGAGGCCAAGAAGCGTAGAGGAGAGACAGAAGGAACAAGGCAAAGACAGAGGGGGAAGTTCTTGGGACCAGTATGTCCTTGGATTTTGTAGCTCTTCAGTTGAGTCTCCTGAGGCTAAATTGAAAAAGATGGCGAGGAGCGTGGTTTTAAGATATTCACACTCATACCACTTATGTGAATAAGCGCTTTGATTTCTAATAGAGGCCAGGTGAACATGAAGTGTTTAGTACTCTCTTTCCAACATGGAAATTACTTTCCCTCATTTTCTAGAAGAATTATTACATTTGCTTACATTTGATATCGTTTCCCTTTAGGAGACTGGCCCTAGTTTATCCCCGTGATGCTGCAATTATTTTCCCTTGAGAGATAATATATTTTTAAATTGGAGGATTAATAGGCTTTGCAGAATCTTTCTTGATTGGGTTTGTGAAGCAATTATGAAGCAATGAAGCAATGGAGACTTTCTGTGAAGCCACTTAGACTTTTTCCTCCCCTTATAGGTTGGAAAGTGGAAAATGAATACATTATAATAACTTATGTTGTATATAGTTTTAAAAGTTTGGAAGAGTGTTGATATAAAATCAGTTTATTTTCTGGACATGTTTATAATAAAGTGTTTATTGATTAGTAAAAAGAAGAACGCCTAGCCCAGCCAGAGGGCCTGATTCTGAGGCAAGCCCTCCGCCCCGGCCAGGCTCTCCAGGAAATCCCAGGAATTCCCCGCACGATTTTGGCACAGCGCCTTCCCTAATGAAGACGCATTGATCTGTGCCTTCCACGCGCTGGCGCCGCGCTCACTCCGGCCCCGCTGCTCACCCTGTTCGCTTAGCCTTTGTCGCTGCTTTGAGCTTCTCTGCTAAGCAGCCTTCTTTAGTAAGCAGTCCTGTCATTGTCCTCACCTGGGTTGCTGCTGTCTGTTTCCTGCTTTCAGTTTCTGCTGCGTTTGACGGAGTACCTAGGAGAACCACTCACACTAGGTGGCTTACCCTCAGTGGGCCAGCTGCGTTTGGGTCTAAGGTTCTGTTTCAAATAACCTCATCAAAACAATGAGACAGAGCCGACAGTCTCTTCAGTTAATGGAATTTTTCCTTGTGCGTGTGTGTGTATGTGTGTGTGTAAAGATGTAAATATATAGTTTTTAAAATAGTTAAATTATATGATATCCTGTGGATATGTTAATTACTGAAACAATTAGACAACATAGGATGGATGTTTCCCTTTAATATTAAATGTTCTGGAAATGACCTTGTGTTTAAGTTCTGCATGGTATATTGTCTTGTGAATGGACTGAAGCTTATTTCCTCAGTTTTGGTCCTGTCAGAGTGTGGGGTGGGAAAAGTGGGGGAAGAGTCTCTGATTAAGTCCACATCAGTTTCTGGTGCCTGAGCCTCCTGGTCACACTGCAGTATGACGACAGAGAGCCAGTCTGGGAGCCCAGGAGCTCTGGAGCTGGTCTGGAGTGTGACCTTGGCAAAGTAACTTTTCTTCTTGTACCCTCACCTCTCTCATCTGCAAATCAGTGGGACCGGACTTAATAATCATTTTGATTTTTGCCTTTGCTCTCACTGCCTTTATCCTGGCATTTTATTGCTTTTAACCAGATTGTTTCCAGCCAATGTTATTCAGCTCCCTGACTCACTCAGCACTTGCTGATAGCACATGTTAAAGAGCTTTTTTGTCAAAAGCAACATGCCCTAGCTTTCTAGAAAGCCCATCAGTAAAGTTGATGTGGATAATCGATTCATTCATTCAGCCGCCAGTCAGAGAATGCTATACTGCAAGCCGTCTGTTATTAGTTCTGGTTTTCCTGGGCTAAGACTCAGCCACACCCTTGTTTGTGGAACAAACCATGGGACACACACGCAGAGGGAGCCTACTAGAGCCGCTGAAATGAGTGCTCCAAAGAAGTGTGAGAGAAGCCAGAGAATGTCCTGAATTATGATAAGAGCAAAGTGGTCCCGATCTCTTAGCATATTGCTTTTTAAATGTAACATATATGTGAATCTGAAACTAACACATATTTCAAAAGAGTATTTATCAAATATAGAAAAGTATGAAGAAAAACTAAAAACCACCCAATTTTAACATCCAGAAATAATGATAACATTTTTGTTTTACTTTTATAGATTTTAACAAATAACTTATGTATTTAAAGTTACATAAAATGGGTTGCATGGTTCAGTATGTTTTTAAAAGTTTCTTTGTATTAATTTTATGTTGCTAAAGCAAAATATCTAAAGCTGGGTACATTTTGTAGAAAAGAGGCCTATTTAGCTCATGGGTTGGAAGGTAAAGTCTAGAGTCAGGCAGTCCTATTGGTTCCTCCCTTGACAGATGGTATGATGGTGGAGATTGTGTGTGTGTGTGTGTGTGTGTGTGTAAGAGAGAGATGGACAGATGGGGAGGGGGAGAAAGAGAGGGAAGGAGAGAGAGAAAGAGAGAAAAACATCTTTGCATGTGCTGGTGGACCACTTCTGTATCATATCATATCTGGAGAAATGTCCACTCAAGTCTTATGTCCATTTTTAAGTTGAATCCTTTGTTTTCCTGTTGCTGATTTGTAAATGTCCTTTTTAGTCTGGATGCCAGAAACTTATCAAATACATGGTTTGCAAAGTTTTCTTCCATTCCATAGGTTATCTTTTCACTTTCTTGAAAATGCTGTTTTGATGCACAGAAGTTTTTAATTTTCATGAAGTTCAATTTGTCTTCTGTTGCTCATGTTTTAGTGACATATTTAAGGATTCAGTGCCATATCCAAGGTCCTAGAGTCCACATTCATCCACTTCCATCCTCCCCAGAGTAGCATTTACAAAATATCACAAGGGGGATGGGTATCGTTCTGTGCAAGTAGCTGTAGAAGGCTAATGTTTCTCATTTTATGAACCCTTTCATTAATCTCTTCCATAGAACGAGATACCCACATTCTGAGGGTCATGAGGTACCCACATTAGCTGAATCTGAAGCCATTTAGCATGTAGACTAGTAACATGAAGAACTTTGTGTTTATCTTGTATCCTCCACATATGTAGCTCTGTCCCAATATATGTATCCTGAGCTTGGCAGGACATTGCTGAAGCCAGGCAGCATTTGTCTCAGACAATGAATTCCATGAGATACTTGATTGGATATTTGCTTCTGTCTTAACATTTGGAGGACAGAGCAACAAAGGGTTTGGTATTAGGGGACCACTGTTTGTATCTCACAGTGTAGGTCTTTGTGCACAGCTGTTGAACCTCACTGAGATTCAGTTTCCTTACCTATAAAAATTAGTTTTATAGTTTTACGGAGAGTAATACATGGACACAGCATAGGTAAAGTGCTACGGCTGTGCCTGCTGGATGATCCATGCTCGGTATTCTTGTTGCTTTCACTTCCCTATGAGAGGAACAGCTATGTCTCCTGGCACTGAGGATTTTTTTGAGTGTTGGAGACTGCTTTCACTTTTGTTGTCAAAAGAGACATTCTCTGATCTCTCAAACTGAGTACCAGAAGATTTCAAATTACTAGAGCAAGTTTACAATGAGTTAAAAAAGTAAGTGCTCAGTAGATGGTATTTGTTGTGTTACGGATCATCAGACACCACATGGTTTTGTCAAGGCACTGTTTATCTTTTCAAAATCTCTGCACCATTTTCAGTTTACTTTAGATGCCCTCAGTCGAGCAATTGAAATTGGTGAATCAGTAATACACAGTTCCTTTCAAATCTTTATGGTATTTCTTCCTCTGGAGTGGAAAGTCATGGTTTATTCTTCTCTAAAAATCAACAGTGGCTTCCTAGGCACCCATCTTCTCTCCAGTGGCGTATGCCTGTGTGTCTGGTCACCAGCAGTGATGCCATTGATAACTGGGCCACAGGCAGCCTGGGCAGTGCAGTGAGACACTCCCGTAGCTAGAATTTAGGAGGGTAAGGTGGGAGGATCACTTGAGCCCAGGAGCCCAAGAACAGCCTGAGTAACAGCAAGACCCACACCTCAGTGAAGGAAGGAAAGGAGGGAGAGGAGGAGGGAGGAAGACCTGAAAGCTCTTTCCCAGGGTTAAAGATCTATACAAATCTATTCCTTCCTCCCTCCCTCCCTCCTTCCCTCCCTCCCTCCTTCCCTCCGTCCTTCCCTCCCTCCCTCCCTCCCTTCTTTTTCTTGTTTTTTTGAGACAGGGTTTCACTGTGTAGCCCAGGCTGGCCTTGAACTTGGGGCAGTCCTCCTGCCTCATATTTGAATGCCTATTTTCCAGACTCCATCCCACACTAACTACTATAAACTTGCAATCTCCAGTTAATCCATATGATTTTTGAGGGCCTTTCCAACTAGGTTCCTTCTTTGAGCCAGGGACTTCGTTGCAAGTATTTTTGTTTTACATTAAGTGCCTAGTATATTGCTGATTGTACCCAGATTTCAGTAAATTCTTGGTTTTTTTTTTTTTTTTTTTGGCGGTACTGGGGATTGAACTCAGGACCCTGCGCTTGCTAGGCAGGCGCTTATTCCACTGAGCTATATCCCCAGCTCCTAGATTCTTGGTAGAGGTACTTCAAGTTCAGAAAACTTAAACACAAGTGATCATGTCTAGAGAAAAGATATGCCTCCCCCTACATATAGCTTTTTCCAAAATTATGAAGTATTACCTGTCAAAAAGAAAATGTTGCCAGGTGTATGGTAGCATACTCTTGTTATTCTAGCTGTCTGGGAAACTGAGATAGGAGATTGCAATTTTGAGGCCAGTTTGGGTAATTTAGTGAGATCTTGTCTCAAAACAAACAAAAAATTTAAAGACTAGAAATGCAGCTCAGTATTAGAATGCTTGGCTTGTATACACAAGGCCCTGGATTTAGTTTTCAAGGCCACAAAAAGGGGGAAATTTTTCTTTTTTTTATTTCTAGAATATGATGTTTATAGCAAAATAGCCTCTTTATTTAGCCCTATTGTGAATTTTAAACTAATTAGATTTTCTACTAAAAACCTATTGTTTTGTTTAACTGCTTACCAGTTTATTAACTTGCTCTGTATTGTTAAGCAAATTACTTTATTAATCAAGCTATTGATTTTTTCCTCCATGAAATAATATCTAAATTCCTTTCCAGCTTTGCAAGTTGTTTCTAGGGTGTACATCTGAGCAATATTTCTAAAGTTAAATAGTGAGGGCCCTGAGCAGTTTAATTTTCTGTAACTATTCACAGGATCCTGTTAAATGGTATTTCGCACCTCTTTTTTTGGTCTTTCAGTCCTGGCTGAGTATTTACCATTGACTCCTGAAGCACTTAATGTTTCCGTCAATTCTATGCTTCAGCACTTGTGTTTCCAGTGGACTGTCTACAAGCTTCCTTACCAGGAATTAGAAATGGTGTTTCCAATAGAGGTCAGCAGAATTGAGACATCTAAAATCATCTGGAGGGTAAGAATTTATTTATTTTTCTTGGCTTGGTATTTTAAAAAACATTTCCTGATGCTGTGACTTGTGTTTTATAACATCCAATAAATCCCATTATACAATCACATTAGCACCTCAAAACACTTCCTAAACAATTTTGCATTTGTTCTTTTTGTTGTTGTTTTTTTTACTTTGGAGAATATCTAGGACAAAGTACTATGGCCACTTTGATATGATGGGATGTGTGAGAAAACAGATTATTTTCTTACTTCCACTCTGTCCTCTAAGAGGGTTTGTGAGTACTAAAGTCTTGAGATCCATGAAGATCAGCTATCTCATTCCTCTTCCTGATTGCTTCTCTGTCCACCATAGGTTTTTCTAAATATGATATAGTAATTTGGCAGCATGTTTCTTGCCAGCAAGGCTTGCTGTGAGTTTCATGGCTTCCACTGTGCTGCGGGGCGGGGCAGAGTATCCCAGTGCTTTATGTTCCAGCCAGCACAGGCTCTCCATGGCACTGGGGATCCTTTGTTTCCACACGGCTGGGATTTCTACCGAAATACTTAAATAAAGAAAATATTTAGAGATGTCCAGGAAGATGGCGACTGGGTAAGCAGTGGAGAAAGATCCTCTTGAGGATCGCCACCCAAACACTGGATTATAGCAACATCAAAAGGACAAGAAGGAAAGAAGTTATTGAGATGAGAGTTGAGGCCATCAGTAGGAGCAAACCAGACCCGTCCCAGAGAAGTGGCTTGGGTGGCTGTCATGGCACAGTCAGATCCACGAGCTGGACCAAACCAGAACAGAGGGGGAGGCCAGACAGCAAGCAGCAACAGTAAGGAAGTGCTGTGGAGGCCTCAGAGTGCTGACTCCAAGAGCAGAGCAAATGGCGGCAGAATGGTCACAGCCTTTTCCACTGGCCATGCCAGCCTTGCCACATTCAGACCTGCCCCTGCCTGGTGCTGGCCTGCCCCGTGTGCCTCACCCACCACCGCAGCTGCCCCCCTTCCCTGTTTGCTTGTTCCCTCAGTGCATCCAGACATCCAGAGGCTCCACAGCACCTCCCACTTCAGACTGGAGACTGTGCCTTGCTCACTGACGTGATCTGGGAACCGGAGCCCAGCAATGTGGAGCCGAATTAGGGCAGCATGAGCTGCAGGGTGCAGAGCTGCCACCACTGGGGGCGGGTCGACTGTGGCTTGCAGAACCACTGGGTGCCCACAAAGCGGATGCTGGGCACAGTCCTGCCATGTTGCATGGAGCCAACACCAGGGGCGATTCTGCTGCAGCTTGCAGAACCACTGGATACATGCCAAGCCACTGCAGGCCTGCCACGGCATGTGGCTGGGCAAGGTGCTGCTGTGGGGTGTGTGCAAAGTTGCTGCCAGCATGCAGAGCTGCTGCTGGTCTGTGTGAAGCTGCCACTGGGCATGGGCGAAGCTGCCACAGACCATGCAGTGATGGTGTGAGAGGCGTGGAGCCACCACAGGACCTGCGGGGCCATGTGGTTCTGCTGTGTGGGGCGCGTGGAGACACCCTGGGCCCTGTGGTCTTGTCCTCACACAGGGATCCCTCTCCCTCGGCCACTGCCCCCAATGTCAACCCTCCAGATCCTAGGGGCACGACCTGGAAGAGGAGCAACAGCCACGGGTCAGCAACAGTGGCCAGGTCAATGACATACTGAGGCTTGCTACTAATATGAGCACTGAGAGGGACTCTATACTGCTTGCAAATATGAACTTTATATCCACCCATAGAGACAAGAGATATGAAAACAGCAGTCCTGGAGATCGACAGATGACAATATACTCTTAAGACCTGAGAAACTCCTCCAACTGTCTCCCAAAACTAATAACTAAACTTAGTACACACCCTGAACTACCTCAGTGATCACATGTGAGGGAGACTTCACACCACTTATGCCCAGCATCAAAGGATTCGAAATGAGAATTCAAACTCTCACAAGGAGCAAACAAGACTCCTTCCTGAAAAACAGCTTGGGAAGCTGCCATAATGCAGTTAGAGGAAGAGGAGGAGAAAGAGGGAGTCACCACTCTGTACACACCCTCGACCCACTCCCTCATTCCTGTGCTCACAGCTTCAGCTTCAGAAGCCTGTGCTCATGGAAGCCTCCTGACTTGGCAAGAGGAGAGCAAAGTTCCAAGAACTGGGCCAAAACTAGAGCAGAAAAAGCCCAGCCTGGCAGGTGACCAGGAAAACAGCAGAGAAGGATCCTCCCGTAGGATCGCCACCCAGACACTGGACTCTAACAACATGAGAATAGCAAGAGGGAGAGGCGGGTCCCCTGGTACCAGGAAGGTTTAGAAATGAGAATCAAGTTGGGGGGCTCCCTGCATGCTACATGGGGACCCTGAGGTCTTGGACTGGGCCCCCAGAAGCGCCTTGTTGGGTCAGAGTTGGAGGTATGCAGGGGCAATCCCGCGGACTCAACTAGGCCGGCAGGAGTACCTCATAGGGGCAGGACAGAGTCTGGCAGTCCTCAGGGGTGACCCCAAGGACTCGACTGGGCCCCCAAGAGCACCTTGTTGGGGCAGAGACTGGCAGTCTCAGGGGTGACCCTGAGAACTCGACTGGGCCTCTAGGAGTGCCTCGGAGCGGAACTCTGTGGTCTGTGGGAGCAACCCCGCAGACTGGTCTGGGTCCCCAGGAGTGCCTCACTGGGGTGGAGCCTGTCAGTGCTCTGGGGTAACCCCGAGAACTTGACCAGGCCCTCAGGAGCACCTTGTTCAGGTGGAACTGGGCGGTCTGTGGGGGCAACCCTGCAAACTGGTCTGGGTCCCTGGAAGCACCTCACTGGGGCAGAGCCCGGTGGTGCTCGGGGGTGACCCCAAGAACTTGACCCAACCCTTGGGAGTGCCTCACAGGTACGGAGCCTGGCAGTCTGCATGGTCGACCCCACGGACTTCACCGGATCCCTGGGAGCATCTCATTTAGATGGGGCCCGGTGGTCCTCAGGGGTGAACCCACAGACTGGACTAGACCCTCGAGGGCCTTGAGGGCTTATCAGTTGGGTATGAGCGTAGTGTATTTGGTTTCCTGCATATATACTGTCTTTGAGATTGGATGCTTTTCTACCTAGTGCCATAGTAATTTGAGTTCACCCATGTTGGTTACAGCATAATTTGAAGCAGCCATGTGCCTTCCCAATGTGAGAGCCCGATGGAGTAAATAAACCAAAAAGTACAGTTACTGTCAGAGAGAAGACAGTTGATTAGGTGGGAGAACAATGGAGATGAGGGTGGAGAAAACTGTTTGATTAATCGAAGGTGCCATCATTTGTATAACTGAGTAACAATAGTGAAGACATCATTTTGTAACATAGTGTTATGGTTGATGCGTTGTGTCAACTTGGGGAATCTAGAGGTTTAGCTGAGTGACTCAGGAGGAAGCTGGGGTGCTTACTTTGTAAACATCCTGAGCCTGTGGAAGAGGAGGGCATGGAGATTGTGTGAGAGGTTCACGACCCCTGGGTGGGGGTAGACTGTTTACAATGTAGGGGAGAAAAGGAGGCTGTTTTGCAGCCATTCTGCCCTTTTGCTTGTGGTTTTTGCTGTGCTCTGCTGCCCTGAACAGTTTGCCCTCTGCCTTGAGCCACTCTGCCTCTGAACCAGCCAAGTATGGACTGAAACCTCCACAAACTGTAAGCTAAATAAACCTTTCCTTCCTTCATTTTGGGCTTTGGGTATTTTGTCTCAGCAACGAGAGAAAAGTAACCAAGACACATAGCATCCATTTTTAATTTCCCAATATCTGCTCTATAATTCTGTTTCCTTTATTGTTTATGCATTATACTGATTTATAACTGAGTAAGAAATGTGAAGATAACAATATGTAATACAACAGCCATTGTTAATTCCCTGCTATCTTCTATATAATTATGTATTTCTTTTGTTTTTGAGATAACTGAATAACAAATATGAAGATGATATTATGTAAAATAGCATTCATTGTCAATCCCCTACTATCTTCCCCATAATTTGTATATTTCCTTATTGTTTTTGTGTTATTCGAGTTTATATTCTTTTATCTTTAAAATCAAAAAAAAGAAAGAAGATATTTAATATCAACCTTTTTCAGTTAAAATAATTTGGAGTAGATTTTCACTCATCTTCAAATAATGGTGGTGTCTGTTGTGACACTTCTCATCTAGTTGCACTGGGACACTCTGTTTTCTATACACTGCCATTGCTGGTCTAGGGGCTCTGAAGAATTTGTGCCCACATAAGAATGTGTCATTGTCAGAGGATGGTGAAGGGACAGAATATTTCTCATTGAAGGGGCCTCAGAATTCTTCTGCAGGGAAGGGAACACAGGACTGTGCTGGGACCACCATTATCACCACCCAGACCTGCCTTCTCTCAAGCATGGAGGCCCTGGGCACAGGGATCTAGCACGGTGTACATCACCTCTCTAGTAGAGCTTAAAAGTCAGGAATGCTAAGTCTTCAGTTGCTTCTTTTTTTTTTTTTTTCAGTTGCTTCTGTTCTTGTATTTCAAGTCTGAGTAGAGTGGCACATGGGAAATAAAGTTCTGACCCCATCCACTTAGGAGTCATATGAGGTGTATAGTGCATCTGCTCTCAGAGGAGTTTCCCACACTAGAGCCGCTCAGTGTGCTCATTGTAGAGTAGCAGTGCTTGTGTGTTGATGTCCACGTCCCACCATCTTCCCTTCATCCCAACTCATGTTAAGAAGGCTGATTTTTCTATTTTTGGCAGATAAATTGGTGAGTAATTTGGGCCCAGGAAAACATGGAGCAAAAATCTTACTAAGGCTAAGAATGGGCCAAGAAAAAAAAAGAATTTTGCAAAACTGGCCCTTAGCACCATTAGCAAAACCACCTTTAATCATAGATTAGTTGGATCCTATTATGTATTTTTCTAAAAGGCAGATCATATCTATTATGTTGGAGAAAGTCCTGTTTTTCCTTGGCTGAGTGGATCCTACTCTTTATTTTTCTGAAAGCAGTTGTTCACATTTCTTTTGATATCAGATGCAGGTGATAGTTTCTTTGCAAAGAAAAGCAGTTGTGGAAACTACTTCAGTAACTTACCAGGGATCAAGGTCCTCAAGAGTAGAATTTGTCTGCCACAGAGGAGAAGAGCCACAGCACAGGGAGTGCAGCTGTGTGGCTCAGGGGAATCGCACTCCTTACGCCCGTGTGAGCAGAGGTGCAAGGTGACTAGCGCAGCCTCCCCAGGCCATTGGTACCCACGTGTCCACAGAATGGCTGTTGCACAAGAGACTCTTACGGGACCCTCTCAGGTCTGAATTAGAAGAGAAACCAAAAATGCTGTCGGGACAGTAGTCTCATGTTCACAAGGAGCCTCCAGTTGGGCAGGTCTGGTAGAATACTCTCACTCACGTTGAGGGCAGTTTCCAGATTCTTGTCTCAGATCACTGTGTTCTGAAACAAACCAGAGGAAAAGTATCCTGATGCAGGTCCTTGCAGCTGGACCAGGGCCAATTTACGTACAGTGCTGGCCACCCTGAGCGCGACTGGCTCTGCCTGTCCCAGCCATTTGCTGTAGGGTTTTTTCAGTGGGAGGAAAGGCAGACTGACATCCCATTTTTCCCCAGATAGGTTTCTGTGTTAGTGTGCATGAAAGTTTCATGTTACTGATGTCCGTAAAGGCCAAACTAAACTTGCCACTTCATTGAATGAAAGTGACCCAAAGGCAATTCATCACATTAAAAAAAAAAACTTACTGAATTGATATATTCAGAGAAACTTTGATCTCTGTCATTTACAAGACTTTAAAGACCACAAGGCACAAGACAAGATTAGACACAATCCCCACACAAAGAACATCTGGAAGAAACATAGCCTGCTGCTACTAATGAAGTGACTAATCTTAGACTATGGTCTGGGACTGCCATTGTGCAAGGCACGGGGATAGTGCTGTGGGGCAAATACACAACCAGAGCTTTCCAAATGAGGAGGGGTATGTAGGTCAATAGACGGGTGCTGTTTGTTTGCAGCAAAGGCCCTACATTCACCCACAATTTGGATGATGGGTTCTTTGAATCAAAATATAAAAGTGGACTGGCAGCAGCTTAACAGAGGAGGTATAATAGAGGTGTGTGGGGAAACTGGACAGGTGTGATCACAGCCCCTGTGAGAGCAGCTGGTGAGCTGCCAGGCCTGGGGGGGTGTTATAGGTGCTATCTGGGAATGTGGGGAGAGGCTTGGGCAGACATGGGAGCAGACCACATAGACCATCGGGAGCACGCCCGGGTTTTAATTTTATCTCAAGAGCAATTAGAAGTAGGTAAGTGGCACGACCTGATTTGAAGCCTTTGAAAGCCCACTCAGGGGCCCAGTAGAGAGTGGTCAGGAGACCTGGAGCAGCAGAAGCAGTTGCTTGGAAGTTGGCTATGGGGTTGGGTCCTGCAGAGATGGGAATGAGAGAAAATGGCAGCATTTGATGGAAATATGGGAGGAAAATCCAGTCTGTGGTGTGTTAGTATGTATAGTTCATGATGTCATTTTTTATTTTCTTTTATGTATGTTTGATATTTGCTTTACATAGAAATATTTTTTGTGACCTAAGAAAGAAGTTGTAAGTTGAAGAAAAAATACAGGCATTTGAAAACATCAGAATTCTGCATAGGATGAAAAGAATGTACACAATTAAATGGCACCACTGTGAACTAGGGTGCCTTTGTTCTGGGTCTCTGTTCCTTTTTCCATGGACACAGTTTAAAGTCAGGCATGGTAGTGCATACCAGTAATCCAGTACAATAGGAGCCTCAGGTGGGAGCCTATCCCCAGCAACAACTTAGTGACTTATTGAAACTCTGAGTCAAAATAAGAAATATGATGAAGCCGGGTGATGTTCAGAAAGAATGCTTTGGGTCCAGTCCTAGTTCCACCACAAACAACTACAGCAGCAACAAGAAGTACAAAAAACAGAAAGGGCTCTTGCAAGGATACAGGTGTAAGTGGGGAAAGCTTTAAGTTTTCACCTGCACTTGGTGACAGATGGGTTAGGCCACCCTCTGCCCTGGTCACTAAGAGCTTGTCATTTGCTCTTATGTACACAGCTGCAGACTCAGACTCAGTTTCCCCTGGGAAGTGTAAGCTCTTTGTGGTCTCCGTCTCGTAGCTCCAGGGCTAGAAAGCAGGAGTCCTGGAGGAGGCACACCAAGGACAATGAGTGACCGGACCACTGGGAGACAAGAAGAAGAGAGACACACACTCCCAACTCTTTCGGGGACGTGTTTGAAGCAGATTTATACCAACAACTACACACTGTGCAGGCATGTGTCAAGGGAGATGGAGATGGGAGAAATTCGAGGGAAAGAACAAAAGCTGGCCCCTGGCCGGTGACCTGCATCCACGTCCCTCATTTAGAATGCCTCTCTTTGTATATTTGTCCATCTTGGGTTCATGAGGGCTGGGGAAATATCTCAGTGGCAGAACACATACTAGAAACCATGGATACCACTGCCAGCACCAGAAAACAAACAAATAGCTCCATGAAGAAACGGGGGTATGGTCAGGGATTCAAGGGTGGACTAAACTCCCAGTGCAGAGGGAGTTGGAGAACTAGGTCTGGAGTAAAAATACAAGGCAAATTCTAAATGTGTCAGGTAGACCTGTAGGTCCAGAAGAGAGATTCTTGCCGGGGAGAGATTTGTGGGAACCAAATTGTAGAGGGCCTAAGATGTAATGGAGCTGTGAGAGCCTATTGTGCTAGAGAATGGAAATGCCAGTGTCTAACAAAAATGAAGACCGATGGCTATACCAAAAGACCAAATTTTAGTTCACCCTGGACACACTTGCCAAAGAAGAGTATAAGACATTCTAGATAAGTAAGACGTCTAGGGCCTAGGTTTTGACAGGTGGAGCTCGAGGATGGGCGTGGTCCCTGTAGCTTCCATATCTGAGATGACAACAGATAGAGAACCACAGAAGACATGAAGACCCTTCTGCTGAGTTCTGGAGACTGTAGAACCTCCACAGTGCCATAAAGGACTGCTCTTTCTTGTGATGTGTGGCCAACCTGGTCAGCCTGGTCAGTCCAAATGTTAATATGTTAAAATACCTATCAACCTTTTTTAGTTTTAAAAGGATGATTCAATGAAATCTCTGGTTTTCAGGGATTTTTCTGAGCAGATTCTCTGTGACTATAACTGTGAAACACTTCTCTCTCAGATCATTTCTCCCAAGATTTGAGTGGCCTCTTTTTACTCTCCATTTGTTCCACATGGGCCTCCTTGACTTGTAGGAAAAGGATTGAGGCCTGAGTTTCCAAGAAGCAGGAAGCCATGGCAGCCCAGTTTCTGAGATACCAGGGCAAGGGGGGCATTGGTCAGAATGGACTTTGCTTATGTGGGTTGTAGTGGGGTTTAAGATTGCCCTTTGAGGTACTTCAGGCTGAGCCAGTTTCCACAGCAGGATGGCTACATGTTTCCATATATTTTCTTTACTTTTTAGGGTAATTACAGCACCACTGTGAAGAGGGACCAAGTTCTGCACTGGTGCTGGGAATCCGAGCTCCCTTTGGAATGTGCACCACACTTTGTAAGAATAAAGAGTATTGTGAACGATGCCAGGTTCCCTGAGTTGAGTTTCACGAGCAACTGGAGTTCCTGGGAGGAAGTTCATGGTAAGAAATGAAGTTGGCTACTAGAATGAACAGGTTTAGTTATTATTACCCAGGGACACATGGTGTAACATAACCCAGTCACATAGTGGAATTTCCCTTTGAGGAATCTTAGGTGGACAACTGATATTATTTTCCTTCTGCTCATGTTGGAACTAGAAAAACATGCTTATAAAATTTCCCCATAGAGATGGATGTCTGAGGTTTTCCCTTTGAACTTAATTGTTGAGATAATTGTGCAGTTCAGACAATATTGTATTCCTTTTCCAAACATGTAAGGTATGTTTATTATATGGTACTCAGTGACCAAGACAGGCCATGAACCTTATATAATTGTCATGTCAGACAGCATATGCAGGGCCAGTGATGAGGCCATTAAGAGAATTTTCCAGCAGTCAGGGATATGGGAAAGGCAAGAGTTTATTCAGATTGGAATACCCTGCTGAGTGAGACAGTGGGCAAGTTTTCAAGACAGGAGTTGCACCACATGGGTAGGAGACTGCTGTCTTCATAGGGCGAGATGTGGGAATGGGGCCTACGTGTGGTCTTCACATCTCAGGAATGCTTCTTCTGGGGCCCTTGGTTTCTGCTAGGCCCGTGGGAGTACCTGTACTGTTTGCAAAGTTGTGTAATAAAGTCACAAACTGTTAGGTTCTCACTCAGCCTTCACAACAGCCCTTTAGATTTAAGGACATCTGTATGAATTTTTTTTTTTTTTTTTGGTGCCAGGAATCAAACTCAGGGCCTCAAGCTTGTTAAGCAGGCACTGTGCCACTCAGCTACCTCACCAGCCCTTAACCTTTTGGGGAAAGATGTAGCTCTAGCTCAGGGGAGGAAAGGATGGTATTTGTATTTACTTTTTTTGTGCTGTTGTTAGTTCTCCTTAGCTCCTTAGTTCAGTGTCTCATGAATTTTCAGCACATGCTGGGCAGAAGTGTATTATCAAAAAAGTTTTGATGCTGAACCTGTTAACCCTTTTGTCAACACTATAGAAGTTTTCACTAAAACAACATGAAGTATGTATACAGCTGAAGTAGAGGTGAGGAATTATTTTCTGTAAATGTCTCAACAGTTTCTGTTGTGATTGTGGTACTTGCCTCTGCTTTTGAAAACAGCCATAAACAACATGTAGACAAATGAGAGTGACTGTATTCCAGTGAAACTTTATTTACAAATACAGATGACAGGCTCAAATAGGCCCAGAGGTCATAGTTTACCAGTTCCAGGGCTAGAGAGAAGAAACCAAATAAAATATAAAAAATAAAAGCAGTTGTTCTTTGGAGTGATGAGATTGTGAACAAATATATTTTAAATGCCCCTTATTTTGATAATTTAACTTCATTGTAATTAAAATTTCAAGTGAGCTTTTCAGTAGCTTCTCATGCTTCAAGCTATCAGTGCAGTTCTGAAGCAATGGCGTTTGTCTGTCTGACCATATGCCCTGCCAGTTCATGGGAAATTCTGCCAATAGAGTCATTCTTTTACTCAACATGTATGTAAATTTATTGGCTCAAATTTATTGACATGAGTAGTTTAGTACATAATGATAAGGTGGAGTCTACATTCTACCATTCTAAGCATTAGACATTAATTTCATGCTCATGTCAGCCCTATAAAATACACTTTATTATTATCTCTACTTCAGCAACAAGAAAGCCAAGACCCAGGGAGGTTAAAGAACCCATGGAGTGATCAAGCTACTGAATAATGGAGTCAGGATTAGCCCGGAGAGCCTGACTCCAGAGGCCAACCTCTTAACGATTACATTCTACTCCTGAAAGACGGGCACGCATAAAGACAAAAAACGTGATTAAAAAGATAGTAAGATGAAAACAACTACATTATAAACAGCTTTGGTGAAATGAACTGTATTGCTCAAAACTATAGTCCCCAAAGTCGCACAAGAATCAACAGAAAAAAAAATTATTCCTAACCTGTCTTAGTCACCTTCTTTGTTGCTCAGACAAAATACCCAACCCTCACCACCCAGGAAAGAGCATTTATTTTGGCTCACATTTTAGGCATTTCAGTCCTCACATGGTGAGCGGACTCCATGCACATGATGGAAGGGTCTAGAAAGGGAGAGCTGCTTACACCACTGCTGTCAGGAAGCAGAGTGGAGGAAGGACCCAGAGAGGCAGACGGACCCTTCCCTGGCACACTCATGGGACCCCGCTTCCAACGGGCCCCATTTCTGAACAGCGAGTCAGGTCGAAAGGCCCCATAATCCAGTCACTGTCCAAATTCTTGAGGCCTTGGGGGTCACTTTAGATATACAGCATAACATAACCACTAAAGCAGGATTCGCACCTAAAATTGCATAACTGCATCATTGGGGACCTTAAAAAGGAAGCTAAAACTTCCTGAGGTTGGTAATGACAGTTCTCAGCAGTGGCCAGGTAGGTGGGTGGGCAGCCAGCCTGTGCTGCTGAGTGGTGTGGTGACAGCCCCAAGCATGGGCAGCTTCTTCAGGGAAACCAGGTAGCAGGTGAGGCTGGAGGAGGAGATGGGAAGGAGGTATGGGGCAGATGGTGAGTTTCCTTGACAGAGGGACCCTGTGCACTGTGAAACTCCAGCAAGCCCTACAGAAGGAAAGATGGATGCAAAGGGAGATGGGGTGGGAATGACGGGCATTTCTAGAAGGCAGGAAGAGACGTGATTGACAGGGTAGTAGAGAGGTGAGGAACGTGCGGTTTGGGAGCTCAGTAGACTAGCAGACCAAATGTCGCTTTGCCGGTGACTAGCTGAGCAAACAGGCTCAGAGGATCTGCCTGTGCCATTATAAGGATGGACATGAGGTAATGTACACAACCACTCGACATAGGGCCTCCCCACGGCCTGGACACTGGACAGTGTGATCATCCGCAGTGATACCAGTAACAGCACTGTCTCTGGCAAGTAGAGCAGCAGCAGTGGTATTCCTGTGACAACAGCAACTATGTTGGGAAGGATGCGCCAAAGGGTATAGGTTTGGCAGAGAAATTTAATCTAGTGCTTCCCCCAGGAGGTGCATAAAGCTAGTTCTCTGCTGAGTGGCCAGGTAGCAGGGGCTAGGGCAAAGTGGGAAGGGGGTTCCCTTGAACTGAGTGAGATTCTAACCAAGCTTTTCATTGTTTTGTTTTTTTTGTCTTGAAGCCACCACTCCTGAACAGAATCCTGGGTTGATATTTCCTAGAAATAAGCTGGTGGAAGAAGGCTCCAATGTCACATTTTGCTTTAATTCTGAGAGAAATCCTGGCTTTTCCTGTTACGTGGAAAGTGAGCTGATTGATGGAGAACAACTTGATTCAAATTTATTCACATTCACATTGACTAATGTTCCCTTCATTAGGACACAAGGGACAAATATCTACTGTGCAGTGAATCACAAACTCAAGGATGGCGTAGTTCTCTTTGTGTCAAGTAAGTGTGCAAATGTTCTGCATACTTCTCTGCTTACTTCCTGTGGAATACATAGAGACCATTGCTGTGTGTGCATTTGATTTTCATGTTCCCACATCTAGGAGAGAGTCTCACAATGATGTCCTGAAGCAATATTTGAGGTTTTCTTGCCCTTATGACAATTTGATTGCTAGAAAGCAGCAGTATTAAAAAGAGAGAAAGTTCAGGTCAGGTCCTGGGACACTGAGAAAATATTTTGCTTTGCCTCTACCATGATGGAATTATCTCAGGCTCATGCAGGAAGGGTGGGGGCTGCAGGTCAGCTGACCACAGGGAAGCAGCAAGGCTGGTGACCTTGAAGACCTAGATTCACATCTTCCGCTAGCTGAGGCCGTCCTCTTGGCCAAATTTCCTGGCCTCTTGGAGCTGGTTTCCACCCCTGTACAATAGAACAATGCTGTTGGCTATGGGCATTAGTGAAAAAGGAGGATGCCTGGTCTTGGTGTGCTCACTGCAGGCAACAGAAGTTACCAAGTGGTAGCCCTCAGTGGTGGCCATTAACTGTTTGGAAAATTGGTTTTATGGGCTGTATCAATGCAGTGGAAACATGTTGATTTTCCTATAGGTCTCTGTGTGCCTGCTGGTGACCTACTGGTTTTGTCTTGCGATTCCTATTCCCCTAGACAGTGGGGAAGTCCAGTTTCCCCCCAGTAGCTGTCTGTGATAGCTCCCTCCCTACGTCCCTTCCAAAGGAAGTAGAGTAATGCCAGCCTCCTGGTACAGATGCTTAGTTCATCTGTACCCTTTAGTGTGGCTCTGGGAGCAGCAGTAACTCTGATGTCTTAGAAGTATTTCACTATCTTTGGATCACCAGAGTCCAGGCTATTGAGTTTGGCCAGTTCACAAAATCTGACTTTCTGGCATTCCCAGGCATTCTGCAAGCCACAGCACACAAAATGAAATATCACCAGGTGCTGGGGACATATCCTGTGTCAAAGGGACACAGTACCAATCACTTATACAACATTGACGACCTATCCCGCCCATGGTGTCCCAGAAGTTACAAGAGAATGAGGAAAGAGAACGTGTCAAGATGCTGAGATGCCTGAAATACAACTGTTTGGTGCTATTGACTGGGTGTAGGGACTTCAACCCCCGGGGTCCCTTCCCTTGTCAGTGTGCCCCTGTTGCTTCAGACCCAAACAGAGCTTTCTGTCTTGAGTGTCTCTCAATAAAGGGGCTTGGTAGGCCTTACCTTTGCTTTTCTTTTTTCTTCACATGGGCAGAGGTGCTGGAGGAGCCCAAGAATTTTTCTTGTGAAACCCAAGACTTCAAGACTCTGAGCTGTACCTGGGACCCTGGAGTGGACACTGGCTTGGCTTATGATAGACAGCCTCCACAGAACTACACTTTATTCGACTCGTAAGTTAGCTCTGGTATATCTATTAACAGAGTTTTCCTTGTTTCTTTTATGATGCTTGTGACAACATAAAAGCTACACATAGTTGTTGGGGAAAAGTTATGCAAACATTTCTGATCTTCCCACCACAGCTGGAAGAAGATCTTTAGGCGACGACATGTGTATAATACTTTCTTTTTTTTTTTTTTTTTCTGCGGTACTGGGGATCGAACTCAGGACCCTGTGCTTGCTAGGCAAGCGCTTATTCCACTGAGCTATATCCCCAGCCCCGTGTGTATAATACTTTCTACCTCAGGTTTTTTATTTTTCAAGTATGTACAATAAAAATAGGAAAGATAGTGTGGGGAGTCCCATGTGGTCATCTAGCTTTACCTAGCTTTTCTGCCTTTTAAAGAATAAAGTCAGTTAATTGATATTCTCACCACCCATGAGGGAGAACCATGAATTCATTGTTAGCAGTTTTAATCACATATAACAAATTCACAGAAAGGAATTTCACTATTAGTGTTTGTTGGTACTGAATCAGTGTTGTTATATGGAATGTAGTTTGAGGGTCACTGGGTGTGCCGAAGAGATAACGATACGTGTGCTTTGACAGAAGTGTCAACCCTGATGTTGTCATTTTGTTTTTTAAGAGTTTCTGGGGAAAAGAAATTTTGTGGATACCACTGGTGTAACTGGGAAATCTCTCAAGATTTGCCAACAACATTCAACTTCACGCTCATAGCTGAAAATTACTTAAGGAAGAGAACCGTCAATACTGCTTTTGCACTGACTGATCGAGGTGAGATTAGAGTTTACAGCTCATTATGGCCATTGACACACCCTTGACATACTCCAGCACTCTGCCACCAGGGACAGTGCTGGAGATTTTTGCTTGTTTCACAGACTATGTGAAATTTACACTTTATACCTATAGTTTGTGCCATGGATCTTCTTGGGTACACACATCCCCTGTGATTTGTGTGTTGCGATATTTTAAGCATCAGTGAGCTAAGCAGCTTTGAAACCAGGACTCTGACATATACTTATTTCCTTTTACCTTGAAGCCTCTCCACCCTCCTCTCATCAAGATTTTTACTTTAAATTGTGTAGAGGTGTGTGTGTGTGCATTCTTGTTTCTTACATAACTTTTAAAAATGTTTCTATTCTGTTTAGTTTTAATGTATCAAAATGACAATAATCTCTGTAAATCTAGTACAAGATTATTACTTCCTCTCATCAAGATTATTACTTTAAATTGTGCAGAGGTGTGCATGTGTGCATTCTTGTTTCTTACATAACTTTTAAAAATGTTTCTATTCTGTTGAGTTTTAATGTATCAAAATGACAATAATCTGTCTGCAAATCTAGTAATTACTTTCTGTATTTTTGAATTCCTAGGATTTGCTTACATTATTGAGTGCTGCTGTAGTTTGTGGTATTACTATATAGTCTTCCATGTAAATACACAGTATTTTATTCATCCATCTCTTTGTCTTTTTTTAGTTTGTTGAGTTTTTCTTTTCTTTTTTTGGTTTTATATAGTTCAGGGTGGGTTTGAACTCTGGAGATCCTCCTGCGTCTGCCTCCTGAGTGCTGGGATTACAGGCATGTGCCACCACATCCAGCTTTCTGTGCATATCTTTCAGTGGATATGAATTTGTACCAAGGATTTTGCTTTAGAGTGCAGCTCTAAATTAATATGTGTATTTTATGCATGTGTTCAGTATACATGTGACATTGTTTTTTTTTCCTGAGTACATAGCTAAAAGTGGAATTGGTACAGACATAGAATAGATATAGTCATCATATAAAACCGTATCAAGTTATGTCCCAGTTGTTATTCCAAATTAATTACCAAAGTGGTTATCCCAAATACACTTCCACCCTATGGATTCACACATTCTCGCTAAGTTGATATTGCCATTCTTTAATTTTTACCAATTGAATTGATGTGAAATATTGCATAGTAGTCTTGATCTATACATCCTTGAGGTTAAATCTCTTTTGTTCCATCTTGAACACATCAGTTTCCTCTTTTATGAAATACAACTTAATGCTATTCATGTACTTTTCTATGGTTCACTTATACTTTTTCCATTGTTAAGAGTCATTTGTGTTTCCTTGATGCTGATTCTTTGTTATTTATTTCTGTATTGCTAATATCTTCTCAGAGTTTGTAATGCTTCAGTTTCTTTTACATGTTTATTATGAACAAAAGTTCTCAATTTTAATATAGACAGGCATACCAAAGCTTTCAAAGAAGTATCTGTCTCATCCCAAGAACAGAAAAAGTCACCTGTAATTTTCTATTTAAAATTGTAAATTTTTAAAAAGACAATTAAGTCCCTATTCCATCTAGGACTATTAAATAAGGTAGAGATACCAGACTAAACCTTTCGTGTGAGCAATCATCCTTCCATTTCCAGTTATTACATAGCTCTTTTTTCTCTGCTGTTTACCCTGCCAACTATCATTATTGTAAGGGTATCGGAGTTGTAGACTCAACTCTGCTGGCCAGTTTGTCTATTTCTGCACTAGTCTCACACTAACTCAATGAACTCTTTGGTCTCTTGCCAACACTATAGATTGTGCTTTGTCTTGGCCGGACAGGACCTGTAGTTGACATGACACCCAAAGTCTCCCAACTGCCATAGTCACCAGAGGAATAATATTGGTATGCTCCCTTTCCTTTACTAGAGAAGTGGCTTTTCAGTTAAGATCTCAAGCCAGGTTCTCTTTTTAGGGAAGACTCCCCTTGGTTTTATTCTTACCTCTGTAGCTCCTGCTTCTTCACTTTTGACAGGCTCATCCTCCACTGCCCAGAACATTTGCAGCGCTTCGCCCTATGCTTTCTCTCCTACCCCTTTGGTGTGTGTTCTGTGTATGAGCTCATCCATGCTTGTGGCTTTAGGGACTTCCTGTACTGCCCCCTCCTTCAATGCTAGGAATTGAACTCAGGGCCTTTTATATGCTAGGCATGCACTCTACCACTGAGCTACACCCAGGCTTTTTAAATTTTATTTTGGCACAGACTTGCTAAATTGTTCAGACTACCCTTGAATTTGTAGTCCTGCTGCTTCAGCCTCTCAAGTAGCCAGGTTTATAGGTTGCACCATCATGTTCAGTTTCGCAGTTCCTTTTGATGCAGAACCTTTACATATGTTATTTAGTTTTTCTAGAATGCTCTTCCCTTGTCTTTGGTCCTTCTATACATATCTTTTGGATTTCAGCTTATTCACCATGTTGGCCTACTGTGTCATGTGAAAAAAACTGAGCTGTTGTCCTAAGTAGCTTATATGCTAATGTATGTTGAGGGGGTTTGTGATGAGAGGTGGGGGCATTTTATAGAGCAAACAAGTCAGTAAAGTAATTAAAAGTAATTTTAAGTCCTATTTAGAAGATAAGATTCAAATAATGGGATGGGGAACACGCGGGATGCTTCTTTAGCTAGGACAAGCCCTGGGTGTTTTAAGGGACAGAAGCCCTGTGTCTCTACTGGAGTAGCAGACAGTGGCCAAATCATAATGGCTGTTGATCTGGGTAAGACATTTAGCAGGAAAGGTTTTTACTAGGAGAGAAGCACAATGTAATTTATATGTAGGATTCACATGCAGCTCAGGCTGAACATCCGAGTGAAGGGTGGAGGTGAGGACATGAAGGGGCCATTACAGGAGCCGTGAATAATGGAATTGATGGAAAGAGATCATATTCTGAGTAAAATTTGGAAAGAAGTTAATCAGACTTACATACGGAAAGCATGTGGGTTACAAAGAGACATTTAGTGATGGGGACCAGTACAAAGTGCCTCTGAGCAGGATTTAATATTAACCAATTGGCTTTCTATGTTTACTTGAGAGTTGTCCAGAGCTTAGGTACCCTGTCTGGAGATGGGCAGTGGATACATACTAAGGAAACCTTTATGAGTCACTGGTCACCATTGAGGACTGTATAGGCCTGTGAAGCTGTAACGCCTCAAAGGACAAGATAAGACCACAGCTGAGGACTTCTGGCTGTAACCCCAATTAACTAAAAGGAGACTGCAGGCATCTCATTCCTGCAGTCAAGGCCTTCCTGGAGATAACATAGTTCTCCAAATTAACATAATGTATTACATAGAGAAGTCCTTAAAGGGTTTCCCAAGTCCTACCCAGATTCCTGCCTTTTCTTCAGTATCTCCCTCCTTTGTTTGTAAACCAAGTAAATATGGGCCGCCCAGGGAATTTCTTGGTCTTAAACCAGAGAATCTTGAATTCTGTGAGAGGATTGAACTCTCTTGGAGTCCTAAAATCATTTAAATTGTTTCATTTATTTAAGCCTTCAGTGTGCACTCATTTGGAAGATTGTGGGCCTGATCAGCTTGCAATAACTAAGGGTTATTAATCCAGTAATTTAGGATGACCTTTGGCCTAAACTGAGCAAATAAATATTGGCAAACAGCAGCCCACCAGGGTTTTGTTAGTTGTAGTTGTGAATTCTTGCTGTAGTCAGCTAAGTAGAAAGAGGTCACATCTAGGTTTTTTCCATGCCAGATCCTCACTTGATAAGGCCACCATCAGGTTTGGATGGTGGACATTGGCATTGGGAATACTGGTGCAGGATGAAAAGGTTGCTTTGCTCTGTGACACAGAAAGGTCAGTGATGGCAACTTCAGTGGTTCATGGTTACCCACAGTGGCAGCAGCTTAGGAGAACCTAACAGAAGCATTATACTTCCAGCGCTCAGCTGCATGTCCCTGTGGGGAGAGCAGTTGATCAGTTAGTGCCTCACCCTCTCCTCTTCCCAGGATCTTAAGTGTTCCCTGAATTTAGGATAGAGGTTGGGTTGAGTTGGTTTCAATACCTCATTCTGTCTGTTCTGTCCTGAGACTACTGCCTCTGTGGACACCCGTTTTCCTTATGGCTTGTCCCAGACCTTTGAGCCTCTGTGCTCCAGTCCAAGAAGGTAGACCATGTCCTATATATACTTGACCTGTCTGGAAATACTGCCTATGACCTGGAAGTATCAGACGTCCCCAGTACCACTAAGGAAACTCTTGTACCTTAGCATTCTTTGGTCCCACCCTCAACCTACATAGGATTGTACAGGAGTGCATCTAGGGGTGCATACAGAGGTGCATGTAGTGCGTATAGTGAGTGCATCACCTCCAGATTAGAGTTGGAGGGCAGGTGACTAGGGAACTGTAGAAGCCTGTCACAAACCACCCTGGGACATGTGCTTTGAAGGGAAATGGGAAAAGTAATGACTACAACACTAAGACTGGGATATCACAGTTGCTCCTCAGTCTGGTAGCTGCCTGGACCACTTCCACCTGCACCAAACATGTATTTCCTAACATACATTGCAGTGCCAAGATTCCTTTGCACGTGAGTAAGGGTTTATTGTTCCATGTTGCCCTAGTGAGATGGGGTCCTACCCAATCACAGCTGATTTGAATTTCTTCCTTAAGTTGTGTGAGTTGGCAGTTAAATCTTCCAGTGTCTCCATTGGTCTGCAGATGATGAGGTGCATGCGAAATCCACTATCTTCCATTTGAGTGCCTGTTCTTGTGTTTCAAAGTGAAATCTCATGGGATATCCAAAAGTAGGACTGTTATGGTTCTAATGTAATATAATGGCTTGTATCTAGAAATTGGTTTAAAAAAATGTGTCTGGTTGCCAAGTTGACAAGGGGTGGAATGTTATGGTTGATACATTGTGTCAACTTGGGGAGTCTAGAGGTTTGGCTGAGTGATTCAGCAGGAAGCCAGGGTGCTTAATTTGTACATATTCTGAGCCTGTGGAAGAGGAGGGCATGGAGACTGTGTGAGAGCTACACGCCCCCTGGGCGGAGGCAGGCTGTTTACAATGTAAGGGAAGACAAGAGGCTGCTTGCTGCCCTTCCTCCCTTTTTGCTGGTTGTCTTTGCTGTGCTCTGCTGCCATGAACTGTTGCCCTCTGCCATGTGCCACTCTGCCTCGGAACCAGCCAAGTAAGGACTGAAACCTCCACAAACTGTAAGCTAAATAAACCTTTCCTTTCTTCATTTTTGGCTTTGGGTATTTTGTCTCAGCAACGAGAAAAAAGTAACCAAGCCAGAATTTGGTACAGTGGACTGAGGTTGTTGCTGTGACTATACCTGACCATGTGGTTCAAGAGCCTTTGGAAATTGCTTGTGAGAAGAGTTGGGAAAGGTTTGGAGATGTCTGGTCAGAGCTCAGAAGACCAGAAGTCTGATCAAAATCCTGCCAATGAAGACCAGGTTTGGGAGATTTCTATTGGGAAGAAGGACTGTATTGGTTGTTGGACTCCAGATGATGTATGTTATGGCTTGGCAGAAAGGTTGTCTGCATTTTGCTTATGTCCAGAGACTTTGCCTAAGACTGAGATTAAGGGCGGCAGTGAACTGATTAATCTGGCAAAAGAAATTTCAAGGCAGTCGAATGTTGAGGCAGTGGCATGGCTATTGCTGGGGGCTTTTAGCCAGATTTATATTGAGAATCAAGAGCAAAGAGCCCAGCAGGTTGATTTAAAATGTGAGTTTGGCCAGAAAGGAAGCTCCAGTAAAGCTGTGGACTGCAAAGATAAGGCTGGGGAGATCTCTGTTGTTGAGAAGGAACAAGAAAATTGAAAAGATGGCTTCAGGGCATCACAAGCAGCAAGTGTCCACCCTTTGCAGCCTCAAAACTGTAAAAGTGGGAGACCTTGCCTTGAGAAGGAAGCCAAAGAGTGCCATATTCCAGGGCTGTGGTGGCCTCACCAGGTTCCAGAACGGAGGCGCGAATTTGTTCCTCAGCATTGGATTCAGTGTGCCCAGTGATCCAGGCACTCGACCCCTATGGTTAAGAGAGGAAAGTTTAGCTACTGCTCCAGGTGGCAGCAGACCTTGGCATCATCCACATGGTCCTGGCTTTAGGTGCAAGGAAAATGCAAGAGTTCTGAGGTTAAAGAGGCTTCCATCCAGATTTCAGAAGGCCTGGGAGGCCAGGCAGTGTGCCCCTGAGAGGGCAATATGTGAGGCTGTGAGTATGAAGCAAAAGGTGCCCTGGAGACCTCAGAAGTTTAGAAAAGTCAGGAACAGTGGATCATCAGAGGAGAGCTGCAAGGAGGGAGCAAAGCGAGTTTGAGAGAGAAGCCATGGAGCTTATAACCACCAGAAGTGCCATAGGGGTGGACTCATGCAAGCCCTTTGGAGCTCACAACGTGCAACAAGTTGCTTCAGATGCTGGATGTGGAATTACAGGACTATACCTGACCAGACATCTCCAAACCTTTCCAAACTCTTCCCACAAGCAATTTCCAAAGGCTCTTGAACCACATGGTCAGGTATAGTCACAGCAACGACCCCAGTCAGCTGTACCAAATTCTGTCTTGGTTACTTTTTTCTCGTTGCTGAGACAAAATACCCAACGCCAAAAATGAAGAAAGGAAAGGTTTATTTAGCTTACAGTTTGTGGAGGTTTCAGTCCTTACTTGGCTGGTTCCGAGGCAGAGTGGCACATGGCAGAGGGCAACAGTTCATGGCAGCAGAGCACAGCAAAGACAACCAGCAAAAGGGAAGAAGGGCAGCAAGCAGCCTCTTGTCTTCCCTTACATTGTAAACAGCCTGCCCCCACCCAGGGGGCGTGTAGCTCTCACAGTCTCCATGCCCTCCTCTTCTACAGGATCAGGATGTGTACAAAGTAAGCACCCTGGCTTCTTGCTGAGTCACTCAGCCAAACCTCTAGACTCCCCAAGTTGACACAATGTATCAACCATAACAAGGACATAAATTCCTCTCAAGTGTGGCTATGATAGTTCCAAGTCCTCATAAATGTCATGTATTTATCCCTTTCAGGCAAAAAAAAAAAAAAAATAGTTTTTGCATCCACACAGGTATTTTTTAATTGTCTGCTCTCTTAGTTATATTCTCCTGGCCAGGAGGCTGGCCTATTGGCAGTGGCCATCAATCGGTAAAAGTGCAATGAGAGAGAGAGGAAAGATGGCTGCCTAGGGCATGATAGCAAGGCCTTTCCCCCTTTCCTGATCCCTCTTCTAGTCCCTTTTCTCTTTTAATTTTTTACTTTCTCTCCTCCATATTCTTTTTGCTTTCTACTTCCTTTTTCACCTCCTTGCCTTCCCTCTCCTCCTCGCCACCTTTCATATATATAACAGAGAACTATATATGTACACAAGAGGATAAAAATTCACCAGTACTATAATTTAAACAAGACCATTCAAGAGCCTATCAGGATAATCCTTAACAAAACTGTACTGATAGGATCCAGAAAAAACTAACTACAAATATACTAACAAATTTCAGCACTCTCACAGTCTCCCTCAATCTCTAAATACACTTGTCAATCCTCACACCTCTTCCCATCTACACCAATATTCTCTCTCATCTCCTCGACACTAGCCCTATACCCAAATTATAAATATAATTCCAGCAGAGTCCAACCTCCTATTTTTAACCTATTGATACTTCTCTTACTTCCTTATCTTCTCACTGATACAGCGTTTTTCCCCTCTGTCCTTCCCCTCATCCTCCAAATCCCAGTATAATATAGTCTATAAGGGTATTGATAAGTGGACAAAATTATCAAAACAACTGTTAATGTTGTTAAGTATCAAAAGAAGTTTTAGTGTTTATGATCTGTTGATGCTGTTATAACCAGTAGAAATTGTCTCCTTACAATGCAATGACTAGTTATAACCCAAAAGTGGTAGATAATTCCTTTACACAAAAATGCTAAGATCACTTTAATGGAAAACAGAACCTAACTATAGAGATCTTCATGCCAGCCAAAAATTATCTGCATTCTTTTTGACCTTAACACTCAGCACACACACAAAAAAGGAGCATGAAAACACAAGGCAACAGAATGCCCCCACAGACTCTGAACTCTCCAAAAGCAGATCTACAGGCACTAGTGGAGAGGAAATGAAACAGAATAGCTGAGCTGCATGAAATGATTTAAAAGAAACCAAAGAAACTCACTGAGCTAAAAAATGTTATAACCCAAAAGATAGTGGAACTAACAAAGAAATTGACTGATGTAGTTATTGAAGAAACAGTAACAAAAATTAGAAGAATTAACCAAAACAATACAAAATATGAGAGACAAATTTTCAAAAGAATTAGACTCCATGAAAATGAGTGCCAACCTAAAATTCCAGCAACAAAGAATGCTATTAAATACATGAACAGCAGAAATAACCAATGTGGGGGAGTCCCAGACCTCAAGGACAGAATGGAAACACCTGAAGAGATACTCAAAGATACCTTAAAAATGACAAGAGAGCGAAGAAAATTCATCCAACATCTACTAGATGATATTAAGAAGACTAAGATTAACTAAAGAGAAATTACTGGTCAGCATACATGAAATAAAAAATGTGCTTATAGAAATCATAGCAGAAAACTTTCTAAGTATGGAGAAATAACATACAGGGAAGTGAGTCTTAGAGAAGGCCAAAAATTTATGATGAAAAAAGAAGCTCCCCGTGACATATCATAGTCAAAAATTTCAGAAATCCCACACAAGCACAGAATCTTAAAAGCTGTCAGAGAAAAGAAAAAAAAAATTCATTTACAAGGGTAAACCCACTAGGATTGCAGCAGACTTTTCATCATAACTTTGAAGGCCAGAGGAGATTGGAGTGAAATATTTCAAGCTCAAAAATGAAAACAGCTTTCAACCCAGACCAATATATCCTGTAAAACTATCTTTAAAAGACAGTAGAAAATAAGGAAATTCCATGACACGAAAAAAAAACTAAAGAAATTCTTGAATATCAACCAGCATTCCAAAAAATACTCAAGAATTTCATAAACAGAGTCAGATAGAACGAATACATCACACAAGATGAGTACTTAAACAAAACAGTCAACAAGAGAAGAAGAATATAAGGATAGGAATAACTCAATACCTTTCAGTAATAATTCTCAATATAAATGGCCTTAAGATCCCATTTAAAAATTCAAGCTGGTAGGCTGGATTTAAAAAAAAAGTCAACAGTTTGTTACGTGCAAGAGACTCACCTAATAACAAAAATTCATAGACCAGAAGTCAAAGGGTGGAAAGCAATATTTCACGCACCAGGACTTTGACAGACTACAGAGGTAGCAATTTCATTCCCAGACAAAATACACTTCAAGCAAAGACTGACCAGGAAGGGCAAAGAAGGTCACTACATATTAGTTAAGAAAACAATTCAACAGGAAGAGATGACAGTTGTAAATGGAATATTTACACCAAATATCAGCCCTAGTTGATAAAACAAATAGTAATGGTTATTAAATCAAATTAATACCAATATAATCATAATGGGGGCCCTTAACACCTCACTTTCACAAACAGACACATCAACTGAACCACCCCTTCAAACAGAAAAACCCTTAATAGATATCTACAGAATTTTGTACCCTAGTACAACAGAATACACATTTCCTTTTGGAAGCAGACCAAAATATTAATCCAAATATTAGCCCACAAATTCTGCTTAAACCAGGCATGATGGTACATGCCTGTAATCTCAGCACTAGGGAGGCTGCCCCAGGAGTATTGCTGCTGGACCACATAGCAAGACTGTGTCTCAAAATAAGTAAATAAGTAAATAAATAAATGAATAATAAGTAAATAAATCCTGCTTAAATAAATACAAAAGAATTTAAATTGTCCATATGTACCATCAAGTTATGGACCTTGAAACTAGAAGTCTGTTGCAAAAGAAACCACAGAATTTCACAAAGACCTGGAATCAAACATGTCTTGGTTACTTTTCTCTCCTTGCTGAGACAAAATACCCAACACCCCAAATGAAGGAAGGAAAGGTTATTTAGCTTACAGTTTGTGGAAGTTTCAATTCATATTTGGCTGGTTCTGAGGCAGAGTGGCATATGGCACAGAGCAAACGTTCATGGCAGCAGAGCGCAGCAAAAACAAGAGCAAAAGGGAGGAATGGCAGGCAAGCAGCCTCTTTCCTTTCCTTACATTGTAAACAGGCAACCCCCACCCAGGGGGCGTGTAGCTCTCATACAGTCTCCATGCCCTCCTCTTCCACAGGGTCAGGATGTATACAAATAAGCACCCTGGCTTCTTGCTGAGTCACTCAGCCAAACCTCTAGACTCCCCAGGTTGACACAATATATCAACCATAACACTCCACCCCTTGTCAACTTGGCAACCACACACATTTCTTTAAACCAGTTTCCAGGCACAAATATTACATTAGAACCATAACATTTCCCCTGCTAACTAGACACATGTACATCACTTCATGCGAAAGGTATTTAGTCCATCTGCAAGAATTGTCAAAGTCCTAACAGTTTCAGCATTGCTGAAAAGTCCAAGGCCCAAATCTCCTCTGAGATGTAAGGCAAACTCTTTAGTTACAAGCCCCTGCACTAATGAAAAGTTAAACACTTCCAACATCCAATGGCACAAAATAAACATTACCATCCCAAAAGGTACCAACAGGGGTATACAGAGCACTGGGACCAAAGCAAGTCTAAAGTCCAGCCATGCTAACATTATGTCCTGTAATCCCACATCCAGCATCTGAAGCAACATATAGCACATTGTGAGCTCCAAAGGGTTTGCATAGGTCCACCCCTATGGCACTTCTGGTGGTTACAGCTCCCATGGCTTCTCTCTTAGGCTTGCTTTGCTCTCTCTTGCAGCTTTCCTCATATGATCCACAGTCCTGTCTTTTCTAAACATCTGAGGTCTCCAGTGCACCTTTTGCTTCACATTCATAACCTCACATATTGCCCTCTCAGGGGCACACTGCCTGGCCTCCCAGGCCTTCTGAAATCTGGGTGGAAGCCTCTTTAACCTCAGAACCCTTGTATTCTCCATGTACCGAAAGCCAGGGCCACGTGGATGATGCCAAGGTCTGCTGCCACCTGGAGCAGTAGCCAAGCTTTCCTTCCTCTTGGCCATAGGGGTCAAGTGCCTGGATTGCTGGGCACGCTGAATCCAGTTCTGAGGAGCAAATTCTCTATGCTGCCTCCATTCTGGAGCCTGGTGTGGCTGCTGCCACCATTTTGGAACATGGCACTCTGTGGCTTCCTTCCCAAGGCAAGGCCTCTCACCATTACGGTTTTGAGGCTGCAAAGGGTGGAGACTTGCTGCTTCTTGTGATGCCCTCAGGCCATCTTTTCTATTCTTTTGTTCTTGCTCAGCAATAGAGATCTTCTCAGCCTTATCTTTGCAGTCCACAGCTTTACTGTAGCTTCCTTTCTGGCCAAACTGACATTTGAAATTATCCTGCTGGGCTCTTTACTCTTGATTCTCAATATAAATCTTGCTAAAGGCCCCCAACAATAGCCATGCCATTTCCCCAACATTTGACTGCCTTGAAATTTCTTTTGCCAGATTAATCAGTTCACTGCTGCGCTTAATCTCAGTCTTAGGCAAAGTCTCTGGACATAAGCAAAATGCAGACAACCTTTCTGCCAAGTCATAACATATATCATCTGGGGTCCAACAATCAATGCAGTCCTTCTTTCCAACAGAAACCTTCTGAACCTAGTCTTTGCCAGCAGGATTTCTATCAGCCTTCTGGTCTTCCGAGCTCTGACTAGAATCTCCCATACAGAACAGCCAAAGGCGTTCCAGCTCTACTTTTTCAGGCAACATCACCAAACCTTTCCAAACACTTCCCACAAGCCATTTCCAAAGGCTCTTGAACCACGTGGTCAGGTATAGTCACAGCAATGACCCCACTCTCCTGGTACCAAATTCTGTCTTGGTTACTTTTCTCTCCTTGCTGAGACAAAATACTCAATGCCCAAAATGAAGGAAGGAAAGGTTTATTTAGCTTATAGTTTGTGGAGGTTTCAGTCCATATTTGGCTGGTTCTGAGGCAGAGTGGCACATGGCAGGGGGCAAATGTTCCTGGCAGCAGAGCACAGCAAAAACAAGAGCAAAAAGGGAGGAATGGCGGGTAAGCAGCCTCTTTTCTTCCCTTGCATTGTAAACAGCCTACCCCCACCCAGGGGGAGTGTAGCACTCACACAGTCTCCATGCCCTCCTCTTCCACAGGCTCAGGATGTATACAAAGTAAGCACTCTTCCTTCCTGCTGAGTCACTCAGCCAAACCTCTAGACTCCCCAAGTTGACACAGTGTATCTACCATAACAAAATGATGCACTCCTAAATGTTTAATGGGTCAAAGAAGAAATCAAGAAAGAAATTAAACAGTTCCTAGAATCAAACAATAATGCAGGTACAACATATCAGAACCTATAGGACCCAATGAAAGCAATCTTACAAGGGAAGTTCATTGCTGTGATTCATCCCTTTGGGAAAAAAGTGTGCTCAAATAAATAATCTAATAATAAACTGGAAGATACTAGAAAAAACTAATACAAACCAAAACCTAGTTCAGAGAAGTAAATCATAAAGATCAGAGGGGAAATTAACCAAAGTGAGACTAAAAATAAAAAGAATAGGGGCTGGGGATATAGCTCAGTGGAATAAGCGCTTGCCTAGCAAGCGCAGGGTCCTGAGTTCGATCCCCAGTACCGCAAAAAAAAAAAAAGAATAAATGACTGGAAAAGTGAATTCTTTGAAAAAATAGAATAGTCAACTTCCTAGGTGGCCTTGCATAAAAAAGGAAGGAAAGACTCATGTCAGTGTTATTAGGAATAAAAAGAATGAAATCACGATGGACACCACCAAAATCAGAAGATTTTTAGTAACAACTTTGAAAATCTCTTCACCAATACATTGAAGCATCCAAATGAAATGGATGGACTCTTAGATACTTATGAATTATGAAAACTGAGCCAAGACTATATGAAAACCCTGGATAATTAAGAAACAAAAATGAAACTGAAGCAGTAGTAACCTACCAACTAAGAAAATCCCAGGACCCAATGTATTCACCATGAATTTACAAGAATTTCGGGGAAGACATAACACCAACACACTTCAAACTTTTTAATGAAACTTAAAAGGGAGGAGTACTTCCATACACATCCTGAAGCTAAAACCTGATTCTAAAACCCAACAAATATGCAACTGAAATAGAAAACTATAGGTCAATCTCTTTTAATGAACATAGATGCAAAAATTCTCAACAAGATACTGACAAGGAGAATTCAACCAGTCATCAAGATGATCATACATTATAACCAATTAGGCTTCATCCCAGGGATTCAAGGATGGCTCAACTTACACAAATCAATAAATGTAATATACCACTTAAACAGAAGCAAAGATTTAAAAAAATCACAAGATCATGTCAATAGGTGCAGAAAAAAATAGCTTTCAAAAAACTAACATTGATGATAAAAAAAAAAAAAACCTGAAGGAAATAGGTATGGAAAGACTTCATCCCTATATGGTAAAAACCATTTGTGACAGACCTACTGCCAACATCATATTAAATGGGAAAAAGCTGAAAGGTTTTCCTCTAAAAACAGGTACAAGATAAGGATGTCAACTGTCACTACTCCTGTTCAATAGGGTCCTCAAATCATTAGCAAGCACAACCATGCAAGAGAAAGAATTAAAAGGAAAGGAAGGGAAGATACAGATGACATAATCCTTTATATAGAAGACCAAAAAAATTCCACCAAGAGAGTTCTAGCACGAATAACCGAATTCAGAAATGTAGCAGAACATAAACTCAACACACAAAACTGAATGGTTCCTGTACATCCACTGAGAAAAAATTAGAAACACAATGCCATTCACAATAGTGTTTAGAAAAAAATAAATACATAGGAATTAACCTATCCGAAAGTGAAAGACCTCTATAACAAAACTACAGTTCTCTGAAAAAGGAGATCAAAGAGGCTATCAGAAAATGGAAAGATATCCCCTATTTCTGGATAGACAGAATCAATACTGTCAAAATAGCCAAATTTCCAAAACTGATATATAGATTTAACATAGTCCAAAGAAAATTCCAACAGCATTCATTTCTCAGAATACCTGAGAAAACAATCGTAAAGCTCATATGGAACAGAAGTAACAAAAGCAGTCCTGGGCAACAAGAGCAAAGCAGGGTGCATCACAATACCAGATTTGAAACTATTACAAAGCAACAGTGATAAAAACAGCCTGGTACTGACACAAAAACCGACATATGTGTCAGTGGAATAGAATAGAGGATGCGCAAACAACCTCAAGGCCTTTCAGCTATCTGATCTTTGACAAAGGGGCCAAAAACATACGCTGGAGGAAAGATAGCCTCTGTATGAAATGGTGCTGGGAAAATTGGCTGTTCATGTGAAGACAATCTAGATCTATATCTCTTGCTATGTACTAAACTAAAGTCAAAATAGACCGAAGGTCAACATATTTAAAACAGAAACATTTAATCTTATGGAAGATAAAGTAGGTAAAACTCATGAAGTCACAGGGGTAGATAAGAACTTTCTGAACAGAACCTTGGTTGACAAGAAATAACATCAAGAAAAAAAAAAAAAAGAACATCAAGAATCAACAAATAGGATCATATCAAATGAAGAAGCTTCTGCACAGCAAAGGAAACAACAGAATGAACAGACAATCTAGAGAATGGGAAAAAATTTTGCCAGCTACCTCTGGGACAGAAAATTAATATCTAGAACATCTAAAGAACTCAAAATATTTAGACCCTCTCCAAAGAAAAGAATCAAAAACTGAGCAAGTGAAATGAGTAGACATTTCACAGAAGTACAAATGACTAATAAATACATGAAAAACTGTTCAGCATCTCTGGCCATTACAGAACTGCACATTGAAAAACCACCTAGATTCTGTTTTACTCCAGAAAGAATGGCTATCATCAAGATACCAAATAATAATGAATACTGGTGAGACTGTGTGGGGAAAGAAGCCTTCTGCACTGCTGGTGGGAATGTAATAGTTTACAGCCACTGTGGAAGTCAGCACGGAGATTCCTCAAAAATCAAAACAGAAATTCTATTCAAGCCAGCTATGCCCGTTCTAAGTATTTTCCCAGAATAATGAAAGACATCAAATCGCAGTGATCCATGCACACCCATGTTCACGGCAGCACAATTCATAATAGCTAATTCTTGGAAGGAGCCTGTGTGTCTATAGCTGATGAGCGGGTAAGGAAAATATGCTACTTATGCACAACGCAGTACTATGTACTATAAAGAAGGATAAATTTGAGTCATACTTAGGAAAAGTAATGTTAAGAACATAATGTTAAGTTATATCAGGCATGCAAACCTAAATATCACATGCAAACCTAAATATCACACAGTTTTCCTTATATGGAAAATCTAAGCTCTAGATAAAGAACAAAGTAAAAGATAGGTAGTAGGAAACTGAAAGATAAATCTTTTGCAGATGGGAAGAGGACCAAGAAATGGAGGAAAGAGAGAGAGGAAAGGGGAAGGGGATGTAAAAAGTATTAGGATGTGTTTTATATACATGTACCAACTCCCAGTGTAATCATCAAGTATTGCAAAAGTATTCACACAAATAAATTGTTTAAAAAGAGAATGCACATCCATATATATAGCAGTGTAATTTGTCATAGCTAAATCTTGGAAACAACCCAAATGCCCATCAGCTGAGAAATGGGTAAAAAGATGTATTTTATACAATGGAGTATTACTCAGTTATGAAGAAGATAGATTTGAGGTTTTTATAGGTAAATGGATACAACTAGAGACCATACTCATAAGTGAAATAAATCAGACCTGCATGTGTAAACATCATATTGTCTCCCCAATGTAAGGACCTGAAAAAGTAAATTTAAAACAAAAGAAAATGTAATTAGTAATGGTGGGAGAGGTGGCCAATAGGCCATTATTGCTGCATGTAATTTGGCCTGGTTGGCAGAACATCCATTTCCAGACTCAGTCAAAGCTAGCCATCCACTGATCCAGGGGCAGTTCTAGCCTGTGTACACCATCAGCTTTTAGCTTGCAGAGCTCTCAGTAAACTATGCCACACTATCAGCAGGCGTATGTTTGGCTCCTGAGGTTCACATAATCAGAGGTGTAGGCAAAGCATCTCTCATGAGTTGCTTGGTCCTTTTTGGGATGTGTTGGTCCCTTAGGGTGGCTGGCCCTGATTTAATTGTACTTAATAGTTTGTTTCATTTAATAATTCAGCTCTGTTAAGCCTCTCCAGTTTTATTGCTGGAGTCTACAAGCACTTAAGTAATGAGGAGATGTTCACATTGTAGTGTCCCCTTTGGCACTGTGATCATAGGCTGCTCAGTCTATGGATAACAGAGGCCAATAGTGAGCAAGAAGCTGCCAATTAAAGAAGTATATGTGGTGGCTACCTCAGGTAATGAAAATGTGGGAAGTCCAAGAGGCTGTTACACCCTCCTGGCAGTTTTTTTTATTGTCACACTGTTGTGGCTTGTGTCTAGCTGTTCCACCAAAGCCTCTTATGGTCATAGGTGGGGCCTTTCAGAGGTAGCTGGATCTAGAGTGTGTGATACTGGGATTAATGCTGTGATGCTGGAAATAAGGGTACATGATTACTAAATTAGTCCACTGATTGGTTAAGCATAGTTGTGGGTGTGGAACATGGGTGTGGGTGTGAGTGGCACCACCCAAAAAGCAGGTAGCCTGGAAGGGATAGAGAGGCAGTCTGCTGCCGCCGCTTCCCTGCCTTCTGCCTGTCACACCATGAGCTGCTTCTCCTCTGCTGTGCCTCTCTGCCACGCTACCCTGCCTTGAAGCCAGTCAGCAATGAGCTGAAAGCTCTATAAACTGTGAGCTGAAACAAACCTTTCTTTCTTTAACTTTGGGTGTTGGATATTTTGTCTCAGCGATGATAAAAGTAAGACATACTCACTAGTAGCTACTGGACTCTTTTTTTATTAGGTGCAGTCAGGCCCAACTGTTTTTGTTTGAGCATATCCAGGATATTTCTTTGGCTTTCCACCCAGATGGCCTTGGCATTTAGCCTGCAGTAGTCCATTGTCAGTCTCCATGCCCAAGAGAGCTTTTGGACGAGCCAAACTTGGCTGTTATGTTTTGACAGTGCTGTTGGCAATATTTTCATCTGCATTAAGTCTTGCATTAACACAGTTATGTCCTGCTCCCTGCTCAGTGGGCAGAACCACTTTTGTAAAGTAGCCCATTGGGACTTCGGGCACTAGGTACAGGCAGGAGTGGCTATGCCAGTGGCTATGCTGGTTCAGATTCTCAGCTGTGATGGGGGGAACAATCTGGGACACAAGCAGCCAAAATGCTAATTCCTGTAATGTACTCAGTGGCCAAAGGGGCCCACACATAAGCAGATAAATAGGTAGGCACCAGGGGTCACTGTGTTGTCCACAGCCTCGTGTTGCCATCAGTCTAATCTTTCCCTTGAGGGGACCAGCAAATATTGTCAGGTAGCTCCCATATCGAGAACCCCAGCTAAGTCTGAATTTTTTACTTTGCCCATTGGTTTTGATAGAAGTAGAGTCATTACCTACCCTCTCGTGGGAGTCCAGAATCTCTTCTTGAACCATCCTGTTGAACCTGAGACATTTGGGTCTTTCGTGCCCGTTTATCAAACAGATGTACCAGCTGGAACACAGGAGACTTTGCCAGCTTTTCTGTCTGAGTCTGCCCTGTCCTTCTTTTGTTTCCCTCTCAGGTGTCGCAAGGACCATTAGTCATGAACTTCCTTTTTCTTCCCTCTCAGACAGCCCAGGGTCCATCAGAATCCTCGCTACCCAAGCCTTCCATGAATGAGCAATCACTCAAGTGCCTGTCAACCAGGGAATCCTGCCCCAAGCTCCTTGTTTCCACATTTTCTCTGTCTCAATCCATGCAGCTAGTTCATTCACAACTGTGCACATGTGTGTGTCTATGTCCCATTCTTCTCTTTTGCCATATATTTTCCAGCTGCATGTCCAGCTCCTGCACCCCCAAGCTGGCATCTGCACCTAGGCCAGTTATGAGAAAGGCTATTGATTCTCCCACTTAGCTGATAAACCAGTTCCCTCAGACTTGACCCTGCCTGCTGCATTAATGGCCTGAGTCCAGTAAGGTGGAACCCACTCATACACAAATTAGGTCCATGTAAAAGAAGCATTACTATGAAGAGTCAGCGAACAGTAACGAAAGTTGAGGATTGACTGCTAGCCAGTCTTCTAGTGCTCAAGAAAGCTATCCAGGGCAGGGAGAATCTCCCCTGTGAGTTCCCCATTTGCACTGCAGCTGAACGGCCTCAGAAAGTAGCCTTTCTTTGGTTTTAGACCCTGGGAACATATGATTCACTGACACAGAATATCCTATTTCTAGCAGGAAGTAGAAAGGTTCCCAGGCTGTTCCATTCAGTTCCCTTCCTGCTTCATCTCAGGATGTTGCACCCTAGTCCATTCTACAGTTATTTTTCGTAACTATGGAAACTAGAGGGGGACTGAGTCAATGCCAGGCTGTCTGGAGAAATGCTACACATCCCCCATAAAATGGAGAAGCAGCAGGACAGCTGTACCAGTCCCTCTGGGTTCTGCCACTGAGGAGCCTTATAGGTACATACAGCCGTATCCCTGCCTATGGTGCAAACCCCACCGGACGGTACTCCTTTTGCTTTCAAGATTTGTGAATACCTTACAGAACTTGAGAAGAGAAGATAGTCTTGAATTTACCCAAATAGTTACCATTTCTGTTGTTTGTCTATATCCGAAGTTACAAGTTTCCTTTTCACAACATTGTCACGTCCTTTCAGCCATTTAACGTTTTTTAAGTTATGCTGGTAAGAAACCTTCAGTTTTGTTTCATCTGATAAATTCTGTTTGCCTTCTTTCCTAAAACAGGGTGTCACATTCTGGATTAGCACTTCTTTCGGTACTTTACAGATGCCGCACTCCCTTCTGGCCTCCTTGGTTTCTCATCTAAAATGTACGGTCATTTGAATCATTCCTCTATATGTATCGTATCCTATTTTTGTAGAGGCTTAAAATGTTTTCCTTTGGTTTTCTATAGTTTAATTATGATAGGTTTGGGCATAGTTTTCTTTGAGTTTATCAATCTGAACTTCCTGAATAAGTAACTTTATGTAAATCACCAAACTTGGGGGTTTCCAGCATTATTTATTCAATTATTACTTTGAAGCTAGCTTTCTTCCCTTTGACAAGTCTTTGACAAGTCTTTTACTGGAGCTGGGGACATAGTTATTGACAGTAGTAGTAGATTAGCATGGTCCTAGCACCAAAAAGGGCAGGGAGTGAAGTGGGGGGAAGGGGCAGGCGGAGAGAGAGGAGGAAAGGAAAGAGACAAGAAAAGGAACTTGACTCTGTTCATTTTGTGTGTGCATAATTTTTTCTTGTTTTTGAATTGGATAATTTCTATTGCTGTATCACAAAGTTTTCTTGATTGCTAAGTATTTAGAATGGATTTCTTTGGTTTTAGCCCATGTGAGATTTTTTCACCCAGAACTTGTCAAATCTGTAGATTTATATCTTTCCCTCAAGTTGGGAAGGATTTTAAACTTTTAATCCCACGTCTTTCTGAGGCTTTGCTCATTTCTTCAAATCTTTTTCCTCCTCGTTGCTCCATGGGACTGTCTCCATTTGTCTATTTTCTGGTTCACTGACTCTCTTTTGTCATCTCTCCTAAGTGAGGTTTTTATTTATTTTATTGTATTTTCAGGCCTAAAATTTCTGTTTTATCCTTTCTTTTTTGGCTGAGGTGTTTAAAAATTTTTTCCATTTGTTTTGAGACTGTTCAAGATTGCTTGTTGGAAGAGCTCTAGAATCATTGTTTAGGTCTGTGACAGATAATTTTCTACTTGAATTATATTGTTGTTGTTTGTTTCTTTTTCTTTCCTCAGTTCACCTAAAGGCTCCCGAGAGAGTCTACTTTAAAAATGTAGGTGCCACAAATGCCACAGTGACTTGGAGGCTGCCGGTCCTTGGGAATTATGTTATACCTTTGTGTCAGATTGAACTCCATGAGAAGGAAAATGTGAGACAGGTAAGAACACTGCAGAGACAGATATGGTGGCATACACCTGTAATCTTAGCACTCTGAGAGGCTGAGGCAGGAGGCTCACAAGTCTAGCTTAGGCTGGACAATTTAGTGATTTAGCAAGACCCTTACTCAAAGAAGGGAATTTAAAGGGAAGAACCTAGGAATATGGCTCAGAACTAAAGCTTTGTGTTCAATCCCCAGTAGTGGAGAAAAAAGAAAGAATACTGCTTAATTTTCTATTTTCAAAAATCTTTTATGTACTAAACAGACAGACTAAAATCACCTTAAGCTCATTTCTGTGTGGGTTCAGTGATGGGGGTCATCTGCTAAAAGGGGCCGCGAGTTAACCATAGACTTTTAGCATTGGGAAGGAGGCTCTGGGATCTGCTTTTCTTTGTCTTCAGAGGCCTGCTCTCTGGATCAGGATTGCTGTGTCCTGCTGTGGCTTTGCAGTGCATGCTGTGCACCAGTGCTTCCACCTTCACGCTCTTTCTCTTTCTTTTTTATTTTATTGAGGAGCACAATGTCTCCACCAGAGTGAACGGCGAGTTTCTCTTCGGTGAGCTGCAGCCAGACACAGAGTATGTTGTCCGCATTCGATGTGCCAGCGCCCATCGTTTGTGGAAATGGGGCGAATGGGCCACTGCAGCCCTCGTCACAGCTGAAGCTGGTATGTTCGGCTCTCCGTCACTTACCCCTAGGAGCACCTAAGCCTCAGGAAAGTGGGTTGGGTTCCCTGGGCGCCTTTCACTGCACCAAAAGCTAGGAGGAAAATACGAAAACAGAAACAGGGTGCCATTTTAAGAGACTGGATTAAATGCCTAGGGAGTGGGTAAGCATCAACTTCAGACACTGGGTGTCAGTATTGTTTCTACTGTACATTTTCTCTTACCTTTAATTTTCCCTAAAGTTTATAAGCTACTGACATCGCTGTGTCTGCACTGCATCTCAGCTATGTAAGTTGGTATTGAGGACATTTAATTCAGGACTGAGGACAAATCAAGCTCTAGTGCTATGGAAGTTGTTGGTCTTGTATAGAGAAGTAAAGCTGTGTTTGGGGATGTAATGGTGTTTGCACCCACTGGTAAGTGGTTTGTTCCAGCAGTGACACACCAGGTCTTTTCTCTGCTGCTCTTGGTGGTAGAATTTCTTCAGTACTGGCCGCAGTTTCTTTTCGTCAATAACTATGTCCCCTAGCTCAAATGGGTCTCGGGAGCTGGGCACCCAGCTTTTTCCAATTCAGGATAATAAGCATTGTGATGCCTGCCTTCCGGATGCGGCAGCTTACACCCATGGAGTGTGGAGCTTCACCCAGTTTGCAGTGTGAGTGGGCAGCAGAGATGTGCCGATCACGGGAGCGGCTCAGCCTGAGTGTGTGCCAGACGGCGCTCCAAGTGCTCACCGCGCTTTTCTCTCTTATCCTTGCTACCTGTGCAAGTAGCGTTACATCCTCATATTATAGATGAGGACCCCAAGGTACAGACAGGTAGGGTGAGTGCACTGGCTGATCCAGTAAGGCACGGAGCTGCTACTCACAGCCCGGCTCCAGAGCTGCAGTCTGGGTTGTGTCTGATTTTTTCTTCGGAGTTGTCGTGACAACTTTGCAGTGATGTCGATTCGCATCCTGGCTGTGCTACTGCCAGAGGGAGGGTTATAAGCATTTCCTTTTGTCCCTGTGGTGGCGGTGGGGTCAGAGCTCTTTCTGTGGTATTCTCAGAGGACCATTTTGAAGCACTAGTTCTAATGGCGGAGAGTGAAGGCGGCTCATGGGAAGCTGTGCCGTCAGCTATACCGCAGCACTGTTTTATATTTTGAACAGTAATTTACACAGCCAGCTGAATATTTTGTGCAAAGTTTGGAATGTGACACTGAGCTTGAGATTTCAATAAAGTATTTATTTTAATACTGGCTTTTCCAATGGCTTATTTAGTGAATTGAACCCTGCTTCCATTCTTCAAAAAAAAATATGGGATCACCTTTAAGCTAAGTATTGTATTGGTCAGTTCTTCTGTTGCGGAGACAAAATACCCAGCATGTCAGGACGAAGCTTGAGGAAAGCAGAGCCGCCCGGGTGGTGGTGCTTGGGAAACAGCCAGGACAGAGCCAGAGTGGAAGCGGCTGGGGACCCCAGGAAGCGCACAGGCCTCGCTTCGGACTGGGAAGCTCCCAGGATAATCAGGCGGAGAACCCAGCTTACTCGTCAAAAGTAGAAAGTGTCAGTACCTAACATAATAATGTGAAGTTACCTAAGTGTTAATTTTTGAGTATTGTAGACTGCAAGATGGAGATAATTCTTTGTGCTACTTTTCAAAACAACTCTTTCAAAGAGCTTTTTTCTATCAAAACACAAATTACCTGCTTTCTCATAAAAGAACATAAAAAAAGGTGAAACACCTTGTTAGTTTTGTTAATTTTGTGACGATTGCTGTTTAACTTTAAAATTTATCTTATTTATGTACATAATTATTTCTTTTCACTCCTGGGGATTGAATCCAGGGCATTCTCACTGAGCTCCATCGCAGCCCTTGTTAAAATTTTTTATTTTGAGACAAAGTCTTGCTAAGTGACCTGGGCTGGCCGGGAATTTACAAACCTCTGCCTCAGCCCCTTAGTGTGCTAGGATTACAAGCATGCGCCACCATGTCTGGGTTTTAGGCAAACTTTTAAACTATTTTAGGATGGAGGATTTATATTACAAAATTGAAGTCATGAAAGGGAGATGATATTGTTTTATTTTCAACTTGCAAAAGCAGAGACAGAATCTCAGTACATTCATAACATGTAGGTAAACAGAGAGATGTTTTTAAGATAATTTGAAAAGGGGGTCTGCTACTGGGGCCCTGCTACAGGGTGATGGCAATACCTCTGGTTCTTTTTCTTTTCATTTCTTTTCATCTTTTCTTTCCTTTTATTTCTTTTTCTCTTCTCTATTTTCATGTTCCCTTTTTTTCTTTTTGTTATTTTTGCTGTTCAACTTTAAAATTTTAGTTACTCTGAGACAGGGTCTCACTGCATAACCCAGGCTAGTCTGGAGCTCATGATCCTCCCACCTTAGCCCAAGGGCTGGGCTGAGAGGCGCGCACCACTGTGTGTGCAGAGCTTACTTGTCTCTGGCGACAAACTAGCACCTAAAGCCAAATAGTTCTAGTGGCTGAGGAATGTCACAAATAGTTTTTTCACTATTTTTTTTTTGTCCTATGCTTATTAAGGTATGACCACACCAAAACTCTGAGAATGGAAAGTGTGACTCCCTATAGAATACAGATTATCACACCAACATTAAATGAAATGATGTAACAAACTGAAAACCATGTGCTCATTACGGCTTTAGTAGTACTTTTAAAAATCAGTGATGAAGATGTATACTTCTTGAAGAATTTAAAATAAATTATATTGATTTTATTACTTTCTCCATCACCAAGACACTTTCTATGTGCATTTACTTGAACTTCTTACACAAGCTGAAACTTCAAATGACTGTATATTTCCTAAAGGCACATAATGTCATTGCTGAGACCCTGACTATCTTGGGTTAAAATCATGGCATTCCTCTTACATCTGAGTAACTTTGAACAGTTAGTTGAATCTCTCTAGGGCCTAGTTTCCTTGTCTGCAGAACTGATAGATAAGAATATCTACGTGATAGAGCTGGGAGGATTAAGTGAGTTAGTATATGTAAAACAGGACTGGCGTGGGATTTAGTAACCCGTCTGTAAATATCAGCTCTCATTTTGTATAAATGAGATACCCCCAAATAGTTTTCTGTGAAGATACCCGTATACAACTAATTTGGGTTAAGTGACTTGATTCTTCCTCAGGATAAGTTGATTGAGCAGGTTTAAATTCCATGGAAATCAATCAGCCAACCAGCCAACCAGCCAATAAACAAAGTTTGCATGGATTTTTGAGCGAGGGATGGAGACAAGGGAGGAAAAAAAGGGTTTTGGAGCTTTTAGGCAGGTCTCTTTCTAGCTTCTCTCTTTGTCTGCTTTTTATTCATTCAGACAGTTTATAACACTTCACTAAGTGCTAGGCCCTGCGCCATATGTGACAATGTCACAGTCAAATGAGGCAGACTCCTGGGCCCTTGGTTCTATGCCTTGTAGACAGAAAGACGGAAGCAAATGCCTCTAGAAAAGTGTAGTAAGACCATCTCAGAGGGCAGCGGCAGCAGGTGCCCAACATGTGCACAGGCAGGCACTGACGCAGGCCCAGGCAGCAGAGGGGGCAAGGAGGTATTTCTAGTGACTTCAGCAAAGGGCCTGCAGGAGAGCTCGTGACAGCAGAGTCCCTGTCCTTTTTGCACCAGTGGCAGCCTCCACAAGTGGTACAGAGAGATAGCCGTGGCTCACTGCGTAGGACGTAAAACGTAGGAAATTACCTAATTTACTTTCTAGAACTGGTCTGATTGACCAATGATTTCAGGACTTTTTGTTGGCTTCTAGAAGTCATAGGACCTGACATTTATAAAGGCTTCTAGTGTGACGTCATTTTCAGGGGCAGTGGATCTTTTCTAAAGCACCAACTATGCGCACCCTGCAGAAGAGTGAGCAGCGTGGCCGCGGTAATGAGTAGAAGTCAAAGAGAGTGAAGAGGCCAGACACAGAGCCCAGGGAGGAGGCAGGCATCGTCACAGCCTTAGAAGTTGGGTGAGTATCTTGCTGTGCTGCATCATGTGACCCAAGGACTGTTTTGGTTAATTTCAGCTCCCTCCAAGGCTCTTGATGTCTGGAGAAGAGTGAAGTCCAACAACGGACTTCACCATGTGACCTTATTCTGGAAGGTAAGTTATGTAGCTTTAAAACATCTAGCTTGCTTCCACTGTGTTTATCATGTGAACCTGGGTATTAGTAATCTCTCCATAGAGAGTGTAACATTAATCTAATAAAATTGCTTATCCAGTGGAGGCATCTCACTGCACTTGTGTCCTGGTTCTTGACCTGTAATTCTCCTCATAGCTTGTGCCACTGATGGCCAATTCTGATTACTAGAACCTTCTTCGCTGTAAATTCTATTCAAGCCTAGTCCCAGCATGTGCAGGGCCCAGGGCAAGGTATCCATGGACAACTACACACCATATTTTAAAATTATAAGCTAGGTGTGGTGGCACACGTGGGTAATCCTAGCTGCTCAGGAGGCTGAGGCAGAAGGATTACAAGTTTGAGGCAAGCCCGGATAACTCAGTGAGATCCTGTCTCAAAAGCAAAGTATAAAAGGCTGGGGATGTAGCTTAGTGGAAGAGTGCCTGCGTGGTGTGGGTTCCCAGGGCCACAAAAGTTAATTAATCAATTATTCATTTATATTTAAAAACTACAAGTCAAGCTATAAAACTGTAATATAAACCAACTATTTTCCTTCCACTTGGCCTAACGTCCTCAGTGACATCTTGGAAGGCCAGCTTGGCATTTAGAACTCGGGCTATCCAGTGTTTCAGACCCAAACATGGTAACGTGGGGAGGGTCGAAGCCTACACTGCTTTCCCCCACTCTCACTAGGCTCCTTCCGCAAAGACTCTGTGCACACACACGCGGACCTGTCAGTCTTGGGAGCAGGCTCTGTCCTCATCCCAAGCAGACAGCCTCTTTCTGGCCCCGGGGCTGGGGGTGCGAATAGCAAGGCCCAGTGTCTCAGGGTAGGCGCTGGGATGCGCAGGCAAGAGATTCTCAGGGGCCTGAAGGGTCTTTCAGAGGAAGGGAGGTAGGCTGTACATGTGAGAAAGACACAGCGGGGTGAGGGTGAGGCCAGGACACCCCCACCCCCCACGCAGAGCCTCCAGGCGTGCAGTTTCTGCTCATGGGCCCCCTCCTCTCAGCCGCCCCTGCCCCCGCGTCTTTGTTTTCCTTCCAAGTTAGTGTCTCCTGTCCTCTTGATTCCAAGTCGGGTCTCTCCTCTCCGGACAAATGCTATCTTGAGCACTGTTTGCAAATGACCCTCCTCTCTAGTCACTTTGGTTAGATTTGGGTGCCTGATTCCAGGCTTGGTGTGGAGGACTGTTTTCATTGTTAAACGGAATTTGCTGGGGGGTGTGTGTGTGTGTGTGTATGTGTGTTTGCACACGAGGACGTCAGGCAGTTATGAGACAGAAGACATGAAAAAGTACACAAAAACCTAAAATCCTTTTGAAGTAAAGTCCATTTTGAAATGATTGTCAATATTTTTTTCAGCCACTGTCAAAATTTCACGCCAATGGCAGGATCCTGTTCTACAATATAGTTGCAAAAAATTTAGATAAAAAATCCGAGTTAAAGTTCTCATGTATTCCTGCACCGGCCAACGGCACAGAACTAACCCTCAACCAAGGCTCTTACCACATCCAGATCACAGCTAACAACAGTGTGGGCCCTTCCCCTGCCTCAGAGATTGTCATATCTGAAGACTCTGGGAATGGTGAGTTAGTTTTGTCTTCATTCTCTAAGACATTGATGATATTACCAAGTAGTTATGGATAATTGAGAAGACGGTACCTTGGAGAGATAGCAACCAAGCACTATTAGTCATTGCCTTTGGGGCCTGGTGCTTCAGTGGGACAGTCTCGTCATGGTGGGAGGGAGACTTCAGCCATGGCTCAGGTCATTTCTGTCCTGGTGTTCTTCAACGTACTTGGGGAATGATCGCAAATTTATTCAAGTAAATGTAACCCCACAGACAGTCCTTACTGAGAATCAGGGTATTTCAATGGTTTGTGGCTTGTGAAATGTGAGTTGCATTTACCATTTTGTAAAAAATTTTGTTAGTCTTTGTCACCTACCAAGAGCCCATAAACATTTACAGAGATAATAAGACCAGTTGGCATGATCTTTGAGGGCTCCTACAGTGCCTTCCATGCCTGGGTCCTGCCTTCACATTCCCAGCCCTCTTCCTTGTGAGCTCTAGCTGGCCTTCCTTAAGTGGTCCTGTTCTTTAGCCCATAATGCGAGGGCTAAGCCAGGTCACACGAGGATGTGAGGGACTGACATAGAAGATGCCCTTATTCTACTTACAGAAATGTAAGAGGGGTAGGACATAATACATAAATAAAGCCTGCTTTGGCTTTTACCTGACAGACAGGACTGCATATTCCTTTCAGTGCATGGAACTGTTTAACTGTTTAACCATTTGATGTCCTAGAAAAATTAATAGCCCCATGCTTTCACAGCAATGTTCTATTGTAATCTGAATTGCCATGTGGGATACCCAATGCAATTTCAATTGCAGGTAAACAAAAATATCAGTTTTTAGTGTATCCTGCTTCAAGGTCAAGGCATGGCCCTACTTGAAATCAGATAGGTTCTTGAGGCCCTTTCTTCCAAGTGTTGGAGGTTAGGAAACCTGCCTTGCAATATTAAAATGGGCTAAAATGGTAGCCTCTTTCACAAATTATGTCCACTTCTCTGCTTGATCCAATCTCATTTAAATCTGATATTTTTCTACTTAATACCTATCCCTTCAGAAGCAGTGGTTAATTTAGGGCCTCCAGCATTATTGTAGGAGAGCTTAGCTGCATTAATCATTCATTCAAGAGATGGGTTTTGAAAACATATCTAGTACCAGCACAGTTCCAGGTTAAGGATGAGCAAATTTCTTGGTAGAAGAGCAAATATTGTAGGCTTTGCGGGTCATATAGTCTTGGTTAAATATCCTACACTCTCCTTTGTTGGTTTATTTATTTTTTAAAAAATATTTCTTTACTCAAGGTTCAGTGAAAATAAACCTCAGAGCTGAAATTTTCCTTCTGGTAATAATTTTCTGACTCCTGTTCTTAGGGCTAGAATTTGGTTGGGTCTCTGGAGTCCAGGATGAAGCATAGGTGAAAATCAGGTGTAAATATCTACTGAGAAGTAAGAGACAGGGAGGACCTATGGAAGCTTCCTACGCCTAAGTCCTGGCTCTTAGCTGTTAGATATAGTTTTAGTAAGCTTTCTGTAGCTATGACAAACTAAGGTGAACTTATAAGGAGGAAATGTTTATTTTGGATCATGGTTTCAGAGGTTCAGTCCATAGTGAGCTGTAGTGAGGCATCATGGTGGGGAGAGCATGGTGGAACTCAAGTTCTCACCTCAGGTCCAGGAAGCAAGTGGGAGAGAAAGGCACCAGAGTCCCCATAGCCCTTTGGAGGGCATAGCCCCCATGACCTGACTTCCTCTATCTGGGCCCCACTGCATAAAGGTTGAGAACAAAGTCTTCAACAGTTGGCCTTTGGAGGACATTTTAGATTCAAAGTGTAGCAGATATTTTGCATATGTATGCTTACTTTCCTCTTTAGAAACTTAAAGAGTTACAATTAATTAAATCAGAAGCATTGCTCTCTTTGTTTCTGTGCAGAAGAGGTTGAAGAAGAAAAAATTAAGGGCACCAAGGATGGATTTCTTATATCGTGGAACCCCCAATCTGGAGACATGACGGGACATGTTGTAGACTGGTGTGAGCATCCACAGAAACTGCACTGTGATTTGCAGTGGAAGTATTTAGGTGCCAATACTACAAGTACAGTCATCAGTTCAGGTAAAACTCCCATGATACCCAGACCGCTTTTACAAAATCAGAGAAGCGCATAGTTTGGAGAGACGTATATGACATAAGAGTTGATAGAATTCAATCATAAACTCCTTAAATTTTAATAAACTTGTAGAACTTTTAAACTTTCACTTCTTACATTGGATTTATCACTTGAAGATTGCTGGTTAGCCAAGTCAGCGCCGGAGTTTGAAAGTCAGCGCCGGAGTTTGAGTTTGTGGTATAAGAAGGAGAGGGTGAGTGGCGCCATCTACTGGAAGGATGTGACAAGTTTCAGAGGTACCCAGGCCTTTGCTATTTTTCAGTGGCCAGTAAGGCTTTTGCCAAGATGGCAGAGATGCAGATGTGGGAGGAAGCTAGGAAGTAGAAGCAAACTGTTCAAGACCCTCGGCTTTTATGTGAAAAGAGAAGCAAGTAACTTTAAAGAGACTGAAGTCACCAGAGGGTTTAAAATGGTCTTTGGTCCAACTGTGTACCCGGTCTTCTGTGCATGGATAAGGGCGTGTTGGAGAGCTCTTGCTGGAGAGGACGCAGCAGAGGACAGACTCTGTTGGAGACAGCACTATGGCATCAAGGGTCTGCAGCACGAAGCATGCTAAGGCTTAGCAGAAGGAGGGAAGATGGTGGCAAGAAATGCAGGAAATCTGAAAATGAAATAGTTAAATAACACAAATTCATTTTCATGGTCTTTCTTTTCCAAATTAAAGAGACTATTATTGTTACTGACAGATTGTTAACTTTTCTCCTCTAGATGCTTTTAGACCAGGGGTCCGATACAATTTCAGAATTTATGTTCTATCTACAGAAAAGATTGCTCACTTAGTGGAGAAAAAAACAGGATATACGCAGGAACTGGGTAAGTTTAAGGCGTTTAATGCGCCCTTGTAAAGACCTGCTCAGAACCACCTGTAAACTCCTAGTTGGGTTTGGAAGTTCACACTCACTTACCTAGTTTTCGTCATCCCAGTTTTTCTGGGAAATGAGTTGTAAAAATTATTTTACAGTCCTGCAAATGTAAACATTTCATTAAAGGCAGTTTACAAAATGTTATGCAAAAGGAAAAGGTAAAAATCACTGCTGCTTTTAACACCCAAAGACAAAAATCGGTTAATATTTTAGGTATATCCTAGTATTGCTTTTCTATAAAAATGGGATCTTATTCTGAACATTTTATAAGCTAATTTTTTGATCCATGTCATTAAATACTACTTTTAATGTCATTTTTCTAACTCAAAAATGACCCATTGTATGAATGTGCCAAATCACCTATTGGACAATTTAGAATTATTATAGCAATTTTCTTTTTTTTTTTTTGCAGTACTGGGGATCAGCAATTTTCACTTATGAAGTATAAAATTCATTTTCAAGTAAAAATTTCCCTCCTTTCTTTCTGTCTGAATCCTCTTTGTTTTATCTAAGTCCTTGTCCTTATTCATAGTACGGTTTTTAAGTGAAGGCCTAGAAGAGGACTACTTGTGTCAAAGGATTTGAACTTCTTTCTTTTTTGTTTGTTTCTCGTCTTTAAGACTTTCCAGACACACCGCGCAGTCACCCCTCTAACGTGCAGTCACTGTCCCTCACCTTGTTCCACACCCACAGCCTTGCAGCTTCCAGCTGTGCACAGGGCCGGAAATGCTCCACTTGCAAACCGACTCTCAGAGCGGGTCCTTTGGGAGCTGATCCTTGCTCAAGCCGCTTTCAGACAACCAGGAGGCGTGCTGCTTCCATGTGTCCGTTTACAGTCACGTGCATAAGCGCGTGAGGGGGGAACAGACCCGTGAAAGCCTTCAGAATAAAATTCCCAGATTTTTTTTCCAGTGGCATTTAGATATGTGCATTGCCTTCATCTGGGAATTAGAATTCTTCCAAAATGCTTCCTCTCTGTTTTCAACATAACCCTGCGTCTTTCTCCTGTTCCTTATTTCAGTACATTCTTTGTACTTGAATCTTCCCTCCAACAGTGTTCAGGATCTATTAACAGAGTCAAGTTACGGTGCAAGTCACTGGGCCACTCTGGGTGTCTGTCTCTTTATCTGTGAAAGTCAAGGCCTAAACAAAAACATGGTTCTACTCGTTGCTAACTTGCACAAACTCTGTTAAGGCATAAATCCTCCTGAGAAACGTAAAACTCCTTAGACCGGCATATGTTCTTAGAGCTGTCAGAGCTGGCTGTGGTTGTGTTTTCAGTATCTATGAATTTTCTGACATCATTTCCAGATCATGACACTTTTCTGCCCCAACTTCCTCTCCTAGCTCCTTGGGACAGTCCTCAAGCGGCCGTGACGAACCTGACGTCCCGGTCCTTCACTCTGAGCTGGAAGGACTACGACACCGAGTCCCAGCCTGGCTTCGTACAAGGGTACTATGTCTGTTTGAAGTCCAACAGCACACAGTGCACCCAGGACTCTGTAAAGGAGGGCCTTCCAGGTGAGGGACATTAGACGGGTGTGTGCTTTCCTAATCTCATTATTCAAGAGCATCGAGAAGGCTGCCATCTCCGACTGTGGCCAGCCTAAGTGCCCTCCATGTGGGGTTTCATGGTCAGAAGGTTCTCAAACAAATGAGGAAGACAAACAATATGCGGAGAGGGCTGTTTTAAGTTACTTAAAAAACAATGGGGACATGGCAGTCTGGTTCTTAAAATGTCTTGCTGCTTATGTAACTTTTTGCCTCTTTTTCTTTGACTTTGTTAAATGTTATTGCTATTTGTTTTTTTGTAGTGCATCCTAAGCAAGTGTTCTACTCCTGAGCTATACTCCCAGCCCAATAACACAGTTTAAGTCTAACTATTGAAACCTGGGTTAAGTGACTCTAAGTTATTGCAGGCTGATCAGGCCTGCAATCTCCCAAGCGAGTGGACAGCAAAGGCTTAAATAAAATAGACAATGGAAAATGATTTCAGGGCCCCAGGAGGGACTAACTCCCTTACAGCTTCAATATTCTCTGAATTAGCCAAAGACTTCTCTGGGTGGCCCGTGTTTGTTTTGTTTACAAACAAGGGAGGGGGAATACTGAAGAAAATGCAGGAATCTGCACAGGACTCGGGAATCCGTGTAAGGGCTTCAGGAGAACTATGTTATCCCCAGGAAGTCCTTCACTGCAGGGGCAGATGCCTGCAGCAGCAGCCTCCTTGCAGTCAGTTGGGGCGGCAGACAAGGTGCTTCAGACAACTCACAGTAAACACGGAGAGCCAATAGGTTAATATTAAATCCAACTCAGAGCCACTTTGTAGTGGTCCCCAACACTCAGCCCTTACATTCTCTGGGAGATCTGCATGCTCTTCCTGTGTCCCCAACATCCCTTCTGTCTCTTTCTCTTTCTTTTCCTCTCTTTTCTTTTCCTCTCTTTTCTTTTCCTCTCTTTTCTTTTCTTTTCTTTTCTTTTTCCCTTCCCTTCCCTCCCCTCCC
>PVLD010000643.1:0-259660 GCA_004027595.1 Dinomys branickii | reverse complement strand
CCCCCCGCCCCCCCGGCCCCCCCCCGTGCTCTGAGACAAGAGCCCCAGAGCCCTGGTGCCCTGGCTCTCAGAGCTGCTCCCACCCACGGCATCCAGGGCAGGCCTGAGCTCTGTGGTGGCGGTTTGCGGCTCCCAGATATGCACCCACACCCAAATACACCATCAAAGACTAGCACCAAAGGGACCGCGGCCCTTAGTGTCTTTTGGAACAGATAGCAGGGAGGGGCACCTCCAGGGTTAAGGACAGAGCTGAGCACTCCTTTCAGCAACTAAACTGAAGTCCATGTGAGAGCAGGAGAGGGGTAGGCAGGGTGCTAGCCCTGGGCCTTTCATTGTCCTGGTTCCTGGCAGGATCTGGCCTGTCTTCTCTGACTCCCCCTCTCTTCACACTGCTTTCCAAGATACCTGTGCCTACCTCAGAGCCTTTGCTTATGCTTTCCCTCATTTGGAGGTTTGGAGCCTCAATCCCCTCCTCTCCACCCCTACTTCCCCAGTCATCCCTCCAGCCTAGTGGAAGGACACTCTTCCTCCCCTAAACCTTCCCAGCCACCACCTGCCCAACTCAGGCACTGAGCCTGCTGGTAGGTGCTGCTGGGACACCAGTTATAGGGACTCTTGCTTCAAGAACATCTCTGCATACCCCTGGCCAACTCCTGCTGGAACGAGGACCCTGCCAAGTTCTGCCCCTACCACCCATCACTGCCTGGTCCTCTATTTCTGCCTTGAGACCCCAACCCTCATATCATCCTTCTCATATGCAAGGCCACGTGCTCCCTACACAGAGCCCAAGCTTTCTGTAAACCAAAGCTCACAGCAAAGAAAAACTTCTCACCCAGGTTTGCTCAGCGCTGGCTCTGGTCAGGAGCTGGCTCTAGCCGGGCAGGTCTCAGCCTGGGGCCAGGAGTGGGATCCCCTGCCTCACCTTCCAGCCTCAGTTCTCAGCCAGTGGCAGCTGGGGAGTGGCCAGGGCCCAGGTAGGTGCGACCTCCGGGCTACCCTCCCTGCCGCAGCCCAGCCACGCCCTGCTCTTCAGCTCCTTGTCCACAGGCAGCTCTGTTGTATCAACAGGGCCGCGGCTGCAGGAGAGGAACCTGCCCCGCCAGCCGCTCAGCCCCCGCCCACTCACTGGCCCTCTGCTCTGCATGACCTGGAGGCCCCCAGGGAAGCAGGTGTGACTTACCCCTAGGTGAGCTGAGGGCAGGGGACAGACAGGACTCTAGAGGCCCTGAAGGGCCCCGGAGACATCAAAGTATGTCGCTACTAACCACCCCAAAACAGTCCTTCAGACTGTAAGAGTGAAATCACACTGAATAGCAGCTTGGGAAAAGGAAGTCAACCACTATGTTCCAATGTGCTTCCCAAGGCAAATTAGACACGCGGATTCTTACCCAGAGTCTAAAATTTAACTTCTCATGTGGCTTGGGCAGAAAGACAGGGCTAGATGTGATGGTCACCTTTCTTATTGAGGATCACTAGGGTGACCAAAATATACCATGAATGTTTACATTTAATAAAAATTGTCACAGTAAAAGACACACGGTCATTCGCCTCCTCTAAACACTCCCCCTTGCTTCAGAGACACTGATCCCCTCTCTGAAGCAGCTCTGGAACTCCGCATTTGTGAGTGTCCTTATAAGCTGTGATCAGAAAGTCAGTGCCACGGCTGAGCGTCACCCAGCAGAACACAGACTCAGAAGCACGTGATGCTGTGTTGTCACCGCATCTGGTGCTATGTGACTTCTAGCTCTTCTCCAAAGTCAAAATGACCATGAAAGGTTAATGATTCGGGTCTGTGCAGGGCTTCTTGGCAGCCAGGACAGCACAGCTAAAGAGTCCTGAAGAGGGACCTGCAGAACTGCTGCAGGAAGGGACAAGAACGATGGATAAGAGCGACTGAAGTGGGCCAGGGAGAGTTCGGCGGCACAGCGCCTACCTGGCAAGTGCAAGGTCCTGAGTTCAATTCCCTGTACTCAAAACACAAAACAAAACAAAAAACCAAAGAAGGTAATGTGTCTTTTACTGTGATAATTTTTTTGTTTAGTAATCCAAGCATTCACGTTTATTTTGGTCACACCACACATTCAGCAGAGACAGCGAGGGGCACAGAGTAAGCCAATCAGATGGGCTTTTTCTGGGTTTAAGGGTGACGACAGCAGCCTCCTGTATTGACACAGTTTCCTTTCCACAGCAGCTTCTCCAGGTGGGATTGCCAGTTCCCCGCCTACATGTACCTGATACCTGAAAAACATACCCCAATAGCAGAGATGTTTTTCACTTTTTGTTATGGAAAAAAAAATTTTTTTTAAGACGGGGTCTCTGTGTAGTTCAGGCTGGCCTGGAACTCACTATGTAGCCCATGCTGGTCTGTAACTCGTAGTGATCCTCCTGCCTCAGCCTCCAGAGTGCTGCGACTATAGGCCTGCACCACCACAGCACGGCTGTTATGGAAAACTTTAAGCAGCTGCAAGAATACAGAAAGTAGGACTAGCACCCGCCACTGAGCTTCCTCAGCTGTTCAGTTCTGCTATCATCCGTGCCCTGCCCTCTTCAGCCTGCCCTGATTACTCTGAACCAAACCCCATACACAGCCTTACTCCTCTCAAACTGGATCAGCATCGATCTCTACAAGACAACAATTCTTCCCTAAACACTACACACACGCACACCACGCACCACGCATGCTCACACGCCCGTGGATGCTTTTCAAACTCAGCAATAATTCCTGAATGTTAAATATCCCATCAGGCTTCCAATTTCCTGTTGTCCGAGACTGGCGTTCTTAATGGGTGGTTCCTGTACCATCAGCTTGGCACTGCTGATGCTTCGAACACTGCAAAAACCGGAGCTTGACCTTGGGAGGCGGAAGGGAGACCCGCAGGTTGAGTGTCTGGCGTGGGGGACCGGGGCTCTGAGGCCACAGCTGCCTGTTCCGAGCGTCCCAGGGAAGGCCTAGCCAGGCCGCCCCCTCCCACCTGTTGCTCCAGGGCAGACCTGCCCAAGTTGCCCAGTGATGTCCCAGAGCTGAGCTTGCAGCACACAGCAGGAGACCAACCATCTCAGAAGGCTCTCCAGTTGATGTCACCTGCCACCCCCACCCCAGGCCAGCTGGTGCCACCCATCCCTAGGCGGGGCAGGATCTGTGAATGTCCCCTTGTCCAGGAGCACGGGGAGGGGCAGAGACAAAAGTTCACCTTTCTGGTCAGCTAAGAGCAGCCCTAGAGCTGGAACTGCCCCTTGCTGTGTGGGCTGTGGGGAAGGGCTCGACCCCCGGCCTCAGTGTCCTATCCGCAACGTAGGACAGGGTAATTGACACTTGAGCACAGGAGGGGAGGGTATTCTAAGATTCCTCAGTATGTAGACGTACCAATTCCCCAAGATAAATGCAATTATTATGTGTCACAAACATACATTAATTTTTAAAAACTAAAAATAAAAGTGACAGTGGAAGAAGTTTTGTTTGGGCCTTTTTCGTCCTAAAGCCGCAAATCAAAAGTGCAGAAGGCCAGCACGCTCATGCTGGTAGAGCTACAAACCAGCACAACCTGTCCGAAAGGTGAGGTGCACATCCTTTGGCCTAACAACCCCGTGTCAGGAAGTTTACCTTCCCAAAAGGTTGAAAAAAAAAAAGGCTTGCCACAGTGTGCACACCTGTGGCACTTTGTCTGGGGAGAAAGACGGCTAAATGTGATGGTCACCCTTTCTTACTGAGGATCATGGACTTATCTACAGACTAGGTGTGATCAAAATATACTGTGTTTTTTTTTTTTTTAATTTGTTACAGTAGGGCTGGGGATATAGCTCAGTGGAATAAGCGCTTGCCTAGCAAGCGCAGGGTTCTGAGTTCGATCCCCAGTACCAAGAAAAAAAAAATTTAATTTGTTACAGTAAGACACATTGCCATTCTGGGAGGCTGAGGCAGGCCAGTCTGGGCACTTTAGCAGCTTAGGAAAGCCCTATCAGAGAGAGAGAGCATGAGAGGAAGAGAGAAAGATAGAAGGAGAGGGAAAGAGAGAGAAAGAGAGGGGAGGAAAGGAAAGGAAAAATTTAAAGATGAAAACTAAAATTTAACCCGAGTGACAGCTACTATAATAAGCACGTAATGGTAACACAGCTTACATCTCCAGTCTGTTCCAGCGGCCGCCACAGAGAGCTACTGTGTGCATGTTCTGCTCTGGACGCCCAGGCTAGACACAGCGAACCAGCTGTCAGTTAGCAAGCCGCTGCTGCAGTTGCCCACGGGAGTCAGAGAAATGACCCCGAGCACGGAGAGTGTGCAGGGAAAGCTTCCCCCAGGAGGTGGCGCTTTGGTGGGCACGTGGAAGACTCCCCCGGGCCAGGGCGGTGAAAGAAGGCGAGGACAGGTGATCCCCGGAGCAAGAGCAGAGGCCAGGGACAGGGGCGTGGCCAGTCACAGAGCTAATACAGCTGCGGCGCCTGCACCGTGCCGGGTGTTGCTCTCAGGAACTTTGCGACATTTAAGTAAATTCCAAGCGTTCATCCTCCTCACCGTCTCAAACATGATATAAGGTGACACGGGTTCCTCTCAGCCTCCAGTGACAGATGAGGAGGCTCTCAGTCCCTCAGTCACTCACAGCAGGTTCTTTGACACCAGAGTCCCTGCTCACACATCCCAGTGTCTCATTGCCTGGCGTCTCAGTCACTGTCCTCGTGCCTGGGACGTGATACCTGACACCCACAGCTCAAAGGAGGCCAGGTTCATTGTGGCTCACGGTTCCCATCCCCAGCCAGCTGGCTCCCAGGCAGGGCAGGATGGCACAGGAGCCTGGCGGAGGAGAGCTGCTTACTTCATGGTGTCCCAGAAGCAGAGAGAGAGAGAGCCAAGAGCCAGGTGGGGAGACACAGCCTTCTGGGTCATGCCTCCCAGGACCGCTTTTCCCACCAGGCCCCACCTAATAGCAAGTCACTTATCACACCCCACGTCCAGTCATCTCTAACACAGGGGCCTCGGGAGCCACTTTAGATCCAGGCCATAACACCTGGCAGGGTTTAGGATATTCAAGAAGCAGCAAGGACTCTGGTGTGGCTGCGTGTGAGGTGTGTCAAGGGTGGGCCACAGCCAAGCCAGGTGAGGTCTGATTTCCCATTAAGAAACTTAGGTTTTACCCTAGTAGCATTAGGAAGCTGTAGTGGATCAATAACTGGTGGTCAATGTATAACCCCCAGCTGAACTGAGTAAGCATGGTGCTGGATGTGGAAGGCCCACCTGGGAACTGTTGCCAGCAGCATAAGAGGCAGAACTGGAGAAGAAAAGCTTTTGAGAACTAAGGAGGCAATTGGGAGTAGAGAAAGTCTGTTGGAGCTGGTGGAAGCTGTAAGGAGCTGTTAGTTGTGCTGGAGGAGCTCGTCATGCTGGCTTTCCTGATGAACTTGGCTGTCTTCATCCTCCAAGGATCTCAGGACCTCATTGGCACTGAGAATGGCTTTGGTTCACTTTGGGGGAGCTCTGGTCCTCACTCTGAGCATCACTTTCTGCTCCAGAGGGGAAGATCGCGCACTGCTGGTCTCCTGGAGAAGCTTGCTGTGTCGGCTTCCCTGATGGGAACTCGGCCATCTTGATCATGGGAGGAGCTCGGGACCTCACTGTTGCTGAGGATGGCCTTGCTACCTTTCACGGGAGGTCTGGTTGTTCTCAGCATAGCTTCCTGGCTCCAGTGCAGATCCCTCAGCCTGCTGGCATGCATCCTTCATCCTGCTGGCACAGACTTCCTAGATTCCACCACTGACCTTTGGGCCTTCCCAGCACAGATCCATGAAACAGGCCTGCATGAGACGTTGTCGTGGGCTCTGGGCCTCCAGTTGGATTCATGGGGGGCATTGTTATGGGCTCTAGGTATTCAGTTGGACTCATGCAGGACACTGTTGCAGGAACCAGGCCCTCAGCTGGATTCCTTGGTCTTAGTGTGTGGACAGATTTCCTGCACTCTCTTGTATATCATTCTTGGAGTGACTATTATAAATAATCTTATAAAATGTGTCCTGTATTATATTGTTCTCCCTTGCAAAAATAAGCTCCAAACCAACACGGAAGCCCTTGGAAATGAAGCAATTTTAATATCTTTTTAAAAGCTATTCCCAGCCTGGGGTGGTGGCGCATGCTTGTAATCTCAGCACTTGGGAGGCTGAGGCAGGAGGATCATTGCAAGTTCAAGACCAGCCTGGGCTACAAAGTGAGCTCAAGTCCAGTATGAACTGCATGTGAGACCCTGTCTCAAAAAGGCAATAAATAAATAAATAAATTAGTTATTCCTCTGCTTCGTGTATTTGGAAAGATGGACTAGAAATACTTTTTATCTCCTAATAAGTAAAACTGAGACCCTGGATAGCCAGGCATGGTGGCACATGCCTGTGATCCCAGCTATTCAGGAGGCTGAGGCAGGAGGATCACAACACGTGGTTAGCCTGGGCAACTTAGCAAGACTTTGTTGCAAGAAATGAAAAGGGCTGGGGGTATAGCTCCACGGTAGAGCACCCCTGGGTTTAACCCCTAGTACCACAAAAGACCAAAAAGGACATTTTATATATATAGCAAACACTTGAAAATGAAGATAGAAGAAAACAGACTTTCTAGGGACCCAAGGAACAACACAGAGGGGAGTCCTCAACACCCTTCTCTCTGCCTCATGTATTCCAGACTTGTGCTGCCGAAGCCAGTGCATGTGTTGATAACAAAGCCCCAAAGAAAGCTGCCCTCTCTGGTTAAGGGTCAGGAAAACGGCAGGCTAGCAAGAAAGAAAACATCCAGAAACTGCTGCAGCCAAATATCACAGAAAAACCCATGGCCCTGTACCCCCACCCCGTGCCAGTAAACCTCCGGGGAGTCCAGACGTCCACCCTCAGCCAGCTGTGTGACAGGTGACACAAATGACAGCAAAGGCCATAAAGAGCCTGCACTCCCACCCACTGTCCCGTAATCAGGGGCCCTCGTCCACCTTGTTGGAGGTCCCTGAAGACAGATGATCACAGCTTTCACCCCTGTCCCTTGGTGATGAGGCCACCCTGACACAGCAGGGCGGAGCCCCACCGAGGGCAGTAGGGGACAACTCTGTCCCGCTGAGCCAGGGTCGCTGGAGAGGGCAGTTCAGAAGCCATGCAACTCTCCTCCCAGACAGGCTGAACTGTTACAGTAAGCAGGGCAGTGAGGATAGGGAGCCCCAGACGGAGGCGTCCATCCAAGTCCAGCCAACAGGTTTTTGATCACTGTGTAAGGAGGGGAAGGCGAGTCTTCCGGGAAATTGTGCTGGACCAATTGGACACTGATAGTCCAAAAACTGAACCATGACCTAAACCTCACATTTTACACAAAATTAACTCACGGAACGGGGCGTGGTATTCCCAGCACTTGGGAGGCTGAGGTAGGAGGAACGCCACTAGTTCAAGGCCAGCCTGGGCTACACGGTGAGTTCAAGGCCAGCCTGGGCTACATGGTGAGTTCAAGGCCAGCCTGGGCTACACGGTGAGACCCTGTTTTAAAAACAAACAAACAAAAAGTGAATTCAAGGGTTTACAGGTGGAGCTCAGTGGTACAGCACCTGCCTAACATGAAGGAGCCCCTGAATTTAATCCCCAACACTACAAAAAATAAAATAAAACATTTTAAATGGATCACAGGTCCACTTTAAAAGTAACACTATAGAAGGTTTAGAAGGAATACAGCAGTACATTTCAAAACAGAGGGCCTAGGAAAGAATTCTGCGACGTGACACACAAAACATAACTCATAAAAGAAAAAACAGTGGTGTAGCTCAGTCCAAGAGTGCTTGCCTAGAAACTGTGAGGCCCTGGGTTCAGCCCAAAGCACCACAAAAATAAGAAAAGTATTCAATAAAAAAACTTTTAGGGCTTGGGATGTAGCTCAGTGCAAGAGCATTTGCCTACCAGGCATGAGGCCCTGGGTTTAAACACCAACCTTGGTGTTTTAGCCAGGTAGAATGGTGCATACATGTAATACCAGCTACTCAGGAGGCTGAGGCAGGAGGATCACAAACTTAAGGCCATGCCAAACAATTTAGCAAGATGCTGTCTCCAAATAAAAAGTGTGAGAATATAACTCAGTGGTAAAGCACTTGCTTAGCATGTAGGAACCCCTGGGATCAATCTCTAGTACTTAAAGAAAAAAAATCTGTTTTTGCTGACCAAAGACCAGGTAGCACAATGCAAAAGCCCCGAGTTCATCCCCTAGTACCACATATATATGTGCACACAAAAAGGATGAAAGGACAAGTTAAAGACTTGAGGGAGAAACATTTGCAAGCCACATATCTCATAAAGGACTCAGCTGGAATTTACAGTCCTTAGATGGCATCAGTGATACCAAACAGTGCAATTAGAAAATGGGCTAGAACACAGAGACATTTTACTGAAGAGACACAGTAGGCAGAAGTGTTAGGGTTCTCCAGAGACACAGAACTTACAGGATATATGCACACGCACACAGGAGTGTACATGTGCACACACACAGAGATTTACTACAGGTACTGGCTCACACACTTGTGAAGGCCAAGAAGTCTGGTGATCAGCTGGCTGCCTGCAAACTATGGAGCCAGGAGAGCTGTCTGAGGTCCAAGGACAGGACATCCCAGCTTAAAGAGGAGGCAGATTCCTCTTCTTTCACCTTTTCACTCTATTTGCACCTCCAACGGATTCGATGATGCCCTCCTGTGTTGGCAAGGACTGCTGCTATCTCCTTCCTCCTCTTCTTTTTTTACAGCACTAGAGATTGAACTCGGGGCCTTTGCACTGACTACATCCCCAGCCCTTCTCCTTATTTTTATATTTTAATTTTGAGACAGTCACTTAATTGCCCAGGCTGAAAAAAAAAAATTGCCTAGGCTGGACTTTAACTCATGATTTTCTTGCCTCTACCTCGGGAAGTGCTGGGGTTCCAGGCATGTGCCATCTTCCCTGACAAAGGCCACCTATTTTATTTGTTCAGCTTGCTCAGAAACACCCTCACAGACATATTCAGAAAAATGTTTTACCAGCTACCTGGGCACCCCTTAGCCTAGGCAAGTTGATGCATAAAATTAATCATCACAAGTCCAACTTGGCACCCGTACACATCTTGCTGAACCAGGCTTAATCTCCAAATAAGACACTAATAGCAGGAAGGCTCTGGCTGGTGGCAGAGTGTACGCTTAGCACATCTGAGGCTCTGGTTTCCCTTCCCAGTTTAGTGAATGAAAGGCCATATTTCTGAGCCTACACACAACCTCCAGCCTCACCACCATGGACACTTTGTTCGGGAGCTTGTTGGGCAAGGACAGGGCTGACGAGTACCCACAGACACATCATCCTACTCATTCCATTACTGAAATCCTCCTGTGCTGAGGTCAGCCTTTGGTTAGCTTCCCACGGAAAAGAAGCATCACCACGCTTTTTGCCCATTTAGAGAGGTCTATCCATATACCTCGTCCCCAAATTACTGTGTCACCATGTTTTAAATCACAGCCCTTCCAACTTTCAGACCATCTGGTCAAACCTGTCAAAGCACACAATCGATCACTCATCTGGCCAGTTGTTCCTTCCAAGCAAAGTGCCAGGCAGATACACTGTCCAAGGTTCTGCCCACTGAGATTTCCTTTCACTGGTGTCCATCAACCACCTCCCAGAGTGGGGCGGTAATACAGCAGCTGTCCCCTTTCAGGTCAAAGTCTTCCCCTGACAGCTGATCACAGGGAGCTTCCTGTGAGGTCACAGGTGTGGGCTGAGAAAAGGCAGGCAGCACAGGGATAGGGACCATGGGCACATGAGTCCCTTCTTCACAGAACTTACTTGTGCTTTCGGGGTAAGTTCAAGCCAGTCATTTGTCTACCACTTCTATCTGATGACAGAGAACTAACACACATGGCCAGCTTTCTAGTTTAGGGGATCAAATAGCACCCAACTCAAAACAGGCAGTTCTGGTTAGCTTGGGGGACCACAGTTAAGCTTTTGTCTCCACTGAATCCTTGTAACAGGTCAAGAGCTATTTCTCAAAAGAGATGCAGTTTGCTTGTGGTTAATGGCAAGGCCTTATTCCACAGCTCTGCAGTTCACCTGTAGGGACCTGCCAAAGGCTCCAGACAGCTCCGCTGTCCGCCACTCACACTCCAAGCACCACTAGGGCTGCTGGATCACTTGGCCAAAGCAGCAGAGGAGCCTGGACCAGTTGCAGAGTCTTCCCCTGTGCTGGGCTCCATTCCGAACCAGCAGCTTTTGGGGTCGCTTGGTAAATAGGCTGGAGTCATACTCCCAAATGAGAAATATGGTGCTTTGAAATCCGGAAAGGCCCACTCAGCATTGTGCCTCTTTCTTGGTTGTAGAAGGGTCAGATATTAAAACTTATCCTTCACATCAGAAGGGATAGCTCAACACGTCCCATACCACTAGGACCCTAGAAATTCCACTGAGGTAGAAGCCCACAAATTTTAGTCTGATTTATTTCTCACCTTCAGGCGTAAAGATGCCTGAGCATTGAATCTATAGTAGTTGGTACTTCTTGCCCACTAGACCTAACCAGCCTAATGTCACTGGTGCAATGACCAGGTGCTGTCTGGCAGGAGGATCAGGGATGGAAATCTCTGCACACTTCAGTTGGGGCCTAGGGCTGAGGAGTTGAAATGCCTCTGAGCTGAGACAGTGAAGGTATATTGACGGCCTTGCCAGGTGAAAACAAACTTATTCTGATGGCCCATAAGGACGGGAATAGGAAGCACTATCCAAAAAGTCACTGACAATGCTCTCACAGCCTCAAGCTGTAAAGAGAAAGGAAGGAACAGGATGGTAGCTAAAGAGAAAATGCATCACAGGAGAGTTTGCTTTGTTTGTAAGGGACGACACACCGTATAACCCCGAAGATTCTGTGGGCGCCAGGTGCCCAGCACATCCTGAACATGACAACTTCCACTCTTCTTATCTGTTATGGACATTTGACACAATCCCTTTGAAACACACAAAAATACCTTAAATTTCTCTGGAGCTTCCTGGCTGAGCTCAACTTTGTATGCACAACATCTTCCAGCACTGTTGACTTGTGGAAAGTTAAAAAAGGTAAAGTGTTAGCAGCCCCAATCCAGTTTATCCAAAAACAAGGTAAACAAACTGAATCTCAAGAGTGAAGGAAGAGGGGGAAAGAGAGAAAAGAACCAGGCCCAGCCCTGCCCCCTTCAAGGGTTTTCAGTGGGAAACAAAATTTAGTCCAATTTACTCTTGTAAAAAAGTGAGACATAAAGAAGCTAAATGACTTTCCCAAGGCCAGATAATACACACTTCTTTGCTAACCCTGTATATATATATATATATTCTTTTTTTTTTTTTTTTTTGAGACAGTGTCTTCCTAAGTCATTAAGTTGTTGAGGCTGAGCTTGAACTTGCAACCCTCCTGCCTCAGGCTCCCAGGCATGGCAGGTGTGTGCCACTGTGCCTTCTTTGGCTGACATTTTAAAAGAGCGAATAGTTTTCTGGTTCATCATTTCATATATATGTATATTTTTGTGTACCCTCAGAATCCCTCACTGAATCAGTACCTTGAAGGAAAATAAGTTAGATGCGTCCCAGGTCTTAAGAGGAGCAACTTTCATAGAGCTGAGTCAATCTTCTATATTATCGGGGAAACCAAACCATTGTTTTTGAGATTTAGTGCTTAACACCACCGTCCCACTCTCTAGACAACTCAGGGGGACACTGCTGGCTGTAACCGCCTCACACTTGTGCTTGAAGGTCCCTGGTGAGGACTATTTTTTTTTTTTTTTTTGAGACAAGGTCACATTATGCAGTTCAGACTGGCCTTTAACTCACTTTGTAGCCCAGGCTGGCCTCGAACTCGCCACAATCCTTCCACCTCAGCCTCCGGAGTGCTGGGATTACAGGCGCACCCCGCCACACCCAGCCAGGACTTCCTGTAATCTGATGCTGAAGAGCTGAGCCCTCTCCCGGCAGCCCTGTACACAGAGGACACCCCCACCCCCACCCCCACCCCCGTGCCCTTGGATGCCTGTACCCAGTCAGGGTCAGGAAGATGCCACACACAACTGAGAGCAACTTACAGGTGTTATCGTAATGTAGAAAATAAAGCCAGGATAAGCAGAAAGCAAGTCAGCATGTTTGCAAGGAATTCAATCGCCAAACAATAACCTCGCTGGGAAAATAGCCATCCAACTTTTTCTATAACAGCATCTAATTTTTGTGAACTGAATTCCAGCCAGATCACCTTCATTCAAATATTTGATTGCATCATGCACCTAAGCCAGGTACTGACCCCACCACCCCTGATTGTTTACAATACATACTGTAGGAGAAAGAGGGAAGGACAGAAATGTGTTTTCAGGTTACTAAAAAGGGAGGGAATCACATTCAATTTCCTCTCCTGCGCGTGTGGGCTCGCGCACGCGCACATGAGTGTATGCGTGTGTGCGTGTGTGCATGTGGGTGTGTGGGTGTGGGTGTGGGCACATACGTATGCAGGCACGCACGCGCATACACACTACAATTCATGGAGAGCAGCATCATCACTGAGTTCGAGTATCAGTGCATAGAGGACAAACCGAGGTGTGCTGCCTTGAAACCCTAATATTAAGTGAGATAAATCAGACCACAAGCTTAAAAAATACCACATGGTCTCTCATGTGAAAAACCCAAAGTATAAATAAGTTAATGAGGAAAATAAAAGATAGCTTATTAGAAACAATGGCATAGATCTTTTGCAAATGGGAAGGGAATCAAGAGATGGATGGATTGGCAAGAGAAGGAGGGAAAAGAGACGTAAAAAGAACTCAGATGTGTTCGGTACAGGTACCGACTTCTGACGGTGAATGTAATTGTTATGTACTCCAGGTGTGTACTAATAAAAGTTTTTAAAAATTGATACACACCCAGGTTCATCACCGCCATGGAATTGTCACTTCCTCCTAACCAGGAGCTTCCCAGCAGTGTGACTTGCTGGGCACTGCTGTCATCCAGTGTGGCCCTCACAATGGTTCACACTTTCTGAGATCAGGACCTGAAGCAAACCGCACGCCCTTGGCATTGCAGACACACCGGTCACCTCCACACTCCGCCTTGTCCCACCTCCGACGCTCGCTGAGGGACACCTCATTCCTTAGCAGCTCAGCACAGAGCCCTCAACACACTGTGGCTGTGTCTTTCTGTCCCTCCGTCCCTCTCCTCTCCAGAGCAGAGCTGCCTCGCAGCCCTCTCAGTCCTTCGCTGCTTGCCTCCTCACAGACTAACGGAAATAAGATGCAGGGAAATGACTCTTCCTCACAGAAAGACGAGCATGCTGGAGGCTGTCACAGGGGACCCTCCTCCCTTCCTAGGGACCATCCCACTCCTAACTAGGGGTCATCTCCCTAGTTACCTATGTGCCTTTTCTGTAATAATATTCCCTTTAAACCAGGCTAGTTCCTTTTCACCAATTCCACTCCCCTTTCAGTTTACAAAATTAAACTGAACTTGGGCTGGAGGTACAGCTCAGTGGGCTAAGTGCTTGCCGCTGAGCACTAGGGCCCTGAGTTCGATCCCCGGTCCCGAGGAAAAAAAAAAAAAATTAAACTGAACTGCTTACTTCCTTTTTTTTTTTTTCTGTTTAATTCCCACACTGAGTGAAGAATCAGAGAATGGCACCACTGGAAGAAGACTTATAATTCCCTTCCTTTGGAGATGAAAAACAGAAGCCCAAGGAGGTAAAGTGTTTTGCCTAAGGTCTTAACAGCCAATCAGTGGCAGACAGGAAACAGAACACAAAACCGATGGCTCTCAGAGTCTTCTGGCTTTATCCATGCAATTTTCTGAGAGTTCTCACAGCAATACATGGCAAGACCCTTCTGAGATCACTTATCACCTCCAGTGAATTCTGAGGACACCCTAAAAGGTCTTCCTACAAAGGATAAAGACTGCACACACTCCTCTTTTCCCTCCGGGTCACCCTCCTGGGGAACCCTGCCATATTGCTTGGGTCACATCCTTGCAAGGTTCCTGACTTCTCCAAGGTCACTCAGGAAGTGGTCATGCGGAAACTGGAGTCCAGGACGCCTAACACAGAGTTGGTTATGTTCCCCTGGGGACTATGGACAACCTGAACAAGCTCAGATGAGGAAGACAGAGGCAGAGAGTGACAGAAATTTACAGAAGAAGCCTGATGGTCACTCAGGAGAGAAGTTGCATGCTGGGAAGTCAGGGCCAACAATCCTTGACATGATTTCTGTTCTCTTTCAGTTTCACACAGACCAAACTGGAAAAAAAAACTGAGTGTTGATCACAGACATGTATTTCCAAAAAAACCTTAGCTTAAAGTTACTCTTTGGGAACACACATCTCTGTTTGCTAAACAAACGTAAACCTGACCACAAGCATTGTTGTGCCAACAGAAAGAGTTGTTGACATCAACTCTGACTGAAAATCAAGGGGAGCTCAGAAGCACAAGTCACTGGAAATATGGAGCTGAAAAGACCCTCCCCTCAAATTGTCCATCAGCTTCACCTTAAAATGCCCTTGCGTGTTTGATGCCAGCAACATGCTAACTTTGCTAACAGTTACAGCTATGCCACAGAGAAAGTGGTCACCTCAAAATCAGAGAGAAGCAAGACATTGAAGGCATTTAAGAAGGAGAGTAACAATCTAGGGAGATACAGGAATGGTCAAGGGCCTCTGTCCCAAACTCTATGGCCCACCACTTTCTTCTAGGAAGGCATTCTTAACCAGGTTAAGGATGGAGGCAGACGGTCGCTCAGGTCCCTGTCCAACCTTGAGATTCTGGCTGGGATTCTAATGCTGGCATTTTTATTCTGTTTTGTTTCTAGTCCTTTCATCCAGAGCATTCCTGCGTGGGTCTGAACTCTGCTACAGACCTTCATATTCAGGAGCAGAGAAGGTCAGCAAGCAGTTTTCTGTGCCATACACAACTTAAAACTTTCATGATTTTTTTTTCAATGAAAAAGAAGACTTCCTAACATTGAAATTTTTCCCATGGCAATTGAAATGAAAAATGCGGCCTATCTGTTCAACTGTGGTGTATTGGTTTCCTGTGGAAAACTCTTTTTCAAAAATGCACCAATTTGATTTTATTTCTTGATTATAAGAGTACTATAGACTTATTACAGCAATTTTTGAAAGACAAAAACAAGTGTAAAGAGGAAAATAAAAGACACTAAGAATTGCCCATGGGCCAGGGATATAGCTCAGTGGCATACCACCTGCCTGGCAAGTACAAGGGTGTGGGTTTGATTCCAAGTACCAAAAAAAAGAAAAGGAATTGTTCATCCCACATATGCTCATAGTTTAACAGGATACTTTCCAAATCTTTTTCTTCACATGTTTATTATTATTATAAAAATGCAACTCTATTGAATACATAGGTTTATATCCTTTTTCTGCTTTGTATAATACATTCAGTGCTCTCCCAAATAATTATTATCCTAAAACTATTTTTTTCTAAAAACCATTTTTATTAGATTTTATCTTAAAATCATACCAGGATTGAACCAAGAACCTTGTACATGCTAACCACATAGTCTACCACTGAGCTACATCGCCAGCCAAAGACATCATTTTAGTAACCATACTTCATAGTTCAAATCACAGGAGGTCAAACATCCAAGTTCAAGCTGGCAGGAGGCACACAGAGTGTTGCACATGGAAATTACATAACACTCTCCTGAACAGCCAGTGGGTACAGAGGAAATTAACGAAGAAATTAGACATTTTCTACAATTAAATGATAATGTCAATACAACATATCAGGACCTACGGAATGCAATGAAAGCAGTCCTATGAGGGAAAATTACAGCAGTGAACTATGTCAGAAAAATTCAGCCAGCTCAAAAAAACAACCTAATGTTACACTTCAGTCTTCAAGAAAAAGAAGAGCAAGTCAAGCCCAAAGCTTGTACGAGGGAGGAAATTATACAGATCAGAGCAGACCGCTGTGGGCCCCGCGGCTGCTCCTCTCCGCTCAGGGCACCTCATGGACCCGCCCCCACCCATAGCGCGGCGACGGGGCGGAGCCGGGCGGTCCGCTGTGAGCGTATGTGCTTTCCCACCTCCGACCATGGCAGTTTGTATACACCCATGTATGTGATAGTATAGTCTGAGGCAGCTATATCTCTTCCCAAGGCGAGAGTCCAAGGATATAGATAAACCCAGGAGTATAGTTATTATCACAGGGAAGATGACTGATTGAGTGGTGGGGCAACGGAGATGAGGGAGGAGAAAAAACAAACTGATCAAAAGGGCCATCATCTGTGTAACCTGAGTAACAAAGATGAAGGTAACATTATGTAGGACACCATCCAGAGCTAATTCCCTTCTATGTTCTCTATAATTCTGTATTTCCCCAGTCGTTTTTGTATTAACAGAAGTGAAGATAACTTTATATTATACAGCATCCAGTGCAAATTCCCTACTATCTTCTCTATAATTTGGTATTTCCTTTAATGTTTTTGTGTTAACTAATGTGAAGATAACTATGTAATACAACATCCAGTGCTAATTCCCTACTATAATCTGTATAACTTTGTGTTTTCTGTATTGTTTATGGCTTTTCTGGTTCATATGTCTCCATTCTTTTGTCTTTAAAATAAAATTTAAAAAAATAAATAAATAAAATAAAGATCAGAGGAGAAATTAATGCAATTGAGACTAAGAAAACAATACAAAGAATCAATGAGGCGTTGATTCTTTGAAAAGTTAAATAAAATTGACAAAGCCTTAGTTAACATTTTTAAAAAAGAAAGAAAAGACTCAAATCCATGTAATTAGGAATGAAATCACAATGGATTCTGCAGAAATCCAGAAGATCATCAGTACCTACTCTGAGAACCTGTATTCTAATATGATGGAAAACATGGAAGAAATGGACAGATTCCTAAATACATATGAATTACCAAAGCTGAATCTGAAGATTCAGTCTAAATAAACCAATATCAATCAATGAAATTGGAGCTGTAATTAAAAACCTACGAAGAAAAGCCCAAGCCCTGACAGATTCACTGCTAAATTCTACAAAGAATTTATAGAAGACCTAATGCTGCTATTTCTCAAACTCTCTAATGAAACTGAAAGGAAAGCAATACTCCCAAATTCATTCCTGGAAGCAAGCACTACCCTGATACCAAAACCAGAGAAAGAACTAACCAAAAAAAAAAAAAAAGAGAGAGAGAACTCCAGGTCAGTCTCCCTAATGAATGTAGATGCAAAAACTCTCAATAAGATACTGGCAAATAGAATGCAGTGAATCATTAAGAAGATTACACACCATGACCAAGTAGGATTCATCCCAGGGATGCAGGGATGGTTCAATATACACAAATCAATATATCTATTATACCATATTAACAGAGCCAAGGACAAAAACCATATGATCATCTCAATAGATGCAGAAAAACCTTTTGAAAAACTCCAACACCCAGTCATGATAAAAAAAAAAAAAACCTACAGAAAATGGGAATAGATGGCTTTTATCTTAACCTGATAAAAGCCATCTATGACCATCCAACAGCCAACATCATACTAAATGGACAAAAACTGAAAGCTTTTACTTTAAAATGAGGTCCAAGGCAAGGATGTCCACTGTCTCCACTCTTTTTCAATATGGTTCTGGAAACATTAGCCAGAGCAATTAGACAAGAAAAAGAAATAAAAGGAATGAGGATAAGAAAGGGGGCAGTTAAACTATCATTATTTGTGGATGACATGATAGGCTATAGAAGACCCCCAAAACTCCACCCAAAGACTCATAGATTGAATGACCAAATTCTGTAGCATAGCTGAATACAAAGTCAGTGCTCAAAAATCAGTATCAGTCCTGTATACAAACAGCAAACTCACTGAGAAATTAGGGAAATAACACCTTTCACAACAACAGCACCCCAAAAAAATGAAATACCTTAGGATCAATCTAATGAAGGAAAAGACCTTTACAGTGAAAACTATAGTATTTTGAAAAAGTAGGTCAAAGAGCATATCCTAAAATGGAAAGAAGCCAGGCATGGTGGCACACACCTATAATCCCAGCACTCTGGAGGCTGAGGCAGGAGGATAATTGCTAGTTTGAGACAATCCTGGGCTACAAACTGAGCTCAAGGCCAGCCTGAACTGCCTAGTGAGACCCTGACTCAAAAAGTCAAAAAAGGGAGCTGGAGATATAGTTCAGTGGCATAAGCGCCTGCCTGGCAAGTGCAAGGTTCTGAGTTTGATCCCTGGTACCGCAAAAAAAAAAAAAAAGGGAAAGATATCCTTTGTTCTTGGGTAGGAAGAACCAATATAGTGAAAATGCCCACACTTCTAAAATTGTTATACAAATTTAATGCAATCCTAGCCAAAATACCAATATCATATCTCACAGAATTAGAGAAAACAATCCTAAAATTCATTTGAAACCAGAAGAGACCTAGAACAGCAAAAGCAACTCTGGCCAACAAAGGCAAGACAGGGGGCATTATAATCCCTGACTTGAAATTATATTACAAAGATACTGCGATTAAAAAACAAAACAAAACAGCATGTTACTGGCAAAAAAGAGACCAGACGATGAATGAAAAGATTAAAAGATGCAGAAACAACTCCAAATAAACTCAGCCACCTTATATTTTACAGAGACAAACACCTTCACTAGAAGAAAGATAACCTCTTTAATAAATGGTGCTGGAAAAACTGACTTTCTATATGCCAAAGATTAAAGCTAGACCTATATCTTTCACTATGCATTAAACTAAAATAAAAATGGATCAAAGATCTAAATATTAAAACAGAAACACTAAATCTGCTAGGAGATAGAATAGGTAGAACTCTTGAAGACACTGGTGTAGGCAAAGACTTTATGAATAAAACCTTGATTGCACAGGAACTATCACAAAGACTCAACAACTGGGATCTCATCTTATTAAAAAGCTTTTGCAGAGCAAAAGAAACCACTAGCAGTGTGAAAAGACAGCTCACAAAGCGGGAAAATAATTTTGCAGCTGTTTAGCAGACAAAGGACTAATATCTAGAATATATAAATAAAAACTTAGACTCCCAAATTTAAAGGCCCAATGCAAAAATGTTCATCTGAAATGAATAGACACTCCTTGATTAGCAGCAGCAATATATGAAAAAAATGTTCTATATCACTTTTCATTTGAGGGATGCAAATTATAACACTGAGATTCCATCTCACCCCAGAAAAAATGGCTATCATCAAGAAATCAACCAATAAAAAATGCTGGTGAGACTGTGGGGGAAAAGGAACCCTTCTTCACTGTTGGTGGGAGTGCAGACTAGTTCAGGAACTGTGGAAATCAGTGCAGAGATTCCTCACAAAACTAGGATTAGTGGTCCCTCCTAACCCATCTAAAAATACAAACATTATACCACAGCGATATATGTGCACCCATGTTTATAGCAGTGCAATTTGTCAGAGCTAAATCTTGGAAACACCCCAAATGCCCATCAACTGAGGAATGGATAATAAAGATGTGTTATTTTTACACAATGGATTATTACTCAGCTATAAAAAAGATAAACTCAAGGGTTTTGTAGGTAAATAGATGCAACTAGAGACCATATTCATAAGTGAAATAAATCAGACCTGCATGTGTCAACATCATATTGTTTCCTTAGTATAAGAACCTGAAAGGTACAGTAGATATTGTGAAAGGGAAAGAAACTGCTCAAAGGAAAAGAACAACTGGGTTGAGGGAAAGTAGTGCTAGAGGTCAGGAGGGATATTATAAAATATTTTTATGGAAGGTTTAATTTGCCAGGAAGGTGTCACAATTCTCTGTCTATATGTGCCTCAATGACAGCTCGAAACATTTAATGAATCACTGACAAAACTATAGGCAAAAAAAGAGAAACCCACAATCATCTGTCTCAGTATTCAATAAGATAAGCTGGTCAAATATTTATGAAACAGGAAAAATATAGACATTCTGAACCATACAATATGTACTGTTGAGCTAATGGGCTTAGGTAGAACAGTGAACCTACCTGTAATGTTCTTTTCAGGCACGGCCAAACACAAATACTGGCTATATGATGGCTCTTAGCAAACAGCAAAAAATTGAACTCAAATAGCACCACCACCACCACCACACACACACACACACACACACACACACACACACACACAGAAAGCCTCCAGATAGAAGATGGCCTTAGCTACCAAGACACTCCACTTTTGGTCATCCCTGCCCGGTCCCACCACCTCCTGTTTCTACTATGAATTAAATAAGCTGAATGAGTTACCCTGGGAACAGTTTAAACATGATTCCAAAGCGAGGGGGGTGCTCTAGACTTTGCTGGCTTTGTTGTCAGCTCTGTGGCACCATCAAGGTTGGGTCTGGAGTTGTCTGATTTTCTTATAAGCACATGCCTCATTCTCCCCAAACTGTTCCTCCCTCCCTGTGCACAGTGACCACGGTTCAATTCCTCCACATGCTTAGCACTGCCCAGGTCTGGCTCTAAGGTTCCGGCCCATGAGCACCAGAACCTGGCAGTGTTTTGTGGAACTATATCCTGACAAAGCCATACAAGGAAACAACCAGCAACTCCAACTCATCTGATAGAGGCCAAGGGCTAGCAGGCACAGTCGTGGCCTAGTTCAGGCCATGGCCCTCCTCTGAGTGGCTTTTAGATTAACTGGAAGGGATAGCCCCATGCTCAAGGGCAGAGATGGACAAGAAAAAGAGGAACCTCTCCGAATCAAGGAAGGAAACATCTTCAACATGAAAGACGCTGGCCATTCCAAGCCACAGAGTGCTGGGTCCCGGTCTTTTCATACAGGAAACACACTGCCTTTCTCTTTTCTTTTTGAAATGAAATTTTGTCAGAGACACAGAGGAAACTGGGGTTGCTGAGGGTCCTGCAGTGTCATCTTCTTGGACATCCCACTCTGACTACCAACACCTGGACACAGACATAATTGGCTTAGACTTGTTTGCTTTTTCCTCAGTACTGGGGATGGAACCCAGGGCCTTTACACTGAGCTGCATCTCTACCCCAGCCCCATTTATTTTTGGAGAGTGGATCTCATTAAGTCCCTAAGTTCTCCAGGTTAGACTTGAATCTGCGATCTCCCTGCCTCAACCTTCCAGAGGCATGGCTTCCACAGTCATCCACAACCATACCCGGCAACTTTGTAAAATGTATAAACAAATACCTACATCAAACATCAAGAAAGAAAATCTTGAGAAAGTCCCTGCAGAACATCAAGCTTTGAGAGATACAACTTCCTGGTACACCCTCCTAAGTAAACCAGATGCCAGCTGTCTGAGAGGGTTGCAGGGTGAGTGGACCAGCTCCATGCCCTCTTGACTACAGATCTGCTGCAAACAGCTAATACTGGTGATGCTTCTAAGACCATGGCTTTGTAGCCCTTCCTTTTGGACTAGGAGTACCAGTTATGTCCACGCCACTTTAGGGTAACAAAAGTGCATTCACCTGTTGATAAGAGAATGCTTGTCTCTTAATTTTCCCACACACAGCTAATCTCAGACTCTGAAATCAAATGACAACAGTAAGAAGAAAAGGGGTGGTGCCCACACCTACTCCTCAGCACAGAAGTGTCCCCCATGGGGGCTGGGGATATAGCTCAGTGGAATAAGCACCTGCCTAGCAAGCACAGGGTCCTGAGTTCAATCCCCAGTACCGCCAAAAAAAAACAACAACAACAACAACAGAAGTGTCCCCCTGCTAGGACAGGGCAGGCTGTCATCTCTGCTGTAACCCCAGCCAGGGCACTGAGAATCTGTGTATATCTCTCTGCCCACATCCAACACTAAAATGTACCCACTCCTGTATAGTTTCCATTTAAATGTTTGAAACAAATTAACTTTGCCTGTGGAATAATTACTTCCAATGGCCAGCTTTTCTCTATTTTTATTCTACTGCACATTTTGGATCTGAGAACATTTCTGTCAGGTCCCAAACATTCCAGACACCTTGGAAAGTCTTATAGGTGTCCAGGCGGCATCAGAGGTAACAGTAGTGGATAAATTGGTCTGATCTGTGAAACTCACAGTAGGGTTTGTGGGGCTATGCTGAGAACAGCGCCCGTTCTATTAAATCCATGTCCTCTGCACTATCAATGTTTTCCAAGGGAGGCAAAGCTCCAGCTTCTAGGGAAAATTCCTCTATGGATTTGGTATTGTCAGAGAATAAAATTACCACCACTTAGTGTAAAGGCCTTGATTGGGTTTACGTGTAACCCTAAAACTGGAACAATACCACGTTCCCAAAACAGAGTACATGTCTGATGGGCTATGTGAAACAGTTGGTTTTATCTTATTTTTATTATTTTATTTATTTATTTGGTTGCTTTTGAGACAGGACCTCACTGTGCAGTTCAGGCTGACCTTGAACTCACAGCAATTCTCTTGCCGCAGCCTCCTGAGTGCGGGGATCACAGGCGTGCACCACCATGCCTGGCAAGAGTTGGTTTTAGAGACAACACAGGGCTGAAGGGATCAGAAACAGCACAGATGGGTCATTTCAAAGTTTGCTTCCTTGGGAGGCGTGGACAGGGAGATGGAACTATTGGAAAATAAGCAGTGAGCTACTATCAGATTACTTGTTTGATAAGGATTAAAGCAGAGGAAACATAAACATCCTGTAGACTGAAACTGGCCTGTTTGGGAAATTTGTCTCTCCTGATACCCTGCTTTGCTTCTGTTTGGTGATACCATTTTGATTTTTAGTCTGGTCTATTGGGCCTTAGGGCCAGAGCCTGGTCCAAAATAATGGCCTCCTCTAGTATTTAATTTAACAGTATCAAGAGCTGTGGTGATGGTGTATGTGGTAGTGCACATCTATAATCCAGTTACTTGGGAAGCTGAAGCAGGAGGACTGCAAGTTTGAGGTCAGCCTGGGCAATGTAGCAAGGCCCTGTCCCCAAAATGAGAGAAAAAAAAATATTTTAAAGGGCTGGGGATGTACCTCGGTGCTTCCTGAGTTCAGTCCCTGCCACACACACACACACACACACACACACACACACACACACACAGCAGTGGTTCTGCTATCTCCATCTTGTGAGCACAAGAATCACCTGCACGATCGTATTACCCTCCTCACCCCGGCCCCTAGAAAGCGCAGGAAATGCCGCATCTTGTGCTCTACCCTCTCCTGCGGACCCACGTTTATTTCCTACCCTATGTTTCCCTTTGACTCATCTCTTCTCATTTATTTTTATTTTAAATTCATTTTATCTGCTTCAGTTGATAGGAGATAAGCTTACTCAAACCCTTTGTGGCAGAGGCTGGAAGTAAACCTCTCAAAACATAAACAGCAGTATTATTCCTTAAAGCCATCATTCTCCCATGTGTCTGCGGTCTCGTGTTTACAACGATGGTGGTCGGCATTAACTGAGTACTTAGCATCTGTGCTAAATACTTTGCATGGAGCATTCACTAAGTCACCGGGACAATTCCTGAGGTAGGGGCTGTTATCCTAGAACTTTTCAGGTAAAGAAAGTGGGGCTCACCGCACTGAGTAACACGCCTAGGGCCACCCAGCGAAGAAGAGGCAGGGCTGAAGGTTGAACCTAGACAGGCCCCAGACCACCCTAGACACCCTGGCCCCCTTCTGGTTGCCTTTGCACGGATGACCTCCTGGAATTGGTCTCTAAATGGCTGCTGACGCTATTCGCCTCTTCTCTACCCTCAGCCCAGCCTCTTGTTCCTGGACCCTGGAGACGTCTGGCAGGGCTTTTGCAATAGCTTCTTAGATGATCTGCATGCAGGCCTGTCTTCTTGTTTCTGAAATACAGATGTGTCCATCCCTTCAAGTGCCTTATACACACTGCCCCAAACATACGATAAGCTCCGTTTCCTCTCTCTGGCGCTCGCGAACTCTCCGTGCTCCCAGGACAGTTAATCACCCGCTACTCCCAGATGCAGGACGTGTGCTCATGCCCCACAGGCTCACACACGTACCTGTCCCTTCTGTGCCCAGTGAACAACACGTCTTTCATGTTTGGGGCCCAAAAAACTGCCATTCCCCTTGTGAAATGCTCCCTGGGTCCCCTGCTCCCAATCCTCTTCCATGATTTTTCTCAACCTTTGCAGAGAGATCCCCTCAACTCTCACCACACTGCCTTATTGAATGTGTAACTCATCCTTGCTTCACTCTTAGCTCTTTGAGGACAGGGACTGTATTGTGCTACTCATCTCCAAGTCTCTGCTCCAAGGGCCTGGCGTGCAGGGGCCCCTTGGTCATTGGTAAGTGTCCGACCAGTGGCAGGCTTGCCCTGGGCTTTTGTGCATTGTCTAAAACCCCTTCTTAAAGCACTTTTGCTCCGTCCTCAAGTCCCGGAACAGAGAGCCATCTCCAATTTGTGCCTTTGGGGAAACCAGAAGAGGATGCCTCTGCCCACGGCCATACTACAGTAGGACTTCCTTATTCTGGGCGTGCCTGTGGCCTGCATGTCCTTCCAGATGACTCTGAAGGCTGGACTCCATCCCTCACTCTCTTACCAGACCTATGAGTTAGCTTTCCCATAGCTGGGACGCAATGCCCAACACCCACAATTTAAAGAAGGAGAGATCTAGTTTGGCTCATAGTTTCAGGGAATTTAGTCCATGGTCGGTTGTCTCCAAAGCAAAAACATCATGGTAGAAGAGCGTGACAGAGCAAAGATGCTTAGCTCATAGCACCCCAGAAGCAGAGCAGGGGAGCAGGGGCAGAGGAAGGGACCAGTTCCCGGATGAAGTACTCAAGGCTGTGCCTCTGGTGCCCACCCAGAGGTGTACTTTACTGCTCCCTGGACAGCACCAAGGCGATTAAGTTGAGGCAACACATCTGCATATACACACTTCAGTGTCGAGCCCAAAGTCACTTCCTCTGAGCCTCCCTCCCCGCCGCTCTCTGCAGATGTCATCATTCCCGCTTCTGTATCCCTATGAGTGTGGCTGAGTCCCACATTCCTGTCTTGCCATAATGCATCAAAATTCTTTTTTCCTCGCTTGGTCCTCCTGCTGCACTACACTCTCCTGAAGGGCAGAGACCATGTCTCAGGCATCTGTAAGCCTCCTGTGCCTAGGTTGATACCTTCCGGACCCATGCAACCTTCAATACCCTGCTGTGGTCCCTTTACTGCTGTTGTACTTCCTGTACCTTCAGTTTCCTGCTGTCAACTCCAATCCAAAATATTCAGCAGAAAGTTCCAGAAAGAAACAACCGAGACGTTTTAAATAATGCTAGCTACAGCATATTGTTATAGCTGCTCTGTCTCCTTGTTAGTCACGCTGTGAACCCCTCCCTGTAACTAATTTGTGAATTGAGCTTTATTATAGGAATGCATTTCGGGGGTTGGGAGGGAACTTAGTACTTCTAGGATTCAGTACTCTCTTGAGCTTCTGGCATCCACTGGGAGGCTTGGAAGATGCCCCATGGACAACGGGGCAGCACTGGAAATGTCACAGACCAGAAGCAGAGCACCGGTGCAGTTACTGCCCCATGCGAAATCTTCCTTTTGCCACCTGGCTGCCTCATACGCCCCAGCCTGGCACACAGCCTCCCACTCTCCTGGGCTCTGCACTCTCGTCCCCCGTTCCTGGTCCTGGGCTCACCTATCCTCATCTATGCTGGAATCACAGTGGCCTTGAGCACCACCTCCCTCTGGGCTTCTGCTCACCTGCTTCTCCTACCCACAACGCCCTCTTCTCTCCACCTGTCGAAAACCTATCCATCCACCAGGCCCTGAACTCAAACGCTGTTTGCTTCCCGAAGCATCCCACAGCAGATGTGGCCTCCTGCTGCCGAGACCAAGGAAGGCGCTTTGTCCTCCCGAGTCATTCCCCAAACGCTACTTCGTTCCCCGGCGAGAGCGGTTCGAGGGCAGGGTTTGGCAGACTTTCCATAGGGCAGTGCGCAAGCGGGTGTTCAGGGGATGCTGGACTGACTGAGTGAGCGGGGAAGCCAGGCTCCCCCTGCACATGGAAGAGGCGGCAAACTCGCCTCCAAGGACACGCTCTCCTCTTTTCCCGGTGAGAACACGTTCTGTCCAGGAGCAAGGGCAGGACTCCCCCTCCTTCCTCCGCCGGCCAGCAAGGCTCGCTCGCGCTCCCCTCCAGCCAGGTGCGAGCCGCTGTGACAGCGGAGCTCTCCTTGGCTCCACCCTCTTTCTCCCCCAAACACCGAGCAGAAGTTTTCCAGCTCCCGCAAACCAGGAGTCATCTCAAGACAGCACAGAGCACACGCAGGACGCCTGGTGCCCAGCACACCCGCACGCCCGTCCCGCAGGTGCCTCCCGGCGGCATGGGCTCGCCGCGTCTCACCTCCGCCCCGCGGGCCGCGCTGCTGCTCAGCCTGGTCCTCGCCTCCTGCCCCCCGGGCCGCGCAGGTAGAGCCGAGCTTTATCCTGGCCTTGCCGGGAGGGGTGGGGGCGGGAGGACCAGGCCGAGGCCGCCCGCGTAGTTTGGTCCTGCACAGAGCGAGGAGGAAACAGAAGCTCCTGGGAAGGCTCGGGCAGGCAGTGGGGTGGGACGGGCTGGAGGCGTCTGGTTTGCAGAAAACCGGGATCAAATGCTTCGCTCAGCTGGGAGAGGGGATCCCCGCGCCCTGCCAGAAAAAGAGAGAGGGAGCTCCAGAGACAGAAAAAGAGAGGGAAGGAGAGAGAGAGACACAGAGACAGAGAGACAGAGACAGAGACACAGAGACAGAGACAGAGACACAGAGACACAGAGACACAGAGACACAGAGAGAGCCAGGATCGTACCTATCAGAGAACCAAACGGTCTAAATGACAGACTCTGCCCAGTGTTCCGCCGGGTCCACATCCCCACTGCCCGGGGCTGGCTCTGCTATGCCACAAGTCTGGACGCTTCCATAGGGCAGCACGCACCCCCTTCCCAGCCTCCCCACACCCCACTCCCGCCCCGCCTCTCTGCTGACCCTGCACCTCCTAGCAGCGCCCCCACTCCTGCTTTTGGCTTTGATCTTGTTACACTGTCTGCTCTGCTCCCCGACAGACACCACCCCCACCCCGACAACCCCCTCACGGAGTCCGCCTGAACCTCTCCGCCCAAGTCCGGCAACCGCTGTTAGGGGACTCAGTGTGCAGTGGACTTCGGAACCACCAACCCCTAAATCCACCGCAGCTCCCACCACCACCTGCTGTGTGACTCTGAGCAAATTACCTCACCGCTCTGCGCCCGTTTCCTCATGCGTGGTCCAAGGATAAACACGGCGGTGACTTCTGGGTTTGTTTGCAAAGAGGAAATGAGATGACTGACTGGGAAGAGCAGCAGGACAGCATGTGGTGAACACACCGTGAATGTTAGCCATTATTTTAGCAAGTTGGCATTATTTCCCAGCTTCACTGCTCCCCAAATAAGGACCTTAGTTTTTTCTGCTTACCTTCACAAGGCCTCACTTCTAAAAAAAAAAAAGGGCTCAAAAATGTTTTTGATAAAAGTTCTAGCACTGACCTGTGGGGTCTCCCCCGTGGGCTGGGTCCCCGGCTGGCTCCACTTATTGGGGAGAAAGGGGGTGTCGAATTTTCACCTGAGCTGTTCCACTTCAACCACATAACACTGCTGACAGGGAATGATTTTTGACCTATAAGAATGGTAATTTCAAATGGGCAAATGGGCTAACCTAATAGTAGTATTGATTAACTAGATGTTTTCCACTCCTTTGCTCCGGAGGGGGCAACGCTGCCATAGCTGTAGAGGGGAGATGAAAGTCAGGCCAAGGAAGTTATTTGGCGTAGGAGGAAAGTTTAGATGTTGATATCAACTTCTCCAAAACAAAGACCGAGCCCTGAGTCCTTTCGTTGTAAATAATTTACAGTAGTAACCAGATTGTATCGGGGCAATTACCAGACCTCAACCAGAACCACAGAGCTGCTTGAAGATTGGGTGGCATAAAACTAGTCTGGGCAGCAGTTTCCTGGCTTTGGCTAAGTGACAGCTTTCTTCCCAATTTGTCCTGTGTTATGACCACAAGCATCCTGGGAGGACATCCTGACCCCAGCCAGCAGGGCACTGAGAGTTCTCTCTCTTCTTTGTGGTCATCCTCCACTACCTCTTGCTCTTCCTCTTCTTTTTCCTCTTCCTCTTTCTCCTCTGTCTTTATTCCTAAGGAAGCAAACTGATGGAGTATGATTTCCAGAAATGGTCTTCAAAATCAGTCTCTTGGTTCTGATCTTCCTAGATGAGCATTTGTGCTAACAGAGCTTTCCTTGGTGGTAAGACTGTCTCATCTCGGTGCTGTGTTCCCAGCATGGAGGCCATTGGCCATATGCAGCCAAGAACATCTGCTGTGTGGTTAATGTGACTATGAAGCTGAATTTTTAACATAAGGGGATGTAAAAAGAATTAAGATATGTCATATACATGTACCAACTCCCCATGATAAATGTATTCATTATGTACCACAACTATGTATTAATAAAATTTTTAAAAATAAATTAATTTTAATAAATTTAAATAGCCACAAGCAGTAGGGGCTGATATCAGACAATGGATCGTCTGCCTTATTGTCAGTGATGGGAGTGAACAGGGGAATGTAGCTTTTCTTCCTCTGATGCTTAGAGTCATTTCCATAACCCAACCTCTCTCACCAAACTCTGATAGACCTTTTAGAGATCTAGCTAAGGTTCTTTTTATCCCCTGTTCCTTGATTATGAATCAAGGCACAATTCTCAGTGCTGTGTATTCTGACAATCTCCGGATTTGTTGATATGAATTTAATTTTTGTTCATAACTATGTGTCTGGGTAGCAACATTATAACCATCAGAAACAAAGAATTGAGGTCATATCTCAGGGGTTTTCTGGAGGGTTTTGAGACAGGATCTCACTATGTAGTGCAGGCTGGCCTTGAACTTCCTTATACAGCTCACGCTGGCCTCAAACTCAGTCTTCTGCTTTAGCCTCCCCAGTGCTAGGATTACAAGCTTGCACCACCATGCCCAGTGAGGTCATGTTTTAATGAGTATTTGTTCAAGTTTTTGGGGGAAAGGAATTGAAGATAGTAAGAAAAGACATTCCATATATTTCTGTGATTGTTTCAATATATACTAGAAAGATTTTTTTTTCTGGTCATTTTGTTTTTTGGAGACAGGGTCTCATTATGCAGTTTTATGCTGGTCTTGAACTCACTCTGTAGCTCAGGCTGGCCTCAAACTTGTGAAGTCCTCCAGCCTCAGCCTCTTGAGAGCTGAGATTACAGGCGTGCACCACCACCCCTGGGTAGAAAAGTTGTCTTGTAGCTGTATCTGTCTGCACGGAGAGCATCTAAAATAGAGTGTTTGGAAACCTCTGCAGAGCAGGCCTGTGGTCACCAAAAAGCAAAAAAAATATATAAAGCGAGTCTGCATGAGAACAGAGTAGTAAGAAAAGAGGAGTGTATTTGCCAAAACAAACTCCACAGATGAGGGGCTTCAATGACAGAAAGCTGTTTACTCAAGGCTCTGGAATCTAGAGGTCTAAGATTAAGGTGTCAAGAGGCTTGATTTCTCCTGTGACTCCCTCTTCAGCTGCTGATGACCTCCCTGCGTCCGTCCTCACCCGCCTGTCCTCTGTGCCTCTGACCTCCCCCCATGTCACGTCCTCCTCTTACAAGGACATTGGTTACGAGGCGTCAGGAGACACCCACATGACCTCTGTTAGCCTCCTGTACCTCTTCATAGGCCCTCTCTGCACCCGCAGTCACACTGAGGGTTAGGACTTCAGTATAAAAATTAGGAGGGGACACAATTAGTTTCCAACAGCAAGTAATCTTTCTTTGTTGCATCACAGTTCACTATACCTATGTTGGAACTTCTAGGACACTTACAAGGCTCACTACTCATTTATAAACAAGGTTGCAAACCTTGTGTCTGGAAAGGACACTTCCTTCAGCCTGAGACCATTTCCTGTCTTTTCTTTCAGAAGCCAGCAGCAGCAGAAACTCAACCTTGACGGCCCTCCATGCAGACCAGGGTACCCTAGATCACTGCCCCAGTAAGTTGCCCTGCCCCCTGCCCTACCCCAGGGCTGGCCTGGGAGCTGGGTGAGGACACGAGAGCCTTTGCTGTCAGCTGACCCCGTGTCAGGTGGCTCAGCGCCTGCCTTGCCCTTCTGAGCCCCTGGTGCCTCCATGACTCGTCCCAGCACGGCTTGCTGAGCAGGTCAAAAAGCTCTTCTGGCTTTGATCTCACTCTAGGCTCAGGAGCATTGGCACTGAGGCCTTTAATGATTTGTCCTCTTGTCAGCACCCTGAGTTCAAATGCTTGCAGAAGGTTAGAGATAGGAAGTCCATGACAGTCTCTAGCCCAACTTCCACCCAAGGCAGGAGCTTGGTTTTGGTATCCTTTGCTTATTTCTTTTCATCCTTTACTTAGTTATCTTCAGGGGCAAGAAGCTCGGTAATTCACAAAGCACCCACTGTCACCCATGTCCTAGCAGTAGAAAGTTTTGCTTAAAGTGGGGCCCCCCTTATCCTGCTTTCACTGAATGACCAAATATGTTTACTTCTGAATAGTGGAAAGGAAGTGTAATAGGCAATAATACATGTTAGTTAATAATATGCCCTGGACTCCCACAGACTTGGGTTTGCACTCTACTTGGGCCATCTTACAACCTGAGGCAAGTTACATTCCCAAAGCCAGGTGTGGTGGTGCAGGCCTGCAATCCCAGCACTCTGGAGGCTGAGGCAGGAGGATCGTTGTGAGTTCAAGGCCAGCCTGGGCTACAAAGTGAGCTCAAGGCCAGACTGAACTGTATAGCGAGACCCTGTCTCAAAAAAAAAAAGTTACATTCCAGTTTCTTCTCATACAATAGGAATAACAATCGCGCCAACCAGAGGCTGGGTGTGTGGCTCAGTGGTAGAATGCATGAATGCTTAAGCCCCTGGGTTCAGCCCCAAGCACCAAACAAGTAATACTTATACCCCATCATCTTGTGAGAAATACGTCCTACAGCATGTGGCCCGCAACAGGTGCTGAGCTTACCAGCTTTCAGACTGTTCGTTGTTCTTCTTTCTGCTGCTGCTCTAAAAAGAGCTCACAAGCAGGCGTGACACATCCTGTTCTTCTTGTCCCCTCCCCACTAGACGTCGACTTCTGCCCCCAAGCAGCCCGGTGTTGCCGCTCAGGTGTGGACGAGTATGGCTGGATAGCGGCTGCCGTTGGGTGGAGCCTCTGGTTTCTCACCCTCATCCTGCTCTGTGTGGACAAACTGCTGAAGCTGACGCCAGAGGAGCCCAAGGACCTGCGAGCGTGAGACTTAAAGAGCTGCAGCCCCAAGGGCCCTCGTGGCCATCCCCAGCACTGTGCGGATAGTGGCGGGAGGACAGGAATGCATCTAGAAGTGTGGCTGCTTTTGTTTAAAAGTCGTTTTCACCTTGAAGCTTCAGCTCGCTCATTCATTCATTCATTCATTCCATGATGGGGATCAAACCCAGGGCTTTGCACATGCTAAGCATGTGCTCTGCTACTGAGCTACAACCTCAGCCCCCTTTCAGCTATTTCCAAAAGGAATGGAATAGCCAGGCGTGGTGGCGCACACCTGTAATCCCAGCACTTGGGAGGCTGAGGCAGGAGGATCGTTGCAAGTTCAAGACCAGCCTGGGCTACAAAGTGAGCTCAAGGCCAGCCTGAACTGCATAGCAAGACCTTGTCTCAAAAAAAGAAAAAAGAAAAAAAAAAAAGGAATGGAACAGGTCAGGTGTGGTGGCACACACTCATAACCCCAGCACTCTGGTAGGCTGAGGCAGGAGGACTGCAAATTCAAGACCAGCCTAAAATAAAAAGTTAAAGTGTGTGGGGGCAGTGTGCTAGAGATGTAGCTTACTGTGAAGGCCCTGGCTTCAGTCCCCAGCAGCACAAAAAAGGTGGGACGGAAGGAGAGGGCTTCCAGTTGATGCCCTACCTTCACCCCTGACTCCAAAGGGTTTCTGCACCCCGTGACCTCCACTGTCCAGAGAGTTCCCAAGCGACAGCTCGTGTTCTCCTCAGGGCTTTCTTCTGGGTTCCCAGGGAGCTACCAAGAGACCTAAGACTTGGTGTTTTAGTCAGCACATTTGAAAAGTAGAGCGACCGTCATCTCAAGGCATGCGGTGCCCCGCAGCATCTCCTCCACCTTCTCTGCCTTCCTTCTTTCTGTTCCCCGGGACTAGCCAGCCACATCCGTTCTCCCCATCAGCACCCATGTTCTGGGCTTCACACTTCCCTGGACTCTTTCAGGGTGATTTCATTTGTTCCTACTGCCTGTGGCATCTTCCTCCCCTATCCACTTCCTGTACAGGAAGCAAGCAGAGCGGACACTGCCATTGCCCCACTGCCTATGCTAGGAGCTCCTGGTGACCACAACTCCCCAGCCCGGTACCCAGTCCTCTGAGTGCAACCAACCTTCCGCAGAGCCAGGAGTCAGGGCAAGGCCTGGCCACTCCTCATCCTTGTGCCTGCAGCTTCTCTGCTGCCACGTCCTTTGCAGGGACAGCCATTTTCCAACCGTGCCTCAAGAGTGAAGGCCACTACCTACCATCTGTCTCCGAGTCTTACTCGGCATGGAGCCTGCCCCGGTCAGCCTGTGGTCTCCTAGAGCTGGGGCTCTTGGACACTTCTTCAGTGCTGTGGTGTGGCTGTGTGGATGGGGCTTTTTACCACTAGTCTATACCCCCTGTGCTTCTGGGGCAGAGTAAGGGCTTCAAGTTTCCCTAATGGATGGATGGACAGATGAATGGGTGGATGAACAGACGGATGGAAGAAAATGTGGATGGACAGATGGATGGGCAGACAGAGAGATGGACAGATGGGTGGGTAGATGGACAGACAGATGGAAGGAAACATGGATGGACAGACAGAAATGGACAGATGGGTGGGTCGGTGGATGGATGGATAGACAGATAGCTGGGTGGACAGATGGATGGATGAGTCCTTGTCCTGGATAATTTACAATCTCAGTCTCCATCAGAAGTTTCATTTCCCCCACCAGATGGAACAACCAACCTCTAAAGCACCCCTTTGCCGCTGCTCCCGGGGAGCGGCAGTCTCCTCACCCCCAGGGAGGTGGCCCTGGCATATCACCGCGAACTCTCCCGGCGCAGGCTGAGAGGGAAGGGATGATGGTTTTATCAGAAGGGACAAGATGACTCCTTACGAAACAATCTCAGCCTTTTTGAGGAAAAAAACATTTAGGTGGAATAAACATTAGAAACAGGAAGAAACACTTCCTAGAGGAGGCGAGTAGCTTAAAGGTGCTCCATTGTCTTTCAGGAGCTCTAAGTAAACATCCCTGACAGCAGGATCCGCAGCGATTGTCTGGCTGCTCAGCTATTCTGCAAAAACGCCGGGTGATTTCTGAAGCTCAGAGGTTTAATCAGCGTAAGAGATGGATTCACTGGTCCTAAGTGTTAACTGGTCGGTGTGTAAAAGAGGTGCACACTGCACGGTGCACTCTTGGGGACGCACACAAGTGCATGTTGTATTTTTTTAGAAATTCAAGGAGAGTTTCCACATACGTAATGGCTTATTTTCCAAGAGATGAAAAGATTCATTCAGGACCAATGTGAACAAAAAAACACATTAGTTTACCTCGCGGGGCATGTTTTCTAAGTGGAAAATGTAAGCCAGGCCACAACAGAAGTTTCAGGGTCGGTGAGAAAAACTCCCAGAGCGATGTCCACCACAGTGTGCAGGGCTGGGCGGCGGTCGCCCTTGCCCTTCCAACAGAGCAGCGCAGCAGTGACCGCAGGGCTGGAATTATCAGATCGCCCGCTACACTAGTGGGCGGGGCCTGGAGCGACGTGCTGACCCAGCAGCGCTGTCTCTGAGCGGGGAGGTCTTGCGATCCCCGCGTGTCACTCCAGAGGCAAGCATTTATAAGGTACTGCGCAACACTCCAGCGCGTGGCACACCGTGTGCTCATCAAGGCAGGGTCATTCCCAATTCCGTCTCCTTATCGTTACTTCATGTGTGGAGCCTTTGAGCGCCTCTTTTCTAGATCTTTACAAAATGCGTCATAGGTTCTCTCGAACTATAGCCCCTCGCACCTTGTGTGAAACAGGAGAACTTACCCGTCCCGTTGGTTACCCAACCCCAACCTCTCTCCACCAACAGCACCATTTCAGCCAACGTTTCTTTAAAAGTATATCTTACTTTTAAAATTAAGGAGACAGAAATGCTAACTGGCTCAATTTGATCTTACACATTGTATACAAGTATTGAATTATCATAAATATATACAATTAAGGCATTGATTAGGAGGGGCTAAAGATGTCTTTGTGGTTCAGCACTTGCCTAGCAGTACAAAACCCTGAGTTTCACCCCCAGTCGTGCCAAAAAAAAAAAAAAAAAACCACAAAAAGTTACACTCTCTTTGACTGGGAGAGAGGCTAAGGCAGGTGGATCGCTGCAGCCTTGGAGTTTGAGGTCAATCTTGGCATCAGAGCAAGATCTCATTTAAATAACAACAACAACAACAAAAATAGTAAATAGTTTGCTTTTTAAAGGTAGGCTTTGCTTTCATCTGTGCAAGAGGAAGGGCAGCCCACATGCAAACAACTGCTCCCTGCTTGAAGACTGCAAAGGAAGGTGTCTACTGCATGTGACAGGATCTGAAAGCACCCAGGTATAAAGCGTCAGGAGGCACCTCCCAGGATGTGGAATTTTTATTTTCAGTTTTTACCTGTAGTCCTCAGTGCTGCCCCCCGCACAGCTATATGCTCTCTCACACTCATGCACAGATCGACACAGTACAGGGCATTTCCATACCAAAATGTCATATAGAGAAAAACTATTTGACTTAAAGCTGTGGCACAATTCCTGGCATTGAGTGATTGACTGATTGATTGACTAACTGATTACAGGGCTGGGGAACTGAACCCGGAGCCTTGCCCATGCTACGCAAATGCCCCATCAATCAGCTATAATCTTAGCCCCTACCTAACTTTTAAAATCATTATATTTAACCTATTCTTTTTTATATGCATAGTGCCCTAGGACAAATAAGCCATATGTGTATTTTTCTCTTAAAAATGAGACATTTGAAACCCTAAATTTGCTAGAAGAAAGCATAGGCAGAACTCTTGAAGACACAGGCAAAGATTTCATGACGAAAACCCTGATCTCACCGGAAATAGAGAATCAACAACCAGGATCTCATCTGATTAAAAAGCTTTTGTACAGAAAAGAAATCACCAACAGAGTGCAAAGACAATCCACAGTGCAAGAAAAAATTTTAGCCAGCTGTCCCTTAGACAAAGGGCTGACATCTAGAACACATAAAGAATTAAAATCAGACCCCCCCAATTTAAAGACCCAATCCAAAGGGCAGCGGGAAGAGCAACGTGGAAGGTTTAGGAGCTGCTGCTGGATGCGCAGATGGGGGCAAGGAGCCAGCACGGCCGGGGGCCAAGCATCGCCTGCTGGACCCGAGAATCCCTTCTGGGCAGCCCACGTTGTTTCAACACATGTAGCACAGCTGTGTCCAAAGGGCTGTGAAAACCTAAGGGAAAATGAAACGACACACACCATTTAATGCTTGGCTTTGGGCTACAGGCCTGTCTTCTCCAAAGCACACGTGCAGTATAGGTGTTTATAAGTAATTGTTAAAACTACTGAGAAGAAATCTTAAACAAACAAAGCTGATTACAAACAATAGTTGACCACGGCCAGACTGACGCCCAGCCAATAAAGGGGCCACAGTGCAGGTGGCAAATGTGGAGCGGGGCGATTCCTACGTGCACAGAAGCACACTCCCTCCTCCTCCCCACTGGAGCTGACTGGACCCAAAGTGCAATCTCATTCTTCTCTTGCAGACATGGCCATTTCCACGGAGAAGGAGTAAGAGCCAGAATTGTTCTGGAAAGATAAGCAAAGTCTCTGTTCTCGGAGGTTTTGCTTAAGCGAGTGTCTTCTTTCGTTCTATTTCCCAGCCACATCACTTGCTTTCCTCAAAAGTGAGACCTAACTGGAAAGCAAGCAGCCTTGAAAACTAGAGATCAAAAATGCCCTCCCAACCGCCTTGTCTTACCTGCCTTACACAGTAGCCACGGAGCAGGAGAATAGCGAGCTATAATCTTCTGCGTGACACTGGCCGTCACCATGGTAACGACCAGAGCTTGTTTTCCTGTGTCTGACATTCGGGAAAAGACAAAACTGTGGGGACGGTAGAAAGAGCAGGGGTTTCCAAGGATGAGCAGGCAGAGCAGAGAGGATTTTTTAGGCAGGGAAAGGACTCAGTGTGGGGTCAGTGGATACGTGTCATTATAAACTTGCCCGAACCCATAGAAGATACAAGAAGATGAACCCTAAGGTTAAACTATGGACTTGGGCTGACAACCACATGGCCACACTGGTTAATCAAGTGCAGTGAATGACTCACATGTCTTATGTACAAGCACCACACGGTAATGCCTAAATTAGTGCATGGTTTGTTCTCAGGATCACTTATTAAGATCAGCTACTAGGATAATTATAAGTCACTCATTTACACTCTAAGGGAACTTTACTCTTTTCTTTTGGGAAAACGTACAACACTCTGCCCACGTCAGCCCAGCCCTTCTCACAGCCGGTACTTGATCCCAGTTTTCTGGATGTCCGTGCAGACGGTGTATTCATCCTATCTCCCAGCAGTGTCACTGGGTCATCACTGGTCTCTGCGAAGTCCCCTCATCTCACTCTATTATCCCCGCGCCCCTTGTGCTCCTGCCGCCATTCCCGAAGCAGCGGCATGGGCCTCTGCACTCGCTCGTGTAAACCGCAAGGTAGCGGAAGCCCAGGTGCTTGTATTTATGTAACGTGCCTCTTCCACCGCCGCTTACCCTTTTCCCTCAGTGGTGATGTTGCTGGGACCCACCGAGGCTGCTGTGCACAGCAGCCAGAGGTCTCAGTGGCCCACAGGACCCCATCACAGGGCTCACTTCTTCACCTCCTGGGAGTCAGACTCCTTCCTTGTCTCCAGGAGCATTTCCACAGCACCCCGGGATGAAGACCCTGCATGCGTCTGGGATTGAGTTCCCTGGCGTACGGCACCAGATGCAGTGTAGCTGGGGATGAGGAGGAATCCCTATTTACACGAAGCCCTCTGGGATAACCGGCCTTCCAAACTGACACACGGATACTGCCTTCAGTTTTCCCACTGAAATTGAAATCCACGTCTCTGTTTCTTTCTAGTTTCCCAGTGCAGGGCAGCACCAGTGAATAAGCATAGCCGGTGCCCATCATCAAGTGCCAGATAGGATTACTGAATTCAATTTCACTTTGAATCTGAAAGCATTGCTTTCGACGTGCAATCAGTGTTAGTGTTTTTCTTTTAATGTGATTTTTTCTTTTAAAGACAGCCGTAAATAAAATACTCGAGAGCGGGCATTTTAGTTGAATTAAAAAATCAAATGTACCCCCTGTTGCTATATTCCTGGCAACAGGTAGATTTTTCACCTTCAGATATGCCAGGGCCCTGCCAGGTCCGGGAAGACATAAAGGAAGGAAATGCACTCAAAAGGACAGCTCTGCGATGGACTTTTTGGCCATTGTGAATGAGACCACTGTGTATTCTCAGGAATGAACCTAAAGGTAAATGCTATCATTTGTTTCTGAAAGGCCACCCTGGCCGCGACAATAAACAAAAGGACCAGGTACAAGGCTGGGTGATAGCAAGTGACATGCCAAACTGGTGAGAAACCTTCTAACACTGCGGTCTAGGAAGTTTAGACTGAGGATATTTTGGATCATTCTTACCCCATAAGACGCTAGAATGCACATGCCTGGTAGACATGGGGTTTTAATAATTTTAAAATTATTTTTGGGACCGGGGATATAGTTCAGTGGTGCAGCACCTGCCTGGCAAGTGCAAGGTTGTGAGTTCCGTTCCTGGTACAAAAAAAAAATTATTTTTAACACTTTAAAGTAATTTCCTCTTTGGACGTGATGGCATACACTTATAATCCCAGCACTTAGGAAGCTGAGGCAGAAGGACCATTGCAAGTTTGAGACCAGCCTGTGTTATAGACAGCTGAGTTAGTTAAAAATATTATAGGCAGTCAGATAGGGCTGTGCCCTGGAAGGAGCCAACACAAAAGATAAGACACCTGTGGGCCAGACCTCAAGACAAGGGGGGCTAAACAGGTGCAGCCACATACATCAAAAACTGATAAATAAGTAACAACCACCTTCAAAGAGCCAGAAAGTCACTGGCCTGACCTCCCACAGAAAAAGCTCAGCTCTGCATTCATGCCCGTTTGCTACGTGACTCGCTTCCCCATTTGATCTCAGTCCACTCAGTCTTACCTGGACAATTATGCCTGTAATCTTATTGGTGGACCATAGTGTTGTCCATTTCCCCTACCTTGGACCCGCCTCACCTCATGGTTTTTCCCTATAAAGTCCCTGGAAAAGGCAGAGTCGGGGGTAACCCACTCGGGCCCTCCTTCTGTCCCTCTCTTGGACAGAAGCTTTCTTTCTCTCAATAAATATATTCTGCTCTTAACCTCCATTGTTCCTAAAATTCATTCTTCAGTTTTAGAGAACACGAACTCTTCTGATATCAGTCAGGTTGGGATATTTATTTTCCTGTATCACCTGGGCTTCAAAGTGAGCCCAAGGCCTGCCTGAACTGCATAGAGAGACCCTGTTTCAAAAAGACCAAAAAAAAAAAAAAAAAAAAAATCATTTCCTTAAACTTGATATGCCATTGTAAGAGCTAAATTCTTTGGGAGATGAACAAAATCTCCCACATACACCCCCGGTTTGTATTGAGCAATAGCAGTTTCCCAGTATATCTCAGGTAGATCCTGGAAGAAGGCCCCTGAGTCAATAGGGGCAAAGAAATCTCTCAACTTCCTGAGGCCGGCCCTCCCCTTGGGACAACCCAAGGGGTTGGAAGAGGTGGAGTGGTCACCAGGGACACCACCTGCGTGACGGGAGGCATTTTCATGTAAGGTGAGTTAGAATTTAGTCATGGTCTAAGAAGATAACATTTTTTTTTTTGCACAGAGCCAAACATTTAACCTAATGTACATACATTATTTTTACTCACATCTGTGTGTTTCCATAAAATCTAAGGAGGTAATGTGAGCCAGCTGACGTCACATCTGATCAGCTTGAGTGATGCAGAGAAAAAAAAGAAATGTTACCTTCAGAAAGCCTATTTTAAAATATAAAGCCATAGATAAAATTAAAAGAGAAGCAGAAAGATACACGATTAGGGTCTCCCCCTCCCCTTCTGACAGTCTCTGCCTTAGACCATTCACATTTAAAGTGATTGTTTATTGGGTTGGATAAATGTCTACTGTGTTGTTACTGTTTTCCGTCCATTATCACTCTCCGGTAACACACACACACACACACACACACACACACACACACACACATGAAAAATTGCTACGGTGTATACGAACAGCAGTAGTGGTAGTGATGGGTTATCCGGTAAAAGTTTACAACAGTAGACTCAAGCAGTTCCTACACCGTATATGCACTCACCTGGATGGTATAAAAGGCAAATGAGGATGGATGGCTTGTGTCGCAGACCCATCGGCCTCCTGCTACGGACGTGCATGGAACACCGCAGTGAGCTCCAGACCCCGGACTGAACCCTTCTGTCTCCAGTATGCAGACACCCTCTGCACGCTTCCTCATCCAACTCTTCAGCTGACCGTCGTAAGCCAGTCTTTTAATTTCTCGTACATCTGTACATCTTGCATTATAGCTGTTTCTCTCGTAAGACCCTGACTGATATGGCATCCCTCAAAGCAGAAAAGAATATGTATATATATGCATGTACATTGATTCAAGGGGAACAACCTCAGGAAGTAAGGGTCTCATTCTGAGACACTATCCTTTTTCAAAAGGGCTCCAGCCTTCCCCCTAAGAACCAGCCTCCACCATTCCAATGCAGGTCCAGGAAGTCAAATACCACACGCAAGGTTATGTCCATGGTAAGAAACAAACTGGATCCAAGCTGAGACACTGCGACCCAAACGCAGTGCCTGGTTCCCCTACTGTGCGCTGTGCAGTTACCACTCTGACTGTGATGGTTCGGGTGCATCACGATTTACATCATGGGTATCCCAAGGTGTCCTCCGAGATCCTCCCTTTTCTGCCCCCTGGCTGCTATACTGTGAGCAGCTTTTCCTCTGCTATGCTGCTGTGTTCTTTCTGCTTGGGAATCAGCCAGAAGTGGACTGTAAATAAGCCTTTCTTCTTCCCAAATAAACCTCTCTTCCTTTGAGTTGTGGGTGTTCAGTATTGTGCCTCAATGACAAGAAACTAAGATAGGATGTAATATGTTGTAATAGATATTAACAACTATTTTAAAATCATTCCAACCAAGCTACTCACTCCATTGTATTTCTCAAGATTCTGCTTTTATTCTCAGTAAGAACATACTGAGGGGTAGGAACCACTTGAGTCTACTATTATAAATTTTTACTGCATAACCCATCACTACTGCTATGACTATTAGGTACACTGTATCACAATACACTGTGACAATTATTCCCGTGTGTGTTACTGGGGAGTGAACCCAGGATCTTTGCATTGAGCTACATTCTCAGATCTTTTATTTATTTATTTATTTATTTATTTATTTTATTTTATTTTTTTTGGAGACAGAATCTTGGTAAGTTCCGGTAAGTTCCTCATTTGCTCCAGGCTTGGTTTGAACTTGTGATCCCCCTGCTTAGCTTCCCAGAGCACTGGGATTGCAGGCATGTGCCACCACACCTGGCTCATAAATTTCTTAAAGCATTCCAGCAAAACTCCATTTTATTACTACACAAGTTTTGGTTTTGACTTTTCAGCACTGACCTGGGGATGTGGATGTTTTCAGTTACAAACCATGTCAGTTACACCACGTACTACTTCTGAGTGAGCTGCAGAGCAATCGTAGGCAGCATTGTGGGAAACATGAATGAGGGGTTGAGGGGTTGTGATTTGTGAATTCAAAACCATTGTGTTCTGAGACTTGCCCTACCTGTGAAGCAGTACAATGTTATTTGCAAGTAAACTTGGATTAGTCATAAATGTATAAGAACTCTAGGGCAACTGTTAAAAACAAAAGAAGGGGCTGGGGATATAGTTCAGTGGAATAAGCGCCTGCCTGGCAAGCAAAAGGTCCTGAGTTCAATCCTTGGTACCACCAAAAAAAAAAAAAAAGTAGTATAATCAGTTTGCTAAGAGGGGACAAAATGGAATGATACAGAATGCTCATAAACAAGAGAAGGCAGAAAAATAGATTACTACAAAAAAAGAACAGAGATAATGAATGGAAAACAATAACAACATAGTAGACACTTATCCAACCCAATACATAACCACTTTAAATGCGAAGGGTCTAAGGCATTCTCAAAAAGCCTGCTTTAAATTATAAACACAAGCCCGGTGTGGTGGCATATGCCTGTAATCCCAACATTTGGGAGGCTGAGGCAGGAGGATTGTTGCGAGTTCGAGACCAGCCTGGGCTACAAAGTGAGCTCAAGGCCACCCGAACTGTGTAGCGAGACCATCTCAAAAAGATAAATAAATAAATAAACAGATAAAAGAAAAGAGAAACAGAAAGATACACGATTGTTATGCCTTGTATCTAGATGTCCTCAAAGTTTCATGCAGTGGCTGGATTGGGGTGTGTGGTGCTGGGATTGAGTATAATGCTGAGTTTAAGGGTGTCCCACTCTGGGTGTGGGTGGCATCACTCAAGTGGCAGGTGGCCTGAATAGAATATAAAGGGACAGAAAGAAGCTGCTTTGTTACTTAGTTGCTTTGTTGCTTTCTGCCTGCCCTGCTTTGCCATGGACTGTTTCTCCTCTGCGTTGGAGCCAGCCGACCATGGACTTAAAACTCTGCAAACTGTGAGCCAAAATAAACTTTTCCTCCTTTAACTTTGAGTGTCAGGTATTTTGTCTCAGCAATGAGAAAAGTAACTAACACAATAATGCTAATACTAATCAAAAGAAAGCAGTAGTAGTTAAAGAGTGTAAATTAGTCACACCTATTTCAGCCAAAGTACAGAGCAAGGAAATTTATCAGAGATAAGAGGGGCATTTATGCAATGATAAAAGGGCTAATTCTCTGAGATCTAACAATCCTTCATATGTATGTTCCTAGCAGCAGAGTATAAAAAATGCATGAGGCGAAATCTGATAGAACTTCAAAGAGAAATAGACAAGTCCATTATTACAGTTGGAGACTTCAGCAGCCCTTGATCAGAAACTGTTAGATTCAGCAAGACTGAACAACCCATCAACCAACTGGATTTGACTGGAATTTATAGAATACTTGATCCAACAACAACAAGCACATATCTCTCTCTGCTCACAAGGAACATTCATCAAGGTAGACCACATCTGGACCGAGAATTGAATTTAAAAGAACAAACACCCCCATCTTATTCAGTTGTTATGTTACATGAAATAATAAACACTGTTAATCTGAAATGTATCTCACTAGCCAAGGAAAATGGAGTTCATCCGTTAAAAAGCAATGAATTAGACAATTTACTGTGAAATGACAATTTGCTGCCTATCAGAAAACTGCACTGGAGCTGGGATATAGCTCAGTGGCATAAGCACCTGTCTTGCCAGTGCAAGGTCCTGTTTGATTTCTGATAGCAAACAAACTTTAGAGTTTATAAACTTCAAGAAATGGTAATATGCAGTTGAATTTTTTTCAGAACCAAAAGCAAAAATTGGTCTGTCTGCTGGTTTTCTGTTCTCCTTCCTTTGCACAAGGGTAATAACATCCCAGCTCCTAAACAGACCAATTTCTGCATGATCCTCTGAACCAAGCCCCTCGCACTAGCTCCTCTCTCTTCTGACTCACCCTAAGGCTCCCTACCAATGGCTCAGCCTCAGCAGCACACAAACACATCTGATAGTGCTAAGACTGCCAGATTTAGCAAATAAAAAGACAGCTGCCTGGGTAAATTTGCATTTCAGATAAATGACAAAATTTGCTTGTGTGTGACCCAGGGACATACTTAAAATTCCTCATATATCTCTGAAATTCAAACTTAGTCAGGTGTCCCTTATCTTATCTGGCAAAACTGCCACTTATCCTATATCCCTAGCTTCCAGTTACAACCTTACCTCTCGGAGTCTTTGCTTAACAAAACTTCCAGAAGTTCGTTTCTCTTGTTTGCATCTCATCCTCCTTCTTCCCCCCTCCACGTGGGCTCCTTCCATGGTGCTCCATGGAAACTGCTCCTGTCAGGGTCCTTGGCGACCCCCAATCAACAGCCCCCCAGTTGGAGCACAGCCTTTGTCTTACACCCCAGCATGTCCCAAATCCTCAGTGTTTGTGACAGTATCTATCACACAGCTGCCGCTCCGTAGATATTTGTCTCACAAATGCATTCATGGACCAGCCACGTGTTTAGTGAATTTATCTGCTGTTCCATGAGATTGTTTGGCATTAAGATGGTTCTTTCATACAAGTAACAAGTCCCACTCTTCTAAGTGTGGAATCACATGAAATAAGCATGTGTAGACATATCAAACATGACCTCCTCCCACCTTTACTTTATGCCATGTTATGGTTTGTGCCTAGATGCCCCCCCAAAGCCTCATGCAGGCATGGGGCAGGTTTCTAGAGTTTTTGATTGATTCATGGTCCAGGGCTGGGATTATGGGTGTGAGTGCTACACCCGCCCTGGGGCAGGGAGCCTGCGCACAGTGTAAGGGAGGAGAAGAGGCTGCTCTCTGCTGCTCCTCCTTTTTTGCTCTTGCTGCTTTTGCTGTTTTCTCTGCCATGAACTGTTGCCCTCTGCCATGTGCCACTCTGTCTTGGAGCCATTCAAGTAGGGACTGAAATCTCCACAAACTGTGAGCTAAATAAACCTTTCCTTCCTTAATTCTGGGCATCAGGTATTTTGACTCAGCAACAAAAGAAAACCAAGATGTGCACTATCAAGCATAATGTGGTGGAGGTGTTTCCCACTGTGTGGACTCTGAGGAGTTTCAGTCCCATATTAGTGCAGATCCAGAAATGTCCCATCCATAGCTCCCTCTCCTTTCCAGGTGTGAAAGTCCCTACCTCCCATCTCACAGGTTCATGGGTCTTGGCAAACAACTAGGGGGAGCTGGGCAGACTTGGGGCCCCTGGACAGACAGCACTTCTGCTGCAAGACACAAAAGCCACAAGCTTAGTGCTAATAGAGGGATGTCTTCCCCAGGATCGTGAGAATGGCTTTACTGAGAATTTGTATGTTTTTTTAAACTGGGCCAAGACTACTTTCCCTGAGGTGCTAATTCTGTGTTCTGAAATACCATAAAGCACGTCTATCCCCTTACCCATGACAACACCACACCACCATTCTCTCTTACAAGCCTTCACACCTTTTGGGAAATACCTGCTTTCCTGAGTCCTGGCTCAAATGAAGCACTTTCTAGTTCTGCCTTTCCGTTGACCCTTCTCTGACTCTCCACCCAGTTCATGAACATTTTTTTTAATACGTGCAGCATAAATTCTTCACATAACCACAGAGGAGAAATCCATATACCCCCCCCCACTGGGACCCTACATTTCTGTTCATAGAGTTTAAGGCTGGCTTGATCTTTTAAAACCCCCAATATTCCTAATGATCTCCAACAGGCCATTGACATCCTTTCCTACAAACTCTTGCTAAGCCACATCCCCTTTGTCTTATGCAGGGGTATCTGAACCTAGAAAAACTTAACAATTAATAAGAATAAAATCACCGTCAATTCTTTGGCCCTGTGTTTTACCTTTTCATCAGTGCTAATACTACCCTTCTAGAACTCTGAGCCATGTGAAACTCAGTAAGTAACTATGAATCCACTGATATGAAGAGCATACAAATATTTACAACTTCTGAGGCCCAGGGGTCAATGACCACCTAAAGTGAAATCTTATCCTGAAAGAGGATGATGCCTGGGGAACTTTGTCAGAGGCCCAAGCCTACTTCCAACTCTGAGAAATAACTGAGATGCTCCTCCTGGTTGGTCCTCCATCTGGCCAGTGGGTGGGGAGGAAGAAGGGTCAGTCTGGGCAGGTAATGCACGACAGAGAGTTGCCCGTACCATCATTTGGCAGGCAAATTATATAGGGGAAAGTGTTAGAGTACATTCCAGTCCCAACCCTGTGACAAACCTACAAAAGCAAACCCCACCTCTCTGATAGACATCTCTAATCTAATTTGCCTCTGACAAGACAGCTGTCATCTAATTTACCTCCAGACAGGCCTCCAGCTCTAACCCAGTCCACCCGTCACTCCCTCCCAGAAATGCCCTGGCCACTCAAACAAAGTCAAAACCACTCCACCAAAAATTTTGGGCCACTGTACCCATATATAAACCCAAACTCCTTGCTTCTTGGTGCACGTGCTCTCTACCCAGAGTCCCAGCCATCACTCCCATTCAAATAAAATTCTCTTCTCTGTAGCTGTGCCTTGTACCCGCCCCCTCCCCTTACAGAAAGAAACTCCCAACCTGCTAGATATCTAGGAAGAGTCTGTGTTCTCTACAATCAAAGAATGCACTTTAGAAACAATGCAGGTTAAGAGCAGAATATATTTATTGAGGGAAAAAAGCTTCTATCAGAGAGAGAGAGAGAGAGAGAGACAGAAAGGGACCCAAGTGGGTTGCCAAGGACCCTGCCTTTTCTAGGGATTTTATAGAACAAAATGACAAGGTGAGGGGGGTCCAAGATGGGGAAAAAACAGGAAATCGCAAAGTGAGCATGAGGTGGGGCAAAGCTATGACCAGCCAGTAAGATTACAAGTATAGTTGTTCAGGTAAAATGGATTAAATCAGGATCAAATGCGAAAGCAGGTCACGTGGCAAGCCGGCATGAATACAGAACAGGCGCTTTTCCTGTAGGAGGTTGGGGTAGTGACTCTTCCTGGCTTTTTCAAGGTGACTGACACCTGTTCAGAATATGAATCTCTCGTATCCATCCCCAGGGAGGTCTGTGGGTGCATTTGTTTTATCTTTTTTCTTTGAGGTCTGGCCCATAGCGGAAGTGCCTGTTTCTCTCACAGTTGCAAGGTATCCCATCTTCCATACCGGCTCCTTCTAAGGCCTAGCCCTGACTGCCCGTAATATTTCTATCTAATTCAGCTGCCTACAAAGATAGTCTCACAGATAAGGAAAAGACACTGAAGCAGACATTTTCACGGGTTTCCCTCAAGGCATTGTGTTAGCTGAAGTCTCAGCTTTGCCCAGCATTAAAACCAAAGGCTAGAAATTGAGCATCGCTGTCTGGACCCAGCCTGGCTACAAGCTCTGTCTCTGCCCCAGCACTGAGAGGCCCCCTACAGTGTCGGTCACAGTCCCCACAGGCGGGCAGCAGGGGGCACACGGGCTGGGGCTGTCACCACACTGGTGTTGCTGTTGCAGTTCTTCCCCCGGAAGCGCCCCTGCTGTTGTCTCGAGTCCACACCTTCTCCAGCTCCAAGCCCTCTGCTTCCCCTGCCCCTTGTTTGCCCTCGAAGCCGTATCAATAGCTTGATATAAGGTCAGTGACCAAGCAAGTCATTCCCATCGGTCCTACCCACAAAGCAAGATCAAACTGGCTGACATTTTTAAAAAAATTCCCTAGAATTCTGATGCTGGTTATTTCTGGTGATAAAGTTTTATACTGGTTTTTATTCCCTTCCTTTCCCCTAATCTACCTTTTAACCAGGAAAGGCAGAACAAACAAGGTGAGTATCAGTGAGCTAGTATATGATGATGCTAAGATTTAAATTTGGTTGTGTCCTTTACATTTTTTAAACTTTCTTCTAATTTGTGACTCAAACGGTCTCACCAGGAACCCAGAAAGAACAATACCTGAGCTCTAAACATACCCTGTGCTTGGGGGACTTCTTGTCTCACTCAGAGCTGGATCCAGACCTTACTTGCTTGTTTGGATTTTGCTAGAAAGAATATCCCTAAGCTCTTCCAAAGCAGCCACAGCGCAGAACCCCTGTCGGAGCCCAACACTGACACTTGTGTGTGCTGAACTACAGTGACTTTATTTAAGCTTGGAAGTCCTTCCCCTTTTATTTTTATTTTCTGCAATAACATTTTCTTTAAAACTATCTTAGAGCTGTTTCCATGCTGAAAGGAGGAAGTCACTCACCTAAGGTAAATTCCCACATCACAGAACCCAAATCCGAACACCAGCCCACATACATCTTAGGACACAGAAGAAGTCCACGACTCTGGCTTTCCAAACCAACGTCACAGGCTCGGGTTTATCCTTCTGTAATGCTATACCTTGGCACCATTACAACATAATAGTAGTTAACTACACAAACACAGTTTACTAGACTTGTAGCTGTAATTTCTCCAGGATTTAACACTAGAGATATCAAACACGAACCACCACCCCTACTTATTCCGAAGTAAGGGCAGAAGGCCTGGGGTTCTGTGGGGGATGAACATTACTAAGTCAATAGGGAACAGCCCAACAATACGGTTTCATGAATCATCTCACTCAGGACCAAAAGACCTCTCCTTTATCTTTCCTTCTCTCCTGTTTACCTTTCTTGTTTTCTTTCTACCTTAAGCTGTAATTGGTAAGTACAGATAAGGAAGAGAAGAAAGAGGAATATTTGTGGTTCGGATTCCCTCAATTGTTCAGGCTGGGCACGGCCTGACCTTTCTGCTAAGCCTCACCTGCTTCTAGTGACTTCCTGTTCTTCTATTGCCCTGAACATGTTCTCACTGAGAGCATGTAAAATCTCATAGGTAGTTCTATCAGTTCGCATGGTGTTTTTGCTCTTTTGAATCTAAACCTATAGTTATTAATACATAACATATATATACATATATACACACATACACACTTGCGTACATCTTTGTGCAAGTGTGTGGTGCTGGCGGTGGAACCCAGAGCCCTATACAGGCTAGACAAGTCCTCTCTCACTGAGCGATGCACACCTCCTGCTGAGGATGGCCTAAAACTGGCCTAGGGATTTCTTTAGCTATGTCTAAAATATTGGAATATATAATTATTATGTATATATGTATATTTTTAATTCCCCCATTTTTCTTTTGAAGATTTTTGATTTGGTCAAGTTTGCTTAAGTTTCCATAATGCTCTCTTCTTTTTCTTTTTAGGGATTTTAAAAAAATGCTTTCAAACATTTGAAACATCCTTTTCATATGATGGTTTTTTCTCTCCTGTTTTAGTTTTGAGTGGTCCTTTTGGTTGACCTCAAAAACTCCCCAGGGCTGGAGGTGGGGCCCACGCATGCTTATCTTGTGCTGTCATGAGCTACACCTTTCTGCCAGACCTGGGATTGTTAACTGTGGCTCTAGCGTCAGCAGGAGTGGTGGATCCTGAGAAGGTCTGCCGATCTGAGGCCGTGGAGACATAGCACAGAACCACTGCAGACCCCATGGCCTTCAACCTATACCATATTAGTTTCTTTTAATATTTTTAGGAATTTAGATTCAGAGAAAATTTACAAAAATAGTGCACAAGATTTCTGTATACCTTTGCCACAGTTCCCCTTACTGAAGTCTCAATAACCACAGTAAAATATCCTGCTACAAAACCATTCACTCAAGTATGGACTTTTTTTGGCGCCCGGGAGTGCTTCCACTAGAGTCCTTTTCTGTCCTCGTCCTCCCTCGATTCTGCACTTGGTTTACTTGTCGTGTCCCCTGCGATCTGAGTTCCTTGTGCTTTTCTAACCTGCCCAGGGCTTCTCCTTTGCTTAGGTTTCATAAACAACTCCAGGCTTAGCCTACTACCTTTCAAGGGTGTATGGACTTCAATCTACTCACTTGTCTTTCTAAATTGTAGAGTCCTAATCTTTTAATTCCAAAATGAAATTGCTCTTCGTGTGTGCATGGGTCTGACTGGTGAGTAACAGTAGAGCAGAAGAAAAGAGTAGAGGGTGTGGCCGCGGTAAGGTGACTGAAAACATTTCTGCAAATCCCACCCTGAATGGGATACTTGTGATTTAATTCCTTGGCAAACAAAAGTACTAAGTGTTCCCTTCTGGGACACAGCCTGAGAGAAGTGAACTGTCACCTGACCCAGCTCTTCAAGTTTTACAAATGAGAAAACTATCATGTTGCAAAGGAAACAAACAGAAAATATCACGTTGACACCATTTCATAGCATTTATTGACATTTCCATTTAAAATGCTAAGAAAGCTGTAAAAATTGTAAACATGGAAACCAAACACTTGCATAAATTATTTCCAAAACTCTACAGCTCATTAGAAAACAGTGCAGGTAATCGGAAGGTAGAAACATAACCAACAAAGAGAAGGGCGGGTTCAATTACTAAATCATATACCCACACTGAGATTTAAGTGCCCGTTTGAGACCAGCAAACTATGATTGTCAAGTTCAGGTTGCAGGATTGACGCCGCAGGCGGCTTCAATTTGCTCTGCACAGTTTCGTACATTAATCGTCATCATCTAGGAAGGAGGGTGCAGGAAGAATCAGAAGAACGCGACCTTGAAAAGGGGTGGGGAGATGAGTCAGCACCCCCGCCAGAGAAGCTCCTCAGAACAACCTCTCCCATTAATGCTCCCAGGGAGGGTTTGGGAGCCGGCAATGTCAGGAGTGTTTTACTCCACCTTAAAAGGAGTCCCTGGTGCTGAGAGCAACTGAGTGACCACATCTCAGTTCTTCTAGCACCTCCCTCTTCTCTTCCCACACTGCAAGAGGAGCAGAACAGGGTGTCTGGCTTGACCTTGGCCCCGGGGAGATGAATTAATAATACTTGAAATCCTGTGGGCACGAGGAAAGACCACTCCAGGTAGTCTGGGAGGAAGGTTCTACATAATTAGGGACAGCGAATTATTCCATTTTGCACTCAGTCCCTTCAAACCTAGTCACTCTGTCTTTAAATGCAAAGCGATCCCAGAGCAGAAAAACTCTGGGGAAAGAAGGCAAAGCAAGGAGGCTGGATCATTACCTACCCTGTGCGACACTGGTTTGGACTAGAGTTTATCAGGCGAAGACATTTATTGCTTCTCTTGCTTTACCTGCTGGTTCCTAACTGCTTTATGTACCCAAAGGGATTCAGTATTCCTTCTCTACTTTTATGCTGCTGTGTGTTTGTAGCATAAACTGTAAGTGTACTGTTACACACAAGCATGGGATTAGCACTGTACCGAGACGTTTCAGCTTTCAAGTCTTTTTAATAGTGGACAAAGGTGTCCTAGTTTAGGTATCAACAATCACCTCCAGGAATGTCAAAAGAAACCAAAAATTTGCATACTCATTGTTCATTGGGTGACAACGTAAGCCTAAGCATTTCATGAGTGTTTACAGCAGTGGCCCAAAGAAGCCCCTCTACTGTTACAAGAAGAACGTAGTGTGTTGGATTCAACGTAAAAACAAAGTTCCATGGATTGTGCCCAAAATGTGTTTGTGCTCATGCGGCCCATCTGCAGGTTCAGAGCTGACCTTTCCTGTGCTTCTGCCTGGGCCAAACGCAGATGAGCAGGCTCTGGTGATGAAGTATGGAGCCTTGCTCTGGAGGTAGAAATGACCTGCTGAAAACTTCACTAAAGCTAAAGTTAATGTGAGGTTTCAGACTGGGAGAGCCCATGGCCCCTAGCCCAGAAATCTCAACCAGCCTTCCTTCCCCACGTGAATTACATTCCCGTCTAAGAACCCAGGAGGAAAGGCCGGGTGAGGCTCTCTTAATGATTAACTTGGGAAGCACGACCAAGCAGATCTGCCTGGGGGACAGCTTGCTTAGTGGAGCGCATGTGAAGGCATTGTACCAATGCAGTAAACGCTGGCCTTGCTCTTGGGAAACGGGAAACTCATACACAGCAGAGAATGACTTGTTTCAGCCCAAAGCCTTCCAAGCACACCTTCACCTCCAGTTTGCATCACAGGCTTCATACCCTGAAAAGTCCGGCTGTGAAAAACACGCTGCTTAAAAGCCACATGCCACCAAGATCAACACACATTCTCAAATTAAATAAAATTGGGAAGAAAACTTGTAGGTATCTGTGAAGAATCCAAATGTATTTACTTATAACCCGGTAGGCACCACACCTGCAGCACCTGTTGGCACTCTCCTGTCCCTCCCCATGGAGGAGCTCTTCCACATGGGCCTTTCCCAGACCAGGTAATCATTTGTTACATGACTGCAGATGTTCCTCCCCGCACTGCTTCCTCCTCTGAAGCTCCCTGTGCTGTCCCCACACTACAACAGATCAGAAACAAATTCATTTTTCAGCGACAGCATACTCCAATCTGCACATCCTCCCTCCCCCAGGCCCACTCTGGGCTCTTCCCAGGCCATTTCAGCGCAGGCCTAGGCAGCTCCTCTGTCTTCATCCAAGTAACTTCTGCTGTTCACTTCTCACCAGAACCCAGCACTCTTGAGACATGTGATTTCCACAACTTCTTCTGAGTGCCCAATGCACTTGTGTGCTTTGAATGAGTGTTATGGATGTTTAAATTGTGTTTTTAAGAATCAGTATCCTTCATCTTTTATACCCAGCTGTAATATCTGAGTTTGAGTCTAAGATTTCAGAAGGCGTAAGTGCTGACCTGTTTGGTACCAGATATAGCAGAAAATCAGGAGGAGAAAGATACTTGAGATACGTGTTCAGAGTCATGGGAGAAAGAGAAGAATTTAAAATAAAACAGGAATGAGGAAGACAAGTCACATCAGGCTTTCTGTTTTGCTCTGGTTGCCTACAAGTGAACCCATTCACTGGGAGGTCACAGCATATCACACAGGCTGTCCCAGGGCATTCACACAGAAAACATGTTACATTTTCACAGTGCTTTATGCTCCCTCCTCCAGGGAAGTTTGCACACAGGATCACACCTGGTTCTCACAACCAACAATCCCGGGAGGCAGGCAGGGGAGGTCTGTACTCGAGGAAGAATGAGGTTCAGAGAAAGAAAGAACTTGGCACAGTGGGTTAGTGATAAAGTAGACTGCCAGGAATCACTCCTCCAAAAAAATCTTCTCAAAAATGCCAACTCAGATTTATAGTGTGTTTTATCTCCAGGACTTCTAAAACAGGAAAAAAGAGGAGACCTAAAATTTAACTTTGTGTAGAGTGCTTCAATCTGCGGAACTCCAAAGCTACATGTGATCAACAAGAAGACTTTCTTTTAAGCGAAGAACACTAAGTGTCCGGAGCCCCACTGAGCATGGTGTGTCCCCTGTAGCCAGCTCATTCTGAGTCTGGTAACTGGTCAACCTGCTGTGGGAGATATCTAGAGCAAACAAGTGCAAATCAAGTGTGCTTTGTTTTTTTTTTTTTTACAACCAACAGAGTGCTGGTGATCTCACCACGGTCTGCTCACGCTGCTCCATTCACCAGCAGCAGTTTGTTACCTGTCATCTTTGGTCTTGACATTGGTTTAAAGGTGTATTGGTTCTAAGAATAAAAATACAGGTAGCATCCTTTTATGGTAGCTGGAAAGGCGTCACAACTGTGGTCGAGGTTATATCCTTGGCAGCGGAGACCCGTTTCTGCAACTCCCAAAGGAGGCAACCACATTTAGGACACTCTGCGTGCAAAACACTTATGACACGGAGCAGAACCAGGAGAGAAAGGGCCATTTATTCCATCCGCTGTCACATGATTCGAATTCATCGTAAGGGTCCATCATAAAATTCTGGGTATGTGAAAGTCTTAATACCACATTTAGGAAACGTGATCTTTCTGAGTGACATAGAGAGAGAATCCTCCACTTTAGGAACAGTAAAGTATTAAACCAAGAACAAGAGGTAAAAAATCAAGCCTCGAGGAGGAACTTTTCCCCCATGTACGTTTGGAGCCTCTGGACATAGCCTGAGGGGAGCTTCTGGCTACACTTTCACTTCTCAGAATGGACTTTGCCTGGCCCTGAGATTCTATGCCTGTATCATAGGCCTAACCAGCATGACCCTGGAACCAATGACTACACTCTGGAAACCTGCTCTAGATGTATCCAGGGTCTTAAAACATTCTGCAGATATGCAGATTTTGGTTAGGCAGAATCCTGAATTTACCTTATTCCCTGCTGTTTAATCAAAAGTATTAGTTCATCTGCTAAAAAGATGCCCCCTGGCAGAAATCTCTTCTGTACGCATGTACATCCTTTGAGTTTCACTCAGGCATCAGAATACAGAACCATTGTCTTTGTGACTATAGCATGGGAAGGAGGGAAATGCTGACTTCAGGGGTACATTTTTGGTGAGATGACCCACCTCTCCTTGGCCCAAAGCGCACAACAGTTTTAACAGTCACTCAACAAAGTAATAACACAATAAAATCAGGATAAAGGGCAACTTTCCTTTCTTTTGTGGCCTCAAAACTCTTCTTTACACTTCTTGATCTGTGAACTGGACTTGGGTCCAATTCCGGGTCTTGCACACAGGGAATTTGATCACTAAGGTGGATCCACAGCAACTGGAAGGATGGTCCTAGGACTCTCATTAGAAATGATGTCTGCTTACCTAAGAGTTCTCACTCGGCCTGATGTGTGAGCAAATCATCACGAAGTACGAGGATCTAAGAGTGAGGACCCCTGAGAGCCTCATGCTGTGGGGCTGACCTTAACCCCATGTGCAGAAGTGGGCTCCGCCGGGACTTGCAAGTGCCCAGGTAATAAACAGCAGATACAATTAAGAATGGAAACCTAACCACTGATGTGTATTCTGACTAACCAAATAAATAGCTCCCCCACCTCTCCCCAAATTTGGGAGTTGTTTTTCTTTTTTTTTTCCTACAGCGAAATGAAACCTCCCACATGTCCTTCCACTGTAAAAAGTCAAAGTTGCGTTTCGCACACAGAAAGATGAGGGGGTTTTCGGAGCTTTAGCACCAGAAAAGGAGGAGGAAGAATGCAGTGATGGCTTCGTCTGGAGTCACCAGGCTCTACAATCCATCATTTGGTTTCTCACTAGTAGCTTTCTTTAAATGTCCCCGACAGTCTTAGTGTTCTTGTTGTTAATGTTACTAGCAAAATAAGTTCCTATGGAGGAAAACAGGGAAATCAAACTGTACATGAAATGTCTTCAAATCTCTCTTCTCAGAGAACAAAGCATCAGGTGCACCGTACACATCAGTCCGAATCCCACAGAGATGCTTGGTTCCTTTCTGCCCTGTATCGTCTGCCCTCCATCTTTTGCCTTTTAAAAGGAGACGAACTTAGTAATTTTGTTAGCTTAGGTTTGTGTTTCATTTTTGTGAAGTGCTGCTGGCTTCTGGCCAAAAATACCTACATTTCCACTGAACCCAAGCGGTCACCAAAGGGCCAACCTAGAAAAATTATCTTATGAGTTACAGCAACATCTAAAATTGCGACTTGTTCCCTCAGGCAGGCGGCGCCCAGGCAATGCTGTTTCTCTTATAAACATCCACTCAGTTGATTTCCTCTTGGTCTTGCTTCCACGGGAAGCGGATACCGGCAAACCTAGGGGGCAGGGCCAATCAGCTGTGGAAATTCTGCACGGCACTCTGTTTCTGGGAGAGCCGGAGCAGCTCCTCTCGGATTGCTTTGATGAGGGAAGCTGAGGAATGTCCCGGCTGGAGGTCTTCCGTGGAGCTGGTGGGGTAGCCCAGCCCAGGGCCCTGCAACCCGCGGTGGGTCAGGTTCCCAGGAGGAGCCGAGGGCTCCCTGCCCGAAGTCCTTGGCACCTGAAACAGCGGTGGAGAATACTCTTGATGTCCGAGCATGTGGGGCTGAAAAACATGGCAAACGTTACTGCACTTCCCGTGTGAACACCAGAGGGAAGATCAAGTTCAAAACCAGCACCTGGCCTTGCCCCACCCACCCTCACCCACTGCCTCAGCCCCACCAGACCCCTGCTGCCAGGCCCCTGTCCTGCTTGGTGGGGCATAAGTAGGTGCAGACAGAGGCCAGCTTGGGGCTCCTGGCCCATGGGAAGAACAGGGTAAGCCTGGGAAGCCTGAGAGGAAGGGAGCAGAAGCACCCCAGAGAGGTCAAATGTCAGGGAAACGAACAGATGCCAGCAGAGGAACCATCCAGAGCCCCTGCCTCTGCCCTGGGCCCCAGGACACACACACGTGAATCTTACTGGGGCCGCAGAACCGGCCCGCGTCTCACCCACCTAGCGCGGTCTGCGTCCATGTGCGTGTGCGCATGCGCGCACCTGTCTGTCTGCCCTGTGCTTTCTACAGCTTTCTCTTTAACAAGTCAACTGCACTATAGTAGACAATAGTTCTCTGATATTCACAAGGTAAAATCTGCTGCAAGTTTGACACAAACGTTACATTTTTCAGTGATTTTTGTTTTCCACAGTTTTTTCAGTGAGGGAAAAAAATCTCAGGTCAGTGCACTACTACAGCAGTGTGTGATCAGTGTACCAAATCCGTGCACTAAAAGAAAAAAATAACACTGACAGTAAGTTATTGGTGAAGCAAACATAGCCTCCAAAGCCCTGGGACATTAATTTCTATATTTCACTTCTCTAAATTCCAGTAAAGAAAACACTTCAAAGTGAACATTATTGGATTCGACAGGAAAACCTAAAATACTTCATAGAACTAAGCTGGGTACAGTGAAAGCCGAGACAGAAGTGTCAACAAACTCTAAGCCAATATTTAGATCACAAGTCTAACAAATGTCTTCCAGGGAAAAATCATATCAGAAGTTAATGTCCTTTCACGGAGTGGAAGCATTTGGTCACAAGAGGAATCACTGTTGAGAAGGCACAGAAGTACGAAGAAAGCTGGAGTGTAACGATAAAGATAAAACTGAAAGCACTCGTTTAGCTGGTGTTTTCCTTTTTAAAGCATCCTCCATGCTGGGAGTGGTAGTGTACGCCTATAATGCCAGCACTCGGGAAGCTGAGGCAGGAGGATCGTTGTGAGGTAGAGGCCAGCCTGGGCTCCAAAGTGAGTTCAAAACCAGCCTGAACTGCATGGTGAGACTCTGTCTCAAAAAGACGAAAAAAGAAAAAGTATCCTCCAAGGATATAAAATTATTAAGGAAAACAGATGAAAGCACTTGTAGAAATTCTGTGTCCATACTGTGTGACTAGAGGCCTCAAAAGAAAGACATGTAGCTTCTAATACCCCACAATGAGCGCATGGTGCGAATCTATCCATGCACAGCAGTCACAGTGGAAACAGCCTCAACGTGGCCATCATGATGGGCATGAATATTTATAAAGAGCATGAATTTTTTTTTTTTTTTTTTTTTTTTGTCTTTTTGAGACAGGGTCTCACTATGCAGTTCAGGATGGCTCACTTTGTAGTCCGGTCTGGTCTTGAAAATCCGAACAATTCTCCTGCCTGAGCATCCTGAGTGCTGGGATTACAGGCATGCACCACCACGCCCAACCAAGAGCATGAATGTTTATAAAGCCATCACACCAAACACAAAGTTCAGATGTGATTCACCTTCAGGTTCAAATTCATTACTTAAAGGCCTGAGATCGGCCTCATGAAAGAGCCTTTCCTTTCCCAAAAGGGGAGGAAATTTATCCCATAAAACCTGCAAGCAAACACACAGGAAAGGACGAAGCAGCATGGGAGAGAGGAGCTTTTTCAAAACATAGGTTTTAAAAGCAGACTATCAATGCAACGAGGTGCTCAGGTGTGAATCTGCAGGAAGGGCCAAGCCCGAGATACTCACGGCCTCTCTTCGCCCTGCTTCGTCTTCCCCGTAAGCAGCCCAGCCTGGTCCCACGAACTGGCCACCTCTCATGGCTGGGATTTCTACTGGCTGTGCCCCGATCCTGCTAGCGATTCCCACCTGTGTCAGGTGCTGGATCTGGGAGCCTGGAAGAGACACAGTGCAGTGGGCTGGTTGGCATTTGTAGGCGAGGGAAGCTGCTGGGGAGGACCCCACAGGCTCCGACCACGGCTCCTTTCAGCTCGAGGGTAACAAGCACGGTTCAACCAGTGCCAAAGCTGCTCCAGATACGGTGCTCCCTAACAAAACGGGCAGTGCTGCTTCCTGGCTTTCAGCACAGCCCACTCTCCTCCCTCACCCGAGGCCTCAGGAGGAAGGGTCCCACCCTGCTTGTGTCCGTGGGTTACGGCCAGGGTGGGCTTACTGATTGGCAGAAAGGAGCAAAAGGCTGGGAGCCACCAAGAGGCAGAAATCTGGTTCCTTTGCACTTGTGCCTTTGAGATTCACAAGGAGATGAATACACCATGATACGCTTTTCTCTTATGAGGCAGTGCTATGGTTATACCTAGATGTTCCCCATGAGCCTAATGCTCATGTAAGTGAGGCTTTTAGGAGGTGACTGTGGCTTGCAGCTCATTTGCTGATAGGAGGCCAGGTCTGCTCAGAAGAGCTGGTATCTGGGGTCTGCCCTGGAACTGCATCCTTCTTCCCCCCTCACTGCTTCCTGTCTGCCATGAGGTGAGCGGCTCCCCTCCACCCAGTCCCTTCCACCATGCCACGCTGCCTCGGAGCTGCTCACAATGAACCAGAACCTCTTAAACCATGAGCCACAGTCAACTGCACCTCCTTTAAGTTGTGGCTGCTGGCTACTGTGTCTCCAAGACAGGAACAGTGACTAAGCCAGGCAGGGAATGTATTCATTTGAATTCAAAACATTAAAGTCCATTATAGTCACACTGTTGCCATAGCTCGGCCAGAGCACACTCACCCTGCATGGTCAGTGAGGGCCGTGCCAGCCAGCTCTCGGGTGTGAGCTCCCCTGCCCCGGGACATCTATGTCCCTAGGTAGCTCTGAAAGCCAGGTGTCAAAAGACCCGTTTTCCTCCCTTGTCAACTTTCAGCATATGGAAATATCTCTATGCTGCAAATTAAGGGAGGAGGGAAAAAGGTGATGCTTGCTGAATTATTTTATGTGTTTGTAGTGCTGGGGACAGAACCCAGGGCCTTGAGCATGCAGGCAAGCATTTAACTGCTGAGCTATACCCTAAGCCTGCCAAAGTGGTCTTTAAACTCTTGTGAAATAATACCCTTATTTCCAAATGCCCTGGGAATCGCTGGATCCACGGTAATGTTCAGGTCCCAAGAGTTCGCAGCGTTCTCCATCTTCCACTCCCCGTGTCTGCTTGTCAACCCCAACTAACCTACTACATCTTTAAAGCAAGGGTTTTATCCAGATATATGACGATAGCGAAAGGTCACGGAACATTAGCTAGGCTTCTGCCACCACAACGGACTCTCCATAAGCACTTGTCCATTTCTGAAAACCCACGGCTGCACTAATCTGTTTGGCACTGTCTCCTCAGCAGACAAGCAGATCTTCCGAGGAGCTGTGAACACACCCTGGGCATGCTCGCCAGCGTTTCAGCAGTCTAATCAACTGCAAGGGGAGAAAGTGGACCTTTCGTGTTAAACCACATGGTGGCTGAAATCATAATCCAGTCGTAACTTCGTATCTTGCTTCGGTCACTTCTCAATACAGCCACAGAATTCCCCCTGCTGGACACGGAGCCCAGCAAACCTGGAGCCAACCCCAGCCCCACCTGTGACAAGCTGCACCACGTGGAGCAGCTGCCACTCCTGCAGAGCCTCCGCGCCTCACACCAAGAGCAGAAAGTCATCTCAATCATGACAGAGCACAAAAGACCGGGTACCAAACACACAGGCAGCAACTGGTGAATCTCAAATTCCTCTTTTCTGGCTTTCTTCATTTTAAAAAACTGTACAATTTATTCACTGATAGACTTACACTGGGTGTCTAGGGAGCTGACAATGCTCCAGCTTTCTGAATAATTTTGGGATAAACATCTTGGAACACAGTTTTTCCTAAATATTTTGGATTTGGAGGTTAGAGGGGTCCTATAGTCCCCGAAGTGAAATCACTAAATAAATGTTCATGAGTCCTATGGGCAAATTTTTTCCAATATTTAATGATTTACACCACTGGTGGAAATAATGCAATAGTAATCACAATAGTGGGATCATAATGCATCTCTCAAAGTATATGAATTGCCAGGAAGTACTTGGGGCACTTTACACATGCTATTTTATTTAATCAGCAAGGCAACCGTAAGAAATGAATACTAATAACCCCCATCATACAGATGAGGAAATTATGTAGATTTTGCCACACCATATTCTTATGAAACTAATTTCATGATCATAATTGTTCCCTGGAGTTTTAATCTGTATTTCTTTAATTATTCTCAAGACTAGGCCCTTCTCCTGGCTTGATTTTTTATAGGGCCCATGTGCACACACAGGCATGCACACATTTCTTTTGTGAATTCTTTCTTACCATCCTTCACTCCCTCGACTTTTGAGGTTAACCCATTTGGAGATTTATATGCGCCATCCTCTATCATAAAAATACCTCTGGGTCAGTGAGGGTGTGGTGATGCATGCCTGGAATCCCAGCACCCCGGGAGGCTGAGAAAGGAGGATTCCAAGTTTGTACCCAGGCTGGGCAATTTAGCAACTTAGTGAGAGCCAGTCTCAAAAACAAAGGGTTAGGGATGCAGCTGTTTGAAAGTCATGGGTTCAATCCCTAGGACTGGAAAAAAAAAGCTCTGGGCCAACATGTGCTGTAAATTTTCCCTAGGTGCTATCTGTTCTAGATCTACACATATTTGATAATTTTCCACAGTCAAAAATGTAATTCTAATAAATTTTAGTACTTTACAACTTCAGTTCTGATTAGAAAGTATTAAATATGGTAACTTCCTCTTCAACTGCTTGACACACAATTTTTACGTTCATCTGGATAGTTTAATTAAAAATTAATGCATCTGAATTTTGTTTAGTGTTCATGCCATGCAGCAAAGTCTCAACATGCAGACTCCATGCAAAGCACAGCACCTGGAAATCTGAGAAAGCTATAAGCTATCAGGACACACAAGCGCTTCGTGGGCTACCAAACACACAAGACACAAGAGTTTCCCAGAAGACCATGATGAAAAAATAGCACCAATTACTCCATATTTGGAATTGGCCTAAAGTAATTTCTTGATGAAATTACATATTCACCAGAAAGTTAGACAATAGCAAAATAAATAAATGAACACGAATGGTTCCTCTCATTAAAGCTTCAGTCGTAATTCTTAACAGCTAAATCTTGGAAGCACTCTGTATGTCCATCAGCAGATGAAAGGGTAAGGAAAATGTGGTATTCACACACCATGGAGTACTATTCTGCCACAAAGAAGGACAGATTTAAGGAAAATGGGATGCTTCTTGGCGCCAGAATGTTAAGTGAAATCAACCAGGCACACAAGCTTAAGTGTCACATGGTTTCTTTTATACGAGAAACTTACAACATAAATAAAAAGGCTGGGGATACAGCTCAGTGGAATAAGAGCTTGCCTAGCAAGCGCAGGGTCCTGAGTTCGATCCCCAGTAACGCAAAAAAAAAAAAAAAAAAAACAACATAAATAAAAAGCAAAACAAAAGATAGATAACAGGAAGTGAGGAGATAGATTTTTCTTAAATGGGAAGAGGATCAGGAGATGGGTTAGAGGAAAGACTGGAAAAGGCATTTAGATGTGTACAGACATGTGCACATGTACAAACTCCCCATGAGGAAAGTACCCATGTGCTGCAAGCACGTACTAATAAAACATAAAAAAGAAACAAATGAGGAAAATAGAAGAGTGGCTTTGAGCTTCTGTAACAGAACACGGTAAGATGATATCGAACTTTAAGGATCATTCAAAGTGTGCAGAGCTGTACAAGAAACAAGAAGAATTTAGGATCTTCAACTACACAGATTTTTTTTTTTTTTCTTTTCTGGTGCTAGGGATCAAACCCACAGGCTCCTGCATGCTAGGCAAGCACTCTACCGCTGAGCTACACCTGCAGCCCTACACAGAGATTTTAGGAACACCGAATATCATTTCCAAATAGAGCCTTCACAGTATCATAATCATGAGTTGAAGTTTTATGAACTGAAACAGTAATCTGGTATTTGGGGTACAAGCCTGAACATTAGGTGAACTGATGGGGTACCCAGCCATCTGCTATAGAAAGTCTGGGCATGGTGGTGCACACCTGTAATCCCAGCACTTTGGGAGGCCGAGGCAGGAGGATTATAAATTTGAGCTCAGCCTGGACAATTTAGCAAAATTTTTTCTCAAAGTAAAAAATAATAAACACGATGGGGATGTGGCTCAGTGCAAAGGCTCTGGGTTCCATTCCTAGTACTGAAAGGTTAAAAAAAAAGAAAGCAAAACAAAAGAGGTTCAATTATTAACCTAAAAGTCTCAGATAATTGTTTTTCTTTCTTTTTTTTCTCATTTTCTGAAAAATATGTTAGTTCTTAACCTGTCATTATCGAGGACACTGAATTCAGAAGACACTATGCATATTTGTTTCTTTTCTTCTCTGAAATTCAGAAAGCTCTTCGTTTTCATAGACGTTGAAATGTGTCCAAAACAAGAGAACTTAGATGATCAAAATGCAAACAAGCCTATCACTATCTCAAAAACTCCAAAACCGAAATGTGATCACTACATTTTAATTGCAGTCTTTAAAAACTTGGATCTTTATATGGAATATACTAAGTATTGAACTTTTGGAAGTAAACCAAACCACACAGAACGTTCCTCAGATCCACTAAATAATTATTTCTCGACTTTTTAAAAAACAAAATGTATTTACTGTCTAACTGTATAATCTCCAGCCCGGTAGCATCTCAAGCGCCGTGGAAGAGCCCCCTCCGACTCCCAGAGGCGTGGGGAGGGGCCTTCCCCGCAGAAGTGGCCACACTCTCCGCACACAGTCAGGAACCCAGGATTGGGTCAGCCACAACCCCTGCCCCGCTGCCCCCGCCTCCCAGCACCGGAGCGCGCGGCAGCTCCAGCCTCGGGGCAGCCCATCCACTCCCCGGGGACAGCCCAGCACATACCTGCGGTGCCCCCAACCGGCCGAGGCCGGGCCACTGATGGTCTCTCCTCCACGTAGACCCCGCGGGCGGCCAGGGGGGCTTCTGCAGCTGCCTGCGGCTGCGGGGCATCAGGGGGCCCCAGTTCGGGGGAGGGCAGCAACGCAGGACCAAAGCTGGGCCTGAAGGCAAAGCACACCCGCATCAGGGCTCTGAGTCCTAGGACTTCCCCCTGGACCCTGGGAAAGCAAACAGGGCTCTGGCCTCTCCTCTGGGGGCCCTACCTCACACCCCAGCAGGAAGCCTGGGGATCTAACACATGGGCGGCATGACTGCGTCTACTTCTGCCGTCAGAAACAAACCAGAAAAAGGAAAGTATTCCTTTCTAGAAAAACGAAGGCACTGTTGGGTGCCAGGGTCTGCTAATCACTAGGACTGCCCTAACCCTGAGGCCCTCAGCCCTGGCTGCACATTAACAGCACCTGGGGCGATTTTAGAACTTCTGAGGCCCACGCTGCACCAGAAAGCCAAACACAACCTCCACAGCGTCCCAGACTATTTTGAAACTCTGCGATGGTGTAGCTGCCCAGCAAAGCTGAAAGCCAATGTTCTACAGCAGTGTTTTTAAACTTTTTGATTCCTGAACCCTTTAAAATTCATAAAAATTTTTGAGGAGCTGAGCACAGTGCGCAGACCTACAATCCCAGCTATTTGGAAGGCTGAAGCAGGAGGATTGCAAATTCCCTGTACAACTTAGGGAGGCCTGTCTTAAAATAAAAAATGAAAAGGGTTAGGGATGTAGCTCAAGGGTAGAGGTCCTAGGTTCAATCTCTAGTACAAAAAAAAGAAACCAAAACCGTTTGTTTATGTGGATTATATCTATCAGTATTTACTGTATTAGGCTGGGCATGTGGTGTATGCTTGTAATCCCTTCACTTAGGAAGCTGAGGCAGGAGGATTGCTGCAAGTTCAAGGTCAGCCGGGACAACACAGTGAGTTTAAGGCCAACCTGAACTAAGTAGTGAGAGTACACCTCACTAAAAAAACACCGTATTAAAAATTAAGCAAAATTTTAAGTATGTTTTTAATATTCATTTAAAAATACAAACCTGTATTAACATTAAAAATTTCATGAAAGTAACTATAATCTTCAACACTCTCCCCCCAAATTAGTGAAAAAATGATCCTCATATATTTCATAGTCAGTACGCATTTGTTATTTTAGGAAGAAAATCTCTCACAGAATAGTCTCAGGAAAAGAAGAGATATATTAATAACCTTTTAATGCTCAAAAACATTTCAGTTTTCTTGATACCACACCAAAACTCAATTTTTGTTTGTTTTTTTGTCTTTTTGAGACAGGGTCTCACTATGCGGTTCAGGCTGGCCTTAAATTCACTTTGTAGCCCAGGCTGGTCTCAAACTTGCAACAATCCTGCTTCAGCCTCCTGAGTGCTGGAATTACAGGCGTGTGCCACCAAGCCTGGCTAAAAAAATCAGTGTTGAATCTGAAACAATATCAAGAACTTTTCATACTCTGCTCCATTAAATCTACTCCTTTGTCTTGCATTTTAAATGGGATCATTAACTCACGCACAATTTTATAACATTTGTCATTTGGAAAATACCAGTTCCCTGAGTTGGGAAGGCCACATTCCACTTCACAGTATCCAGAAATTCCATTCATTGTTGTCCCCACCCTACTGGTATCACCTCCTACTCACCCAGTTAATTCTTTTCAGTACCAGCAAGTGTCAAGCTCGTGGGGCGGACAAGTTTCCTAAATTGATCATTTCCCTGAGAGCTCAGCATTACCACTGGCAACAAATACGGACTGTTGTTTTTCCAAGTGACAGGCTCACCTGGTTCATTTTCAAAACAGCGTCTGCCAAACGCACAAGTCTGTACAGCGGTTTTGCAGGTGTTTGTTCCAGTGAAAAGCAAGGAAGCAATTGGTTTGGTTGTCTCAACTCAAGCAAGTGCTTTCCTTCAAGAATCGAGATTCAGCAGAAGTGCTTATTCATACGGTGCTTCCTCTTTGATAACATACTCAAAACGCCAATCTTCCTTCCTTCCTTTCTTGCAATACTAGGGAATCAAACCCGGGCCATCCCACTCAGCTATGTCTCCCGCCCTTTTTCTTTCTTAAATTCTGACACAGGTTCTCACTAAATCACTAAGAGCCTGGGCTCTTAGTCCTGCCTCATCCTCCCAGAGTGCTGGGATTACAGGCATGCGTCACTATGCCCAGCTAAATTTAGATCTTTTTATTTTTTACTTTCTTGGTACCAGAAATCGAACCCATGACCTCAGGCTTGCCTGACAAGCGCTTGTATCTCTGAGCTATATCCCTGACCCTGCCTAACTAAATTTAATAATTTCTTTTTTATAAATGGCTTTTTTGTAACTGCATTTGTGTAGCAGTGAAGAATCCCACTGCTGCTCGTGTGAGGTGGTAGCACTGTCTGGATTCCTGCAGAGGCACCAGGCTTTGACCTACCTTAGTCCAAGTATCAACATGATAGAAAAGGTAAATAAAGTATTAACATTACTATGGAAATAGTTTTGACCTCACAGACCCCCTGACAGGATCTCACAGACCCTCTAAGGGTCTGAGAACCCCGCCTTCAGAATCACTCTTAAGAAGAAACTCAAGAATAAAAGATTATAGTCTACTCCAGTTCTTTGCAGTTAACAGATGCAGCCAGTTGGATAGGGTCTGTAGACAGATGAGCCTTTATCCTATACTAGAGCATTTCTCGTAAGTCAAAACCAAGGCGACTGGCATTACTCCCTTTAAGTAAGTGCTGCTGATTTAGATGGACCCCAGAGAAAGAGGTTCACCATCCTGACTGCAGATCTAGGAGCTAACTCAAGGCCTGGACAAGCTAGATCACACGGTGTTTCTGTATTTCTGCTGTTATTCCATTTCTCTTTGGGGTTTTTGTTGTTTTGCCTTGAGATGGGGGCCTCACTCTGTTGGCCCGGCCAGCCTCAACTCCTGGGCTCAGAACTCCTGACACTCCTGTGTCAGTCTCCTGAGTCGCTGGGAGTACAGGTGTGCGCCTCTGTGCCCAGCCTGTGTCCTCATCTGTAACTTCGGTCCTGGTCACTTAAGCTCATCTGGACACTTTTGCCTTTGTTTTTTTGGGCCAAAAATTATGCCTGGGTAGGGGAGAAAGCAAACCCTTTTGGAATTGAGGGAGAATAAAGAAAAATAACAGAAAAGGAAGGAGAAATCAGGTACCAATCTTACTTCCCAGTAGTTGAGTTTGCTTTCTGAGATTCACTTTTTCTCCAAATCCATCTTTGTAATGGATCAATTACCCACTCCGCGGGTCTGTCTAGAATCTCTGTTCTGTTGCAGTGGTCTGTTGACACCACACTGTCTTAACATCTGCCAGTGATTTCTGACACTGAGAATAGCCCGGTACTGTATTCTTCTTGCTCGAAACCTTTCTCTTAGCTATTGTTGGTCCTTTATACTTTCACACACGTTTTAGAATCAATTTCCTCAAACTAAGGGGACCCTGAATGGGCTTGAATTGGAGAACCATGTGTGGTGGCGCATACCTCTAATCCCAACACTCAGGAGGCTGAGGCAAAGGGATTGCCTTGAGTTCAAGGCCAGCCTTGGCTACACAGTGAGTTCAAGCGCAACCTGGACTAATTAGTGAGATCTTGTCTCAAAAAACAAATAAGAGAAGATCCCTTGAGGAAACTGACGTTATAAAAATAATGAGGTCATTATTTTTAAAGGGCTTAAGCATCTGTAGTTGGATTTACTCCAAGGTATTTTATATTTCTGAATCTTACTTTAGACAGTGTCTTTGACTTTAAAAATTTTTCTATTTGTTACTTACAGGTAGAAATAAGACAGAGTTTTGTACACTGATCTTGTATCTATTTACGTTGGAGTTTTGTCTTGCTGGTTAGCTGTCTTACTTAAATTCCCTTAATTCTAACAATTCACATGTTGATACTTTAGGATGAGAAAATCCTATCATCTATAAATAATAACAGTATTATTTCTTCTTGGAATTCTGTACTCTTTTTGTTCCTTTACCTTGCTAGAGTCCTAGTGCCATGCTGAACAGCAGCACAGACTTCCCGGCTTCTAAGGAGGAGACTTACTGTCCCAAGCCCCAGGGCAGCCTGATGACGGGAGCGCTACCTCTACATGTGCTACACAAACCTACCTATGGTGAATTTTCACCTGTTTACTTAGAGAAGGCCCTTTTGGCTTCTCTGTGGCATATCCAAACTGCCTGCATCACAACACTTTATGTTTTGGGGTGAAAAAATTTTGTTTTGAGTATGATAAGGGTACTTGGACACAGCACCATGATCCCACCACAGTCTACAGCCAGTCTGGTGACCGCGATGGTGACAGAGTGACTGACTACAGGGCACGGGTCCTTTGTTCTGCCACCCCTAGAGGCCACCTTTGTGTATTCATCGACCCCGTGAGTTATAAAGGGTCAAATCCCTGCAATATTCCTGGGACATGTTTGCCACCATTTGATCACAGTGATAATTTCTCATCCATAAAATGTTTTCAGCTCAGCAGGGTGAACTTTGCATGTGGTATCTATTTACAAGCTCAGAGCTCTTTCCCAAAATACCTTTGATCAGAATAGAGAAGTTTACTTCTGGGTTTTGTTTTTTGCTGTTCACTACCATGGTTACCATGAATAGATGTGGAATTTTCTCTGTACTTATCAAAGTGAGAGTTTCCTCCTTAGTTCTCTTTAAAGCAGTGCACTACGTGTGTGTGTGTGTGTGTGTGTGTGTGTGTGTGTGTGTGTGTGTGTGTTTAAATGTCAAGTCAACCTTGCATTACTGGAATAAATCCAATCTATTGTAATATGATCTTTCTTTTTTTTGAGACAGAGTCTCAATATGCAGTTCAGGCTGGCCTTGAGCTCACTTTGTAGCCCAGGTTGGTCTTGAAATTGCAACGATCCTCCTCCCTCAGCCTCCTGAGTGCTGGGGTTACAGGAGTACACCACCGTGCCTGGCTAAATTATGATGTCCCTTTATACAGGTTGCTGGGTGTTCGCTGATGTTTGGCTTTGAATTTTTTATACTTATGTTCATGAATGAAAGTGGCCCTTGACATTTCCTTCCTTGGCACTCACATAAATTGAGATGTAGACTCTCTTGAATCCATGCATTTCAGACCACCTGGGGCAATACAGCAATACTATGGCTCAAGCCCCAGCACCAGAAAAACGAAACAAAAAACTGCACAATTACTTTCTAGCTCTTTCCTTCTTTTGTACAATATAACTAAAAATGTTAATAATAAGATGGGCTTTCTAAGTGAGGCATGGTACTGCATGCTTGTAATCCCAGCACTCGGGAGGCTGAGGCAGGAGGATTGCTGTAAGTTTGAGGCTAGCCTGAAGCATGTAGTAAAACTCTGTCTCAAAAAGACAAAAAAAGTCAGTAAGACAGGCTTTCTGCACCTGTTCAGCCCTCTAGGCTCCATCGCTGCAAACTGTATCTTCTAGAAGCTCAGAGGTGGTGCAAGTGATCACACATAGTGGCTCAGTAGTTACTAAGGTGCCATTTTGGGGGAAAAAAGGAAACTCTGAAGGATTAAGGTAAATTTTCCCACTACATTCTTACATTATTAAAATTAGTTTAAAAGCAGGTATCTCTTGCAGTTATTGAGTGTCAATTAGATCAAGTTGATTATCACCCAAACCTTCCATATCCTTCCTATGTCTTTGTATTTTCATCTCTAATAAGCCAACTACCAATCTGTAATCAGGTCAAATAATTGTTGTCTTTTAATTGGAACCCTCACAATCGCTGAGTGTAACTGCATATCACCTCATAGCACTTTTCTACACGTCCCATCCATTCTAGTGTCCTTCTCCCATTTCATAGCTTCTCTTAGACTATTTTAAATTATTTTATTTTTCCTTATCTTACCTGTAAGTACTTCTCAGCTTTATTTTAGTGAATGACCCTAAAAACCATACCACAATTCTTGACATGAAACAGGCAAGTGACACCCGCCTATAATCCCAGTACTCTGGAGGCTGAGGCAGGAGCGGGCAAGTGTGAGCTCAGCCAGGGCAATATGGTGACTTAGACCCTGACTCAAAATGAATCATGAGAAAGGGATGGGAATGCAGGTCAGCGCGAAGGCCTGGTTAGTCCTCAGTACCACAAAATAAAACCAGTCTAACATAAGTTAGTACTTTTATATCTTCCCAGCCCATGAAACTTACCCCCATATTTAGCACAGTAAATGTAATTATCATCAAATCTGGGTCTGACAGATTTATCTGGATTATCTATGATTCCATTTCATCTGTTTCTCCTGACTTTTTAGAAACTACTTCTTTCTTCTCTGATGCCTGGCTGGGCACACATACACATGGGTGACCCCTGCTGCGTCAGTGACGTGAGGGCTGGGGGGAACCTGTGCTTCGCGGAGCTCTGTACTGGGGTCTGCGGACAGCCATCTTGGTCACCGGTCGTGGCTGAGCTTCAGTCCCTGAAGGCAGTCACTGATCTCCACGAGTCACCGTCCTCCCCACGTACAAGTCCCTGGTAGGAAGGGCCCCATCCTGCCGCCAGCCCTGTCATCCCTGAGGTTGGACATTTTGTTGAAATCCCAACCATTTCTCCTGCCTTTTAGGTTACATCAGAAGAACATACATCTCAGAGCTCTGCATCTGCTCACGATGGTTAAAGACACAAATGTACAAAACTAAAAAGACAGCAGCCCATGTGAGAAAGTCACAGTATCTTTTGTTCAGAAAACTTTACCTTGGCAATGGACCAGATGGGGGAGTCATTCCATAGTCTTCATATCTCTGGAAGAAATTCAAAAAGAACATGCAGATTAATACTCATTATAAAGTGACAGCAGCAAGTGTATAAGCTTTCAGACTTGTAGGATCAATTTTCAGTTCTTACTTTCTCATTAGAACTTAGCACGCTACTGGGGCATTCCGCCATCAAGTAATATCTGAGTCTCAGTTTAGAGAATTGGGCTGCCAAGCTTTAGAAAACATAAGACCAAAGCCAGGTGTGACAGCATCTGTAGTGCCAGCACTTGGAGGCTGAGGCAGAAGGCTCTCTTTAATTCATGCATTTCAGACCACCTAGGGCAATACAGCAATACTATGGCTCAATCCCCAGCACCACAAAAACAAAACAAAAAACTACACAATTACTTTCTAGCTCTTTCCTTCTTTTGTACTATGTAACTAAAAATGTTAATAGTAAGACAGGCTTTCTAAGCCAAGCATGGAGCCACACGCCTGTAATCCCAGTACTTGGGAGGCTGAGGCAGGACTGCTGTGAGTTGAAGGCCAGCCTGGGCTACAAAGTGAGTTCAAGGTCAGCCTGAACTGCATAGTAAAACCCAGTCTCAAAAGGACAAAAAAAAAAAAAAAAAGTCAACATGAAAGGCTTTCTGCACCTGTTCAGCCCTCCAGGCTCCATCAATACAAATCATATCTTCTGCTCAGAAGTGGTGCGAGTGATCATACATAGCACAAGTGACTCTCCCACCATGGTCACCAGATCCAGTGGGTACCAGCAACAACTCAAACATCCCCAGAAGCTAAGCCATTGAATGCTGTATCCCAGCAAAGCATGGTGGTGATACTTGTAATCCCAGCACTCTGGAGGCTGAGGCAGCAGGATCTCAAGCCCAGCCCAGACTACATAGAAAGACCCTTTCTCAAAAAGAACAAAAACAAAAACAAAAACAAAAACTTACTGGGCATGGTGGCACACGCCTGTAATCCCAGAACTCAGGAGGCTGGGACTGGAGGATCACTGGGAGTGCAAGACCAGCCTCGGCTACAAAGTGAGCTCAAGGCTAGCTTGAACTGCATAACAAGACCCTGTCTCAAAAAGACAAACAAACAAACAAAAATCCCCAAATAACAAAAAGGTGGTACCATGTTGTAGAATGCTATAAAAACAGAAAGGATACAAAAACGCAGAAGTTAGAGAGCTCCCGAAAGATGAAGGGGTCCTGTCAGTTTCTGACCATCTTCTGGCTCCAAGCATCTATTTCCTGCCCATCAGTTTGGAAGAGGGGGCCCCAGCTTCCTCCTACAGCTTGTTTAACTTGACTTAATTTCAGCTAACCAGCTGCCCTTGCAGTAAAACACTGCTCCCTTGGGAACAAAATACACATTGAAGAATCGAAGACATCGGCTGTGTTCCTTGTGAAACACATGCGGGCCCTAGCATACTCAGAAGTCTCACTTCAATATCTGCATGGCTGTGAATCAGCATTTCAGAACCGGATATCCGGCCAGACAGAGTCTGTCCAACTGCAGCCAGTGAGAACCAATTGCTTGCCTGCAATCGGGTGGAGATGAAAACCTCACAGAGCTCCTAGCAGAGGGAGAAGAATTTCTAATAGGGTTCTGGGAGGAGACAGAGAGAAAGCGGCTTTGATTCCTTTCCCAGAAACTACCAGGAAACCCAGAACCGGGTACAGATCATTCACTATGGCCTGTGCTTTTGGGAGTTTTAAAGCATACTCACGCAAAAAAAAATTTTTTTTTTTCAATTCAAGGCTTACCACTTATCAGGATTTCTGGAGGTCTAAGTGATAAACTTACAGAAAAGAGTGGAAAACAGCTGCTGGCTCTGCTAAAGTCCGGTGAGACATTTCAGCTTACTGAAGTCAGAAAAGGGGTGTCCTGTTTCAAAAGATGGCCCGTTTTGTTTTCTTTTGTTATGGAATCACTGGCGGAATTTCTGTGACCTGGCTGCAGGCATTTACTTTGTTTTATTTTTTATTTTTTTTTTATTTTAGAAATATAAAAGTACAAAAACATATTGACAAACAGACACCAATTATCATAGAAAACTTTGGTAGATCACACCTGTGTGAATGCTTGGGGGACAAAATTGAATTTTAAAGATTCAATCAGTTATGTAAAAAAAAACCAAAAACAACCTCTTGTTTTAAAGTGTCCCTTCCTTCTTATGCCGTGGGCAGCACAGGCCAGTAGATTGTGACGGGCGAATCGCACAGCTTGTGGGGTCTCAGACGGGGCCTGAAGTACAGCAAGACAGGAAGGTCTGCTTATAAAAGGTCTTAGCTCAGGTGCCCAGGCCTGACCTCTCGAGAGGGCATTATGCTTTCCAGGCAAGCAGAACATCAGCAGGCTGCCAGACCGCATAACCAACCCCTCTAAGCTGGCAAATGGGCCCCAATGTCATCAGCTGGGACGGAGAGGCCCCTGCGGTAGTAGAAGGCACTTGAAACACACATTCCTGTGGGTTTGTTTCTGCAGTCGGAAGAAGCAAGAAAAAGGTGACTGGGGGTTCGCTCTAGCAACAAACGTAACTTTAGCCCCTGTCCAGCGGCCAGCTGAAAACACAGGCAGACGCTGGAGACAGATGCAGGCAACGGGCCGGTTTCCTGCTAGGTTAAACCACTCTTGTTCTCACCGAGCTGCATCAGGGAGACATCAACAGTCCCCAGTGAAGAGACGCGGAAAACAGTGTTCATCACAAAACCTTACTATGTGCTTGAATTCATGGTGAACTCGGAGGATTGAGGCGTAATCGTGGGGCTTTGATCCCCAACACCCAAGAGCAAGGAAAAAGTGGTAAAATCAGGAACCCAGACCCGTCGGTTATTACTGCTGAAGTCACCGGCAGAAGACAAACAAACAAAAGAGCGGACTGGAGCGAGAAGGGGAGAAAAGTGGGGGCCAAGGGACAATGAAGGTGCTGGCAGCACAGCAGGCTCCTGCTCCGTCTCCTCTAGAGAGAAGCAGGCTGGGGGCAGAAGGGTCCGACAGAGGCGAGGAGCAGAGAGAAGCAGCAGTTAGAGGCCAGCAGGGGCCACACTCAGGTCAGAGGACCCCCGGAGAAACCCAAGGTGAAGTGAGAGGTCTGGGTGGGTGTTGCCTTCGCTCCAAGTCCTCCTGTCCTCCTCACCATACACAGAGAGCGCAGGCGTTCAGTACCGGCCCACGAAACACCACCAACCTGCTTCCCCTGTCAGCTGCTGAGCTCCAGCCCAACCTGTGCATCAGCCCAGAGTCCCAGAGTCACTTTGCAGTACTGAAAAGCTCCTGGGGACTGTGGCCCCTCGGAGAGCCAAGAAGTCGCCCCCACTGGCAGCAGTGTCGAAGCGACCCCAGCTCCCTCTCCCCTCCTTGGTCAGAGCTGCCTCTCCTGGCACCCACACACCTCCTGTTCCTCCTGGGCCACCCTCTGGCCCAGCTTCTCACTGTCTACACTGGGATGTCCGGATGCTGCACAACAAAATGAGGTAATTTTAACTTCTGCCACTTGTAACTTCATGACGGTCAATTCAACAGGGAGCTCTGTGCTGAAAAATTATTCCTGTGTTCCTGACCTGGGAAGACAGAAGCCAAGGACTGGCTGCTTCCTCTGCCTCCTCACATGATTTCAGCTATCTCCAAACCCTCTTCTTCCCTCCACTGGGCTGGAAGAAATGCATCCCTCATGTCTGAAGATAATTCCTGTACTGGCACCGTGGGCCGTGGCACTGTGGGCCGTGGCATCCTTTCCTGTGTCATCTGTCCTTCTCCATACCGGTAGGCTCAAGGCCACCAGTGATGCCACAGGGGAAGCCTTGCCAAGCGGCTCTCAAGTCCACCCACCTTGTCACACTACTTGAGCTACCAACTCTTACCCACACCATTGCACGAGCCTCCTGTCCCCGCCTCTGGCCACACCTTCTGCCACCTTCCTCTGTCTAAAATGGGACTCACCTCCCACCAAGGCCCCACAGTCCAGGTGTCACCCTAGTGATGAGGGGCAGGCTCTAGGCCCTGTCCTGTCCTGTCACCACACTGACTCCTCTGTACTGGTCACCTGGAACTGATTCCATGGTACAGAAATCACTATGGTGGCTAATGTCATGGATCCACTTGACCAGGCCACAGGATGCCCAGACAGCTGGCTACACACTCTGTCTGTGCATGTCTGGGAGGTGCTTCCCGGAGAGATCAGCATTTGGATTGGTGGACTGAGTGAAGCAGAGGGCCCTCCCCAGCACGGGCAGGTGTCACACACACACACACACACACACCCCGCCGCTACACACACACATTGAGAACCCAGACGGAACCAAAAGGCCAAGGAAGCTGCTTTCCCTTCGTCTCCTACCGGAACCCCCTGGGTTCACGCTCTGTCTGACCTGAGCTGGGACATCAGACTTCTGCCCTTGGAGATCTGGGTCCTCAGCCTTTCGGATTCAGGCTGGAATCTGGCTCGAAGACCTTGGGACGGCCCCACCAGCCCTCCTAGCTTCCCAGTTTGCAGAGAGCAGATCACAGGCTTCTCAGCCTCTACAGTCATGCGTGTGGGTTCCTCATAATCAGTCTCTATCTCACATGTTTGCTCTGCCCCCTTCCTCCACAAATCCATTACTGGTTGTATTTTCTAGAGAACCCTGGATAATCTGCATACTATGCACGTTTCTAGGAGGAAGTTTTTAACAGCTTTATTGAGTTCTAACTGACATACAAGAAGCTGGACGCATTTAAAGGATACAAGCTCGGCAGTTTCCACATGTCTGTATTGGTGCTAGCAAACCTGCGGCATGCATGCCACAGCAGGCTGTTTGTTACCAGTGAAAGCTCTAAAAGGTTCGCCGTCACTGGACTACACACACAAACCATCACTGCAGTTAAGATAATGAACACATCCGTCACCCCCGGAGTTTCCGGGTCCCTCTTCACAACCCGCCCATGTCATGCATCTCTCACCCTTGCCCCATCCCTGCACACGCACTGATCTGCTATCATTGTAGATGTTTTATTTTGCAGAATTGCGTATAAGTGGAATCATACAGTATGCACTCTTTCCCTTTGGCCTAGCTCCACCACTCAGCCTAATTATTTTGAGATCCAATCATGTTTTGTGTACATCAATAATTCATTTATTTTTATTACTGTGTAGTGTTCTGGGGATACAACCCGTGTCTAGCCATGCACCTGCAGATGGGCATTTTGGTTGTGTTTACTTCAGCTCTGTTACAAAATTGTTATGATGTGCAAGTATGAAAAATGTTTCCTTTCTCCTGGGTAAACACTTAGGAACTGACTGGTCAGTTCGTATGTTTGGTATATGTTTAACTTTTTAAGAGACCACCAAACTGGTTTTCAAAGAGGCTTTGCTAGTTTACATTCCCGCCAGCAGTTCATGAACATTTCAGTTCCTCAGATCGTTGTCAACATTTGGCACAGTCCGTCTTTTGCATTTTAAACACTCCACAAGTACAATTCCCTTTGCATTTCTCTCATAGACTACTGATGACGGACAGCTCTTCCTTTGCTCATTTCCTGAACTCTTCTGTTTATTATCTCTATATATCTTCTTTGGTAAAGGTTTTATTGGGCTGTTTATATAATTTGAATCTTCTTTAATTTGTTGAGATTAACTTTATAGCCCAGAATATGATCTGTTTTAGTGCAAGTTCTGTGTACTGTTGGAAGATGGTACATTTTGCTCTTGTTTTGTAGACTGCTCTATATAAGGGAATTATTTCAAGTTGGCAGTGTGTTCCGTCTTTGCTATCTTGTAGATTTTCTGTATACTTGTTCCACTGGTTATCCAGAGAAGGGAACTGAAATCTAATTGTGGGTTTCTTTCTATCTGGAGTTCTACTGCACTTTGCTTCATGTATTACTAGGCACATAAATATTTAAGATACTGTGTTTTCCTGAACTGACCACTTAATTATGATGACTATTTATGATTATACTTCGATCTTGCTTTTTATCCAATCCGACAAGCTCTGCCCATTCAAGGGGATATTTAGATCCTTTACGTTTAATGTGATTATTCATAGAGCTGGATTGAAATGAACCATTTTAGTATCTGTTTTCCATTTCTCGCATCCGTTTTCTGTTCCCTCTTCTCTCTTTTTCTGCTTTCTTTAGACTTTTTTCCCCTTTTTGAATAGTGTCTCACTAAGTTGTCCCAGCCGGGCTCAAATTTTCCATCCTCCTGCCTCAGCCCGCCAGAGTGCTGGGATCACAGGTGTGCACAACCATGCCCAGCTTACAATTTTATTTTGACTGATTCGTTGGTTTATAAGCTAGTAATACATTTTAGGTTTATGTCACACACTTTGCTTTACCATAGTCTACCATTAGGTCCTATTACTCCACTTTATGGATAGCATGGTACTGAAACAGAAACTTCAATCTCTCTTCTCTTGGCCTATGTGCTGCTTTTATACACTTTATTCTACATATGTAATAAGTTCCACAATATGTTGTTACTACTCTTGCTTTGAACAGTCAATCATTTTTTTAAAGTTTTAAATAATGAAGAAAGTTTTTTTAAAAAAATAATTACCCAAATATTTACATTTCTAGGGCTTTTCGTTCATTTAAACAGAGGCAAATCTTCATTTGGAATCATTTTACTTCTGCCCCAGGGATTCATTATAACATTTCTTACAGTACAGGTCTGCTGGTGACGTACTCTTTCGGCTTTGCATGTGAGAAGTCTTACGCCACTTGAGTATTTGAAAGCTCCTTTTGCTGGATATATAATACTACAATGGCCATTCTTTCCCGTCAGCTCTTCATGGCCTGCTCCATCAGCTTCCGGAGAACAACAGTCCTGCTGCCATCCTTACCTTTCTTCTACCATATATCCCATATCCTCCTTCTCTGGCTGTTTTTAAGATTGTTAGTACTTGTCTTCAGCAATTAGATAATGACCTTTCTTGGTAGAGTTTTCTTCATGTTTCCTGTGCAGGGGCTTCATCATCTAACCTTGTAATCTGTGGACTAACAGGCTCCATCAATTTGGAGAACTTCCAGCCATTTAAAAAAAAATAAATTTCACTGTGCATACCTGAGATTTTGCAACATGATGTTATATGACACACACAGACAGCAAAATGGTCAGGAGAGGGAAGCTAATTCATCTATCATCTCACGGAATTACATTTTGCTACTAGAGCAATAAAATCTACTTAAGAAAAATCCCTAACAAAATATCCTATTGTCATCCCCGTGTTGTATTTCAGATCACTGGGCTCCTCGCTCATCCTCTGTAGCTGCTGCTTTAGTCCTTGGAGTCACATTTCCCATTCCCTCGCGGCCCCCATCTCATCAGCAGCTTCACTCTCTCTCAAAATGCCCTCTGTTTTTGAGGGGCACATCCTCTTTGGCAAGAGACTGTCTCCTCTGCTCCCACCACAATGCTTCTGTGATGAGTGACGAATACACAGAAATCACAACTTCATGATAAAAACTGTCGGAGCCTGATTTCTCCACTAGAAACTCTACGTACCCAGGGGATGAGGCACTTAGGGAGAGGAGAGTAGGGCATGGAAGTGACTGAGATATGTTGCACGCATGAACCAATCGCCCCAAACAAAACTCATGATTATGGATTGCAAACATATTCTAATGAAAGAAAAAAAATAACCTACATGTTGTTACGGATGATACATTGTGTCAACTTGGGGAGTCTGGAGGTTTAGCTGAATAACTCAGCAGTTGTAGATCTTGGAGTGTAAAGGACATGCCCTTACCCTGCTGGAATGTTGTTTATTGTGTTAATTTGGGAAGTTTAAAAGGTTAACTATATGATTCAGCAGGAAGCCAGGGTGCTTACTTTGTATACATCCTGAGCCTGTGGAAGAGGAGGGCGTGGAGACTATGTGAGAGCTACATGCCCCCTGGGTGGGGGCAGGCTGTTTACAAGATAAAGGAGAGAAAGAGGCTGCTTGCCTGCAATTCTATACATTTGCTGGTTCTTTGCTGCCATGAACGTTTGCCCTCTGCCATGTGCTACTCTGCCTCAGAACCAGCCAAATATGGACTGAAACCTCCACAAACTATAAGCTCAATAAACTTTTCCTTTCTTCATTTTGGGTGTTGGGTATTTTGTCTCAGAAACGAGAGAAAAGTAACCAAGACACACATACAGCCCAAGATTCCACACAAACTGCAGGCCAAGGCCTCGCATTCTGCCCTGGAGTCTCATGGCCTGGCCCAGCCTTGGGCTGGCTTTGTCCTGGGCTCAGGCAATGCTGACAACCACAGGACAGCACTGACATTGCCCTGAGAGTCTCGTGGGCAGGGAAGAGCTCAGTAGAAAAAGCTGGGGGGGCAGCCGACATCCCCCACTCCAAAGTGGGGACCTACCCACCTGGCTTTTCCCAAGTAACTGTGAAAGGCAAACGTTTCGAATGGATTTAGGACACAGAGGCGGTGGTGACCGTGCAGCTAAAGACAGTCACGGAGGGGGCCTTGGCACTGCTTCAGCAGGAGGCAAGGATGGTGAGATAAGCATGTTCAAAGCAAGGGGGGTGGTATTTTGAGGAGGATTAACATGTGTCTTTTACTGTAATAATTTTTAAAGTTCAGGCATGCACTGTACTTTTTATGATGCCTCATACTGTGTTTTCTTCATCCACTCGCCAACCAATGGACACACAGGTTGTTTCTATCTATTGGTTTTATGCATAATGGTACAATGAACATGGGAAACTGGTAAGTGCCTCTCCTTTGGGTATATTCCTAGGTGGAGAACTACTGAGAGGGAGGGTAGTTCTACTCTTAGTTTCTTTTAGGGCCTCCAGCATGGCTACTTACATTCCTATCAGCAGTGTGCTACGTTCCCTTTGCTCCAAGTCACTGCCAACCTTTCCCGTCTCTGATCCTTCAGAGAACGGCCACTCTAGAAGTGTGTGTCATTTTCTAGCTTCTTTGCTTTTGCAGAAGAGACTATCCTTTCTGGTTAGCTTTAACATCACACATTATTCATTTTATCTTATTGGGTTCTGCTGTTTTTGTTTCTATAAATAAATATTGTTGAGTTTTACTTGGGTTCAGGTTTTATGCTTTTATGCTTTATTAAACAGAACCTGAGCAATTTTAGTCTGGCGCTAATTCTCCACCTGCTGTGAGCAGAATTCTTCTGAGTCCCTCTCTGATAGTCCATGAATGATGAGGTCTTCCACTCTGACTGGTGGGAAAGGCTGGCTGTATTAATCTGCTGCCATAACAAAATAGTATTGAATATGTGACTTACGCAGCTAGAAAGTCCTACACAATGTTTTGGCAGGGGTCAGTGTCTGGTGAGCGCTCTGTCCCTGGCTGGTGTCCAGCCATCTTCCTAGTGTCATTCCACAGTAGAAAGGGAGCACAGGGGTTTCTTCCTCTTCACAGAGGGGCAACAGTTCTCTCAGATCAGAGTTCTACCCTCATGGCTCACTGAACCCTAATCACCTCCTTAAAGGCTCTGTCTGTTCCTAATACACATATGGGTTATGGATTCGGTACTTGACTTGGGAGGGTAACAGTTCATTTTGCAGCAAGAGCTCATTCCCAGGCCTGTGTGAGCTCTGAGGACTATTCCCTCTACTCTTTTGGGCGGTTCTTTCCCTACTTTTGGGAAACTCCCTCATCCGTGACCGCTTAGTACTCAGATGACAATTCTCTGCACACACCTTCTCAGGCATCCATCTGCTCTTCCGCCCCTTGACCGTGAACTCCAGCTGTCGCTCCTCCCTGGGTCTCCAACTCCGCCTTCCCTGCACAGTGGTTAGAAACCCTTTCCCAGTACGAGCTGAGATGACTCTAGGCATGTTATTTCTCAGTCGTCCCTGTCCCTTGCCGCCTAACATTCAGGGTCATAAAGACCCATACACATCATGCAGCTTCTCAGTTGTTTCAGGAAGGACCAGACTCTGCTCTGCCATACTCTGCATAGGTTTGTTGTCACATATTCTTTGATTTGTGCATCTCTGCCATATCTCCCACTTGCTTAGACTTCTGCTTGGATAGTCTTGTTCCGAAAGTCTGTCCGCAGTTCCTCAAGGCTCGGCGAGGTGCTCCCTCTTCATGCTCCCAGGATGGCACTGACCACGCAGCAGTAGAGCCACTGTTCGGACTCCCGTGGCCTCCACCAGAACACAAAGGCCCGGGAGCAGGGGCCATGGCGTGCTGTCCACCACATCCCAAACCGTGAGGGTACTGAACACAGCAGAGGCCCCGTACACACACGTGAATGGACAAACAGAAGAAACTTCAGGTGACCAGACAGCAGCTGTCTCCTCTTTTGTTTCACCACTGTTGGTTTTTTTTTCCTCTATAACCCATTTCCTCTAAGGTTATAAGCTACCAGTTGCCATCTCTGACTAGGTGATATTTATGACTGGGCCAAACTATACCTTCAGATAAAAAACAACAACTGATTAGACTGAACAGTATTTGGCCCTGCGGGGTAGCAGTTACCCCCACCCCAGGAATCGGCATTCCCATACTTTGAGGGAGCCAATCTGCTACTAAGGGCGTCCCCTAAAGATGCAACCAATTTCAGAAGTTGCACTGGTTTTCAAATTTTCTAATCATGTATCTACTGACACCTCATTCTACCTCGATGAAAATAATAACATCAGAAGAAGCCAGTACAAAGCTTCCTCACTAATAATGTAAATCACGACTAACTTCTCTCCAGAGCCAGTTAAGTCATATATAAGTTGTTCAATTCTATTTTCTTTTGAAATGGGCAAAAGTCATATGAACTTTTCTTCCTGGAGTTTCTTCTCTTTGTCTGAAGAAGGTTAACCTGAAAAGACTGACTAACCATGAGAAATGTGAATGATAACTGAGGCAGATGAAGTGTGGAAGGTCGGCTCCCAAGACCGGAAGCTGACATTTCCCAGGGGCTGTCCTGGTGGCCTCCAGACTCTCAGGTCCCCTCCAGGCCCAGGTGGTCATTTGAGAAGCTAAATACCGTGAGCACATCCTCCACTGCTCCTCTGAGGGGGCAGAACGGAGAATATGTTGTGAATTAACCCACCTCCACTGCCCGACAGTGCCACAGAGCCAGAAGGATGCGTCCTCCAAATCCCCCTGCACCCCTCAGAGATCAAATCAGCAATGCTGCATAAAAGCCAACATTACAGAAGATGATGAAACCGAGCTCTAATTCCTATCCTATGTGAGGAGGTTCTTGAGGAGCCAGCAAACCAACCCGCTGCCCCAAGTCTGCAGAAAGGCAGTACTCACGCTGCCGGCAGTCTGCGCTGGGCTGTAAAAGGACCCCCACTGGGCGGCTCGTCTGTCTTCCCGGGAAGGGGTGCTGTTCTGGGGCAGGCCTGCCGGGACCCCTGGTCCTGCGGCACTAGGGGGCTGGCTGCTGGGCGCCACAAGGGCAAAGGCGTCGTCCAGGAGGGAGTGCATGGTCTGGCGGGCCTCCTCAATGGATGGCTGGGGCGGGATGTACTGTGAGGCTGGGAAGGAGAGGCCGGGGCAGCGGACCAGCTCAGCAGAGGACAGCGGCGTCTGCACATCAGCCGGGAGGTCAGGATCCGACTGCAACAGGGAAACAGCAGAGAGAAGAGGCAGACATGAGCTTCCGTGGTGACTAAAACAAAACTCTAGGGCCAAAGTGGAATTTAACAGTGCTCCTGACAGTCAGGAAAGAACATAGCAGCAGAAGTTTAAAATGACAGCCGCAAAACTTGCATTCCGTTTTAAGAGGGATAATGCCCTGAATTAAGAAAAAAGTGGGAATGGTCAACAATTTTCCGAGAAAAACTCAATTATCTATGTGGTGGCACATGCCTGTAATTCCAGCACTCGAGAGGCTGAGGCAGGAGGATTGTTGTGAGTTTGAGACCAGTCTGGCCTACAAAGTGAGCTCAAGGCCAGCCTGAACTGCACAGCAAGACACTGTCTCAAAAAGACAAAACAAAACCAAAAAAACTCAACTATCTGACATGCATTTTAGGACTCGTTAGTAACATTTCTACTGCAAGCCCGGGCACCAGAAAACATGTTTCAAGGGCTGGGGATATAGCTCAGTGGAATAAGCACTTGCCTAGCAAGCGCAGGGTCCTGAGTTCTATCCCCAGTACCGCAAAAAAAAAAAAAAAAAAAAAAAAAAGTAGTGCTCCAGAAAACATGTTTCAAAGTGAACAGGCTCAAAAAACCTACTAAACAGTCCATGGATACAGAAGCCATAATGTCTCACAGTCTATTTACTGTTAGCAGTGAGAAAAACACCTGGGGTGGAATTGGTGGTAGAGCACCTGCCTACTATGAGCAAGACCCTGGTTCAACCCCAGCACTACCAAAAAGTAAACATCAAAGACTGCTCTACATGTATCTCTAAAGAGGTCAAACTCATCGCTATAATAAAACTACCATGTGTAATGACATAATACACACTAACAACTCTGTGATAGATTCTATTCAGAAAGTGTCTTTAAAAGGGTGGTACCTCTGGATAACATGAGTCATTAAGAAAGGTTTGACCTGTTTTGTTGTTTTGCGGGTTTTTTTTTTTTTTTTTGTCTTTTTGAGACAGGATCTCATTACATAGTCCAGGCTGGCCTTGAACTCACTCTATGCCCCAGGCTGGCCTTGAACTCATGACAGTCCTCCTACCTCAGCCTCTTGAGGGTTGGGATTACAACCATGCACCAACAAACCCAGCTACAGTCTTTTATAAAAAACAGACAGTATCTTAAAAATCTGAAAACTTCACATGAACACTCAGATTTTTGGATTCTCTTGGCAGAATCTGAGGCTCCAGCCCTGAGAGGTACAGGGGAAAATAGGGCCCACTGCTGTTGACAGCCGCTGCCCCCTGGAGGCAGGGCCAAAGTCATTCTGGTTAGCAGCCCCACTCTTCCAGGGCTGGTCCTGTGGGTTTCACCAAGCCCACAATGTTCCAGTAAGGGCTCCCGGGCGCTATCTGTCAATTAGGATCTCCAAGGCTGCCCAAAAGAGGCTTGTGATTATGCTGATGGGAGGAAGCAAGCTCCTTTCTGATAAGGTGGGCCCAGGGTCCTATTATGCCTTCTCTGACTCCTGGTTTTCTGGAGGAAAAGATGAAGCCTGGCTATGAGCACAACACCATCTAACAATTCACAGGCGGGGAGAAGGAAACGCATGCCTGGAAGGACAACTCCCTACCCACACAGAGTTTTTCCACACCTGGGAAGTGACCCTAGCAGGCAGTGACCCCGGCGACTGGCTGTGTCTCCACACGGCAAGGGCACAGAAAGTCCGCCCTCAGCCACTTGCCAATCTTGTCCCAGGGCCACGATGTTAGGGATGGTTGTGAGGACTGGAAGGTCGGCTCCCTCCAGGTCCTGATGACCCCAAAACCCCTGGCAAGAAGGCCAGAGTGAGCCACAGTGTCAGGCCTCCTTTCATTTCCCTCCTGCCTGGTCATTTCCTCAGGCCAGACCCTTAGAAGTGGAAGGCAAGGGGTCTCAGGCATTTTCCCATATCCCAACACCCAGCACCACGTTGTTAATGCATGAATGCTATCGCTATCCCTAAATGGGGATTTAAATTCCATTCTCCTAAGTCCCAGCTGGAAAATTCTCTTACGATTCAATGTTGTTGCCTTTGTACAGATACATTGATTTATCATTCTCCACAAAGATAGATGAGCCTTTTTACTTATAGACATCAAAGATTACACTCTTTGTGCCTATTGGAAATATATTATGGGACATTATGAAAGGAATTGTACGGTGTGGTTTTCCAGGACAACCTTGGTCTATTCTTGTTGCCCACTTTAATAATGAAGAACATTCCCTCTCAATTTCAGAAGTATCTGGAAACTGAGTATGTTGGCACATGCCTGTAATCCCAGACTCAGGAAGATGAGGCAGGAGAATCACCACGAACTTGAGCCAAGCCTGAGCTACCTAGTGAGTTCAAGGCCAGCCTAAGCTACATAGTGAGATGCCATCACAAAACACCAAAAAAAAAAAAAAAAAAAAAACCAGTCTGGCAAACCTATATCAGGGTCTTGCTGTGGTGCTGTAATGGGCAGTGACTTTTAGCTCAACATTTTAAGATAGACAAGCCTCAAAATGTGTCTTGAGAAACATCCTGGAGGGGTTAAAAGGGTTAACTTTGCAGTTCTGACTTTGTCCTGGAATTCTTCTCCTTGCCTGAATTGTTAAAGTATATATATCATTATGGCCAGAGCCTGACCTGGTCACATGGTGCAAGGTAAACAACTATGGCCAGGCCTAGACATTCCAATCTATTACCATGGAAAACAAAAATGTATATAAGGTGAGAACAAAGGCAGTTAAGGCCACATTCTCTGGTTGGGAATGGGGGGCAATGACCGGTCCAAATTGATCCTAAATTAAAATTAATTAAAACTCCATTTGTTCTGAATGAGTTTTTGTATCCCCTGCGGATTTCTGATTTTTGCCGCAACAGTGCCCAGGCTAAAATCAAACCCCTGGGCTCAAATGTTCCTCCCAACTCAGCCACCCAAGTAGCTGGACCTAGGGGTACATGCCACTCTGCCATCCCTGAGAAATTTTCTTAGTGACGAGTCAGACAGTAAGTACTTAGGTTCTACAGGTCACAACGGCCTCTGTCACCACCCCTGCACTCCATAGAAGCTGCCACAGGTAACATGTAGAAGGCCAGGCAGGGCTGTCTCGCAATAAAGCTTTACTATGTTCACTAAAATAGGTCTGAGCTACAGCCAGAAGCCCGTGACAGTACGGTGTTTGGTGCGTTTGTGAAATGCAGTGTTTTTCAGTGTTGTTTGCATAGCTTAGGGGAGAAAGAAACCTTAAATAAATAAACGTCTGATCCCCTGAGCTCTGGCTAAAGTGACTGCGCCATAAGCATAACTGCCTTCCCCAAGAAGGTACCTTTCGCTGACTCTCAGGTGCTGAGCTCTACGCTGGCTCCCTGTCTGTCCCTAGGAGGGCCAGGCCCTCTCAGGAGCCGGCTCCCTCCCTCCCCATGAGCCTGGGTATCTTCACACTACCACTGTCTGCCTTCCACTGTGCCCCTTTTAGTTGGGAAAAAAATGTTTAATTCTGAATTTCTTACTTTTCACTAAGTTCTCTATCCTGTAAACAATTTTAAAAATATACAGACATTCCTTGTTTAAGAGCTGAGTTTCAGTCCCACGAGTAGGTCATTAAATGAATTGGTTGAACAGTAGGGAACTGTGTAGAATGTGTACATTCCAATATTTGGAACAAAGCAAACCTGCTTCACTCTTACATGCAGCACTCTGATGTCCAACAGGATGTAAAACCACAGTTCTGTCCTGTACAGTACAATCAGCAGAAATCACAGTCCTGGGCTGTAGACGCCACCATAAGGCCACACTGCCGCTCACACTCCTGCGTCCTGAGTCGCAACACAGGTCGTTAAGTCCCAGTGGAATGTTGTCAAAACCAAAGTGCGCACCTCAAGTCCAAACAGTTGTTAAGCAGAGGAATGTCTGTATACAAAGGCTGAGCGTTCCTCCGCTCAAAACCTGAAATGTCCCCAAATCTGTAACTTTAGGGGCCAGCGATACAGCCCAGCAGCACAAGCATCTGCCTGGCAAGCGCAAGGCCCTGAGTTTGATTCCTGGTAACAAAAACAAAACCTGTAATTGTGTGATCTCTGACATGATGCTTGGTTTTGGATTTTGGAGAATTTTGGATTTGGGGCTTTCAGATGCTCAAATTTTCAAAAAGGGAAATCTGAAACACTTCTGGTCCTAGCACTTGGTTAAGGCTTTCTAAAACAGACACACCCACTAAATTATTCTTAGCACTAAAAATGGGGCAGGGGACAAGGAACAAGGCCCTAAACTGCCTTCCTCTCACCAGGAAACCCACACAGCCATGTGACTCGGGAAGGAAAACAAACCTGGATGTTTCTCTTTTCTATGTCCCACTCTGAAGGCTGAGGACACAGCTTGTGTACAGAAAGGAAAACCTGGGGTGTGTTTGCTGGGCCACTGCCCCACAGCCCCCGGCTAATACAACTCTGGACTTCGCAGGAGTGGGCCCAGCCCCGTTGCTTCTGGCATCTACAGCTCCTCACCAGCAGCCACCTGCTCTTCACCCTCCCCTCCGTCCAGGCTGTGTCCCGAGTCCCCAGGCCTACCCACTTCCTAAGGGCAGGCACCACGCACCGGGCAGCCCATGTAGGCCGAGTTGTGCACGCCAGGAGGCCGCTTGTAGGTGCCGTCGCTGTCGGTGGTGATGAGCCTGTCCTTCTCGGCGTCCGCTGGGCAGCCATTGACCTGGTGTTTCCGCCGTGGCTTCGGGGAACGTTTTATCCGTGAGCTGCCAGGAAAAGTAGGAATCATCTTTGCGGGCAATAAGCCATCTTGCTGCGGGCTCATCATCTAAAGACTGTGTGTGTTCCATGTGCCTGTGATGTGCTGGCTACTGTGAGACACAGCCCAGGCACAAGCAGCAAGCGGCCACCACCTGGGCTCTAACAATGCTGACAGCCTGCTGGGCAGACCTAGCAACACTGGGACCACAGAGCAAGCAGGCATCCCTGCGCCACATGGGGGTACAGGTATCCAGAGCAGGAAAGGTCAAGGCAGGTTCTTAATTCCCAGGTGGCCTGACTGGGGTCCTGAGGAGTATGCAGGGCCAAGGCTGGGAGGGATGAGACAGGGACTGGGTGGTGGCGGCACAGCTCCCTGTAACTCCTCCTCACTGACTTTTAGGAGCACAGGCAGGATCTTCTGCCCAGCCCCAGGGTGCAACGGGGCCCCTCTGCCCTGGCCTGGGTTGGGGTCCTGCAGCCCGGCCCACCTCTTCCTGGGCTCGATGAACACAGAGGGCACACTGGCCGTGGGGTCCAGGATCTTGTCGATCTGCATCTGCGCCCTGCGGTACACGCGGTGCCGCTCCTTGGTGTCACCCGAGGACAGCTCGTCCACCACTGGGAACTCATAGTGGCCTCGGCGCTTGGCACGCAGGCGGATCTTGTTGCGATGGTGCTCGATCTCTGACTTGTGCCGCAGCGCAGTCTGGATCTGGGGATGGGTGGCAGGGGACAGTGACAGACAGGGCGTCCTGGGGCTCCTGCTGGACAAAGTCTGCTGGGGACGCCTTCCTCTCCCCACCTGGACTTGCTGTCCCTACGCTTGAGGGAGGCACCAGGGAGGAGACAGAGGATGACACAGAGCTTTACTCTGGCCCGGAGTTCTGGCTTTTCCTTCCTCATGGGGAGAAACTAGTCTTGGAAATCAGCCAGTCACAACCCAGAAGACACACCTGTCTTCCAGACAAAATATGCTCCAAGAACAAAATACTTATCATACCAAATCATCTCACTACTTTTAGAGATTTTTAAAATAAAACCAACAAGCCAGGCATGGTGGTGGCATAGGCCTGTAAACCCAGCACTCAGGAGGCTGGGGCAGAAGGATCCCTGGGACCTGGAGGCCAGCTTTGATCAGACAGTGAGTTCACAGCCAGTGTGAATGATGTAGCAAGACCTTGTCTCAAAAAATCAAAAAAGACTGATGTGCAAAGAATGCGTTACTGATAATTCCCCCCACTTAGGAAACAAGTTCCCTGGCACTAAAGATGGAAGCATCCCTGCTCGCCACATAGGACCTGAACCAGGTCTCCAAGACCAAGCGGGAGCTGCAGCAGGACCTGAGCAGATGGCTTAGGCCGCTGCCACAACTGCCTTCTGCGCATGAGCCTAACAGCATGTTGGCTACTACAAGGTCTAAAAAACCAAGCACAGTGTTTTCAAGGAAGCCTGCTTGGTGGCAGCCCACACCGTTTGTGACCATTTGACACCGCATCTTTCATTTGTCCATAAGCACTGACCAAATCGAAATGGGACATTTTTTATTAACATGCTTCTGAATAAAAAGCAAATACCTCTTTGTTGATTTTGTTGGTTTCTGCCACTCGGTCGGCCAGGATGGGGTGCTGCACTGGGGGCGCTGGGATGGGCTGCATGGCAATGAGCTGGATCTTACTGGGGACCTGTCGGCTGGCCTCCGAGGAGCGAGAAATCCTGTCTACGTGCTCGAAGATGGAGGCCGAGGAATGCTGCTCCACCCCGGGACTGGGCAGCCGGGGACCTGGAACAGAGGAGCGAACCAAAAGTCATCCTGAAGAGAGGACACTGAGGAGTATTTCTGAAAGGATCCTCAGATGAGGCCTCTGACCAAAAATACATCCTGACCAGGGTAGCAGAGTACAGTAAAGCTTTGGATTTTGAGTAACTTGTTCTGCAAGTGCTCTGCAAGATGAGCAAACATCTCTAAAACATTGTAACTCCATAAACAAGCCAGGTCTCACAATGAGTAGTGCATGACACCGAAAGTCATGGGATCACAACTGAGCCAATGGCGCCCCCACCTGTCTCTCTCTGCAGGATTGTGGGTGGTTTCTCCCAACAGCAAAAGGTTATGGAAGTTATCCCCTCTGTAGAGGAGGGGAGGGAGCAGAGGAATCCCTCACTTAAAGTAAGGTCAGGGAGATGTGTAAAATGTGGGAAACAGTGCAAAATGTTGTAGAAAAGCACGAGCACCACCCAAATAAGGCTGAAGCAGGGCAAGCCAGGAAGCTGCTTAAGGACAATGCAATGTCACAACTCCATGAAAGCCTCTAAGGGAGTCAGAAGCAAGCGCCATTGGGTAGGTTTCTTGGTAAAGTTGCATGAAAAGAAAAAGATTCCATTGATACAACAGATACGGTGATTGATTCTGTTAGTGATGGTGAAAGTCGTCCTACACAATGACCCTCCTCTCTCTCGTCTCCCTCATGCCAGCCAGGTAGGTTTTCAAAGGTAAGTGTAGGTTATTTTATTTTTCTTTATACTTTGTATTGTCTTTACTGTTTTGTACTATCTTACAATAGTCTAATCATTTTATGTGAATATTTTTGGGTTGTGGAATGAATCATCTGAGTTTCCAAGATCTGTTGGGGGAAATTCACATTGATATACAAGGGCTCGTTTCTAGAACACATGCAAACCCAAGGTTTTACTGTACTTTAAATTTTTCTATTTTGAGTTGAAATGGTTGGGCCTAAACACTATCTCTGTAGCTTCATTCAAAAGTAGAAATACTTTCAGGAAAGCAGTGAAGGAATCATTATTATACTCTCAAAAATTGCCCTGTTTTGTCTAAATGGGGTTTTAAATCTCCAGTGAGAAAAGAGAAGAACTGGAGGAACCCGGAATTGCTCAGCTGGTCAGTAAATGGTTTTACAGGACGTTTAGGGAGGACATCTGCTGCAGCTGGAACCTCCTGGCATCCGGAGGGAGCTTGCGAGAGTGACGTCAGTCAGTTGTGAAGGTGGTGAGCTGCAGCCCCTCCAGGACCCCGCAGACAGGTGCTCCTGTCACTGCTACAAAATGGCACCACATCGGCACATAACCTGGACATACTCTGCAAGCCCTCTTTAGGTTCCTGTAGTTCTAACATGATGTGAAAGCTGTGCTAAAAGTTACTGTTTAGGGAGTCATGGCCAAGATAAAGCCTGTGCATATTCACGACAGATGCTGTTTTTTTTTTTTCTTTCCTGACTCGTTTTGCTCCATGGCCAGCTGCACATGGACCCCACGGACATGGACTACACAGCTGAAACACCAAAAGGCACGCAGCATGCACTGGTTAACAGGGACGGCTCCTCGCCTTTCAGCTCTGATGCAGAAAGAAAAGTTGAAGAAGCATAAGAAGAAAAGCCTGCTGCCTGGAGGGAATTCATTCCCACTTTAAAAAGAGATTGCAAAGTACACTTAGAAATGGCTAAAATGGTAATTCTTAGTATACTTTATGATAGCAATTTTTCAGGTAATAACATCTCTGTAAAAGAAGAAATGTAAATGTGCAGGAAAAAAAGATGGAAAAAAAACTTTAAAATGTTAACAGAGACTAGTCTTGATATAATGAGTGATTTTTTTCCAGTTTCTTACATTTTCTACAAAGAGTTTTTTCTCTAATAAGTACGACCTATAGTAGAAGTAACCCCAGTAGATTTTAAGTTTAAAAAAAATAGAAGAGGGAGAGGAAGCGGAGGTGATTAGGTGGAAAGTTGGGTGGTCAAACTGAGATCAGCAGATGCCCCAGCCCTCCTAAGCCACTGTCAACTCCTGCTTTAAAAATTTTTTTTTTTTTTTTTTTTTTTTTTTGCGGTACTGGGGATCGAACTCAGGACCCTGCGCTTGCTAGGCAAGCGCTTATTCCACTGAGCTATATCCCCAGCCCTTTTTTTTTATTTTTATTTTTTTTTTATTTTTATTTTTTTTTTTTTCCCTGCTTTAAAATGAATAGCCAACTGCAGGAGTTAAAACAGTAGACACTGTTTTTGAATAAAAGCTGAAGGTTTAAAACCCCAAGTGAAAGTGAAAAACGTGTAAGTTTTTCTTTGGTATAAAGAAGACCAAGAGCTGGAAAAACAATAAGAAATAGTTGATATTTAATATAAGGGATACACCTCAGTCTATGTAGGGTTTCGTATTTCCTCTCCGTTTGAATTACATCACGTTATCCCAAACAACTAGAAATTATGTATTATAGCTTGAATGACCCAGCAAGGGGGCAGCACCAATTCTTTGCCTGTCTCAGCCCTGCAGGGAGCCTGTCTGTGCCACCCGAGCAGCCAGCCACTGCCCGTCCCCCGGGGGCGGCTCTGAACTCTGCAGGCCACAGGCCAACACCTACACGGGGAGCCTTAGCATCGCCAGGTGGGCTGGCCGTGCCCACCGAACCTTCTAAAGGAGCCACAAGTGTCATTCAGGGTGGCCCAGGGAGCTTCTGATACTCAACAAGGAGAAACAGACATGTAACGATTAACACTGCATGAATCTTGCCGGACAGTGAATAGGGACTTTGGCTTAAAACCCCCTACTCTGCCAATGTTAATTTTAAAAGGCAATGGTAGAAATTACACTACGTGGTCAAGAGATCTAGTGCACATCATGGTGCCTACAATTAATTGCAGGACTGTTATATTTTTTATTTTTTGGTACCAGGAATCAAACTCAGGACTTAGGCTTTCCAAACAGGCACTTGTGCCACTGAGCTAGATCCCAGGCCCTAGCACTGTTATATTTAAAAATCACTCAGCGAATAGACCTTACCTACTCTCACCGCACACACACAAATGAGTCACGTGAAGTATCTCGGGTTGAACAGACTGCTAAGCCAGCCTATGGTCTATCATGTGGTGACCACGAACATACACACTTTCATCCTATCAATGAAGTAAGCATTTTAAAAGAAAAATAACCTTCTGCTACTTAAACCCTCCAAAGGGACATAAGACAGGACCATATAGGGTCATTTCAAGCAGACAGCCAGAGGAAAGAGCACTGAAGAAATGCTTCCGCAACAGATATTTTTAAGGAACCATTACTGCATTGTCTGCAAATAAGTGCAGCAAATCACATCATTACCAATGCTGGTGGCGCACAATCACGCCCACGAAACAGCAACCACACTTCCCTGTCCTGTTCTCTGTCCCCCCAACATAGTGCATCCCAGGTACTCAGTAAGCCCTGAACGGATGACTGACTGACTGACTGACTGACTTGAGTGCAGTCACCTCAACTCAGTAAGATTTTTCTCTTGAAAAGGGGTCTGGGAATCAACCTTGGTGAAAAGATGATAACTGTATTTTACAATCCCAATCATTTGGCACTCCAAAATTCCTCAGATACATATAACTGGTGTTATATGCAGTAAATCTGGTTGTGAATATTAATGAGCTCAGCAGTCTTTAGCAGGTGCAAAAGTAAATGTCGACGTGGTGCCCACATGAAATCCTTGAACTTGGAGTTCACAGAGCTGAAATGAATGAAAACTTGCACACTCACACCCTAAGGAGAGCGTAATGGAAACACCCAGCATCCTGCTGTCCTTAGCTTCTCCCAGTGACAAAGAAGAGAAAGGCAGAGAGAAGCCATGGTCAGGGACAGAGGCAGGGACCGCAGCAGCATCCCACCTTGTGCAGCTGCTGCCATTCTAGGCCACCTGGCACCTCCTTAGCCACCCTCCTGTCACATCCTTGCTCGGGCGACTCCTCTGCATGCCTGTGAGTGTGAGCACAGCGGCACGCGGGTGTGTAACCCCTGAAGGGCTCCTGCACGCCCACATGGGCACCTCTGAGGGTCTGGCTGCTTTCCAGGAACAGCGGGCCAGGTGCAGAGCACAGCCTCCAGTCTATGCTCTTTTCCGAGCATCTATCGCAGGGGTGGAAGGAGGGGCTTAAAATGCTAGGTGACCTGGGATGGCCCTCAGAAGCTTTGCCAAGAGCCCTAGAAAGAGCATGAGGGTGGCTGTGACAGGTGCCCCAGGGAAGGGGACACCAACAGGCACAGGGTGACACAGAGGAAGGCGTCGGGATGGCTCTCGCACAGCCTCCTGCTCCCGCTGATGTTTATTCCATTCGACTTCCCCCCGCAAAAAAAGCATTTGTACATGAGTTAAGGGTTAACTCAAAAGCTGTGAGGAAAATGAAGACTCTCGCTTATACGACATTTAATGAGGCTCTACGCAAGCAGAAAAGTACTTTACAGAAGCATTAACGCTATCTATGGCACCTTTTCCAAAGGAAATGACGTAAAGGGCATTGATACACAGAGTGAGGAAACTGGCTCTCTAAGTCATGAAAGCAACACACAGACGCTGGCATCCTTTCTAATCAGGACAGCGGAGTCACAGTCCCTTCTCCCGCACGGTCGGCTCCCAGCCCCGCAGGGTTTGCTCCTTGACTTCTAAATATATGCTAGGGCGCCCTTGATTTCTGGTAACCTCGTAGAACACCCCGGCGGTGATACTCTCAGACAGAGTCCAGTACAGGCACTAAAAGCAAGATGTTCTCAGGCAAGCAGTAAGCAGACACTGAGAAAAACTTACCAACTTTTATCCCCCAAACACTTCTTTCCCAAGGTTAAAACTTGACTTTAATCCTGTCTGTCTGCAACATGGTACCTGTTACCATGGTGCTAAGTAATTTTTAAGAGTCTGTGAAACCGAATCCAAAGGAGAAGTTCTTCCCCCTTCTTCTGAGGGGGGTTTGGCCTGAAGACTATAAAAGAATCAGCTGGAAGGAATCTCCAGGACCAGCAGTGCCTCAGGAGCTAAGGGAGGGCCACGGGGATGTCAGGGACTGACTGCTGGGTTTTGGTCCACAAATTCTTCATGTATAGAACACAGTGCACTCTGTGCTGCACCTTCCTACAGAGCTACTGGTGATCTCTACAGTGTAACTATAAAAACTGCTATTTCAAATAATATGCAAAGCTTTCCAGTTATCATTGCCAGAAATATAAATAGAGCTCCAACCAATGCAACAGCTGACCGACACATTTACTTAGCAGAAAAACCGAGCTATCTCGCCCTCCGTCCAGATCTGCTCCCAAGGCTAGGAAGCCCCGTGGGCATAGTTTTTTTCCAGAGCATGAGTCTCATGGTAATGACCTTTAAAGGGAATGAAGTTTACTTCATACCTGGCCTACAACACCCTTTCCAAAGACCCTACTCACACCAAACTGCCTGCAGAAAGACAGAGCTAACAGCAGGACCACACCAGGGCATGCACAGAACTTTCTGACCCTGGCATCTGTGCACTCCCTGAATCAGCTCCTGAGAGTCACTGTGTGGGACTGGGTGCTAGGACTGTGGCTTCTACTCCGTTCTTCCTTGTCCTTCCTATAGAAAACCACTTGGGACTCTACACACTAGACAGAAACAAGGCTGCCAACCTTAAGAGGCACCTCAGTGAACCCCAAAGCTCTTGCACAGCCCTTCACCTCCAAGCAGACAACAATACACTGTGTGAGGGTGACAAGAGATGCTGTGAAACTCACACGAATACACGCAAAATTCACACGCACAGCCCATTTCACAGGTAAGGAAAAAAAAGGTTTAGCATCTGAAGTGGCTTAAAACCAAAGCCTGTGGGGATCTCATGGGTGCTTTAAGGTGGAGAATGCGTGATGTCACAGACCGCTCTGCGGGGCTCGGTGGGCCTTGCCCTCGGGGACCGCTGCTGGTGCCTTGTCTCCCGAGTCCCTCTCACTGGACTCCTCGCTGACTGTAGAGTCGGCATCGGAGGGGGACACTCTGCAGACACAGAACAAAATGCACACATTAAAAAACAAGAAAGAACACAAACAAAAAGGCCACATTAATTTGGAAGCTGAGCCTCTAGGTAAAGCTGGTAGAGACGCAACAGTCTAAGCATTGACACTACACAGTACTACCATGTCCTAAGGACAGAGGAACATGGTTTACCAAGCAGTTCCACAGGCTGCAATTCAACAGATGCTAGGAAACCAAGTGGAAGACTGGAAGGCAGTTCCACGGTGCCAGCGGCCCAAGACACAGCTCTAGGCCCTGCATCATTTCCACAAAGGCAGTCTGGGTCGAGCCCAGGTTGGATCAAAAACAATCTGGGGTTGAGACCTGGTTTGGCTTCAGCAGGACCTGAAAGTCTCTAAGAGGCCGGGATGATTCTGCAGTCACCACTAACAACTCCAGGTCTTTGGGAGATGCCCACTTATCCAGTTCGGAGGTAAGGATCGCTACTGAGAGTAGAATCTTACTAAAAAATCAAGGGTATCATAGTAGCCAGGTCGTACCAGGCTGGAGAAATCCTTAATCTCTTAGCATACCCTATACCTGGGCTCTGGCTTCTGTGACAGTATGAAGTGGTAAGAAATTCTGGGGCCCCCAAGGAAGACTGAAATATGCAGTTATCATGTGGCATTGCTTTTAGGATCCCCACAGACATCAAAAGCCATAGACACTCAAAGCCCTTAATATAAAATGTCACAGTATTTGACAGAACCTGTGCCCACCACCCTCCTGTATCCTCTATAGCAGGCCCAGGCTACTTCTGATACCTAATACAATGTAAATACTGCATAAGGAGTTGTCATATTCCTTAGGAAATGATGATGAGAAAAAAGCCTGCACATGTTTAGTGAAGGTGCAATTTTTTGTGTGAATATTTTTGATCCATAACCAGTGGACTCCATGCTATGGAAGCTGAGGGCAGAGAGAGGCAACTGTACACAAATATTGTACGCAACACCATGCAAATCACCAAGGTGATAAATGTTCACGGTAAGGCTACTAGAAGAAAAGAAGTGCTTTGCACCATTTTGCTAGCATACTAAACCATCTTTAGCAATTTGTTTCATTCTTAGCTTGCAAAATAATTAAGCAAACAGCATCTCTCTACATGACTCATTTTCTTTCATACGGATCATGCTCTAACATCCATTATATCATTGAATTAGGCCAGGCCCCAGGAGTAGGTTTTCTGATAAGAAGAAAATCATAACATCATTTTGAACGCTGGTTTTGCCGCCCACTTTTCCACGCTTAGCAGATCAGCGGGTAGACCTGCGAAGCTCAAACAAAAGCTCATCATCGGGGGCACCCGCAGCCGAAGCCTGGCGGTGCTATGATCCCCAGGCACCTTCCCAGGACCCGATTCTGAACTTCGTCTTCTTCGACTGAGCTCTAGTGCATCTCAGTCTCAGAAGGCAACAAGGGACTTCTTGGCAGTTTGGAAAATGAATGAGCGATTCTCTCCACTGCCCTACTCCGACAGAGGGGCTGGAATTAATTAGGTGGTGAGGAGTTCTGCACAGGGCGCTAACACAGTGATGGCACAGGCAGCTGGAGAAAACCAGAGCAAACAGGAGGACATGGTGAAGGTCACCCGCAGACAGAGCAGTGAACTCATATGCAGTCCCTGGCACCACAGGCAAGGGCGCAGAAGGCGACACTGGCTGGGAACATGCACTGGGCCAAAAGCCACCATCCAATCTTCATAAATGGCGCTTTCTGATCTTAAACCTTCTGGAGAAGGAGTCACACAGCCTACTCCGGTAGCTCAGCAGAGTGGACCCGGAGCCCTCGGGTCCCTGTGTGCCTGGGCGGTTCACCAGGCTCACAATGGCCCTTCTGATATTAGAAACTGACAACATGAAAGCAAAAAGATGCTCTGAGACAGAGAATAACTCAGAAAGCCCAGTAATAACCTTCCTCTCTGGCGGACATTCTTGGAAGGCATCTTGGACTTGGGGCTTGGGACATCTCCATTTTCTGAGGGCGTGGTGTGGTCCTTCACAGGTCCCGGCAGTGGTGCTGGTTCATGAATAATCAATATGTCATCTTTATTGTGCTGTCCCAGATGCTGCTTGGCAAAGTCGAAGCCCTTTACGCTAGGGATCTGCAGCTAAAACACACACACAGGCACACACATGAGAGGGTTAACATGACATGTGAGGACAATAAAGAGACATCGTGTGAGTGACAAGAGGAGCTATACTGACGATGCCACCAGTCCAATTCCACAAGCATCTCTAGAATGCTGTGTACAAGCTCCTGTATGTACCTGGAATTTGCGACAGATGCTTGCAAAAGATTAAACAAGAGTACAAGGATTAGACAGCAAGGCCATAATGCAAAAGCTATTCTAAGACAGCAGCTGCCCTGCTGCCACAGTGGCAAATCATGTGCCTGTAACTGCAACAGAACAGCAGGGTGAGAGGTGATAGGGAAAGGGGACAGGAGCCAGACCTTAATGGCAGGCGGGACTGGGAAATAGAGGAAATCACCAAGAACATACTCTCAGAGGTGTGATTAAAAACTGTTTTTAAAAATGTATTACAGAAACACACATTGCCACGAATCTCTCTCACTCAGAATAATCCCCCTGGCTGCCAACACACTAATGCCATCATCTTGCTGCTTTCTGAAGCAGTTCTGGGAGTCCTCTTTCATACTGTGCACATGATATAATCCGCACTAGAGGAGGAAAGACGTAGGGGGTGCTGTACCTAAATGACTTCACATGCCAACTTCTCGGGGCAATCAGAAAACCAGTAAATGTTTCTAAAGCAAGCAAATTTCTAAGATCCAAGCAGACAAGACACAAGGGACCAGTAAGCAAGCCCAGCAATACCCCATATGCACAAAAGCTATAGAAGAAGCCTGAACTGAAAATCTTAGCAATGAAGATGGGAAGGAAGGAACAGCTCTGGGAAAGTGGGCGGAGGAACTGGGAGCCACACAGGAGCAAGAGCAAAAAGCCGCTAGTGACCTGAAAGTTTCTGGCAGGGCAGCCGAACAGTGGGGCTGGGACAGAAGGAATGGGAGTGTGAGGGGAGGAGGTTGGAGGCGATGAACGGAAGGTGTCACCCTCAACATGCTTAGCGGGAGGTGATGGAAAAGACCTGGCAGACCAGTTTGGTGCAGCTGCAGATGGAGGACAACAGCTTGCATGACCTACAGGCTGAGAGGTGACTCTGAGAGCCACCTTTCCAGAAGGTGGCAAGCAGCAAAGTTGGGATTTTTCCAGGTGAACACAGATCTAAAGATAAAATGTAGAAGAACATCTAGCAATGTGAGGCTGATGAGGAAAAGGCCATAAGGAAAAAAAGAGGAGGTGACTTCAAAGAAACAGAAGAACTCAAACAGTGCGGGGTAAGAGAAGCCAAGGGAAGAAAGAGCTTCTAGAAAGCAGAGATCAAGAACGGAAGCAGGGCACACAGCTGAAGGAGAAAAGGATTTGCAGAAAAAGTCCCCGCTCGCAGTGGGAGGAGCCAGAGTCCTCCCTGGGGACACAGAGTCCCACCAACACCAAAGCCACACCCAGACCTGTGAGCTGCACTGTGCATCAGGGTGAGACAGAAAGGACGCTTGAGGTGCCCGGAGATTTGCGAGCCTATTTTGTTTCTAGCAGTAAGAATCAACCATGGGTCTTGTGCGTATCAGACAAGAGCTCTGCCACTGAGGTACACCCCGGCCATGTCTCATGACATCACTTTTGATGTCAATGAACAGCTGTTTCCTTAATCCAGCTTTCAGAGTATAGGAAAATAACCTACATGTTTAAAAAAATCATCCTAAGGGAACATTTCTTGGTAACCAAAGCCCTCTTTGCACAGTTTTTGAGCAGAAAGACAGTCGCCCAGGTTGAAAGCATAACCTTCAGCAACATATTGCATAGAAAAGCAAAATTGTTCATGGTATTTGCGTTAACTGTATGTACAAATAAGTGGCACTGGGGTCTCAGGCTTGTGACCCAAGGTCATAAAACTCTAGGATGAACGGAAGAACAGCGACCTGCAATGATGATTTCTGCCAGCAGAGGGGGACAAAACGCGCCGTAAAGGTAGTTTACAAAGAGTTGCTCGGAAACAAAAGGCCTGTTCACCTCTGTTCTGAGAAACGAGCTCCTGCTACAAGAGCAGGCCCCTGAACCACGCACTCCCAGGCTCACTGCAAAGGAGAGACCTCAACCTGCTGTTGCAGCAGACTGGATTAGCACAGGGATCTTCGACGGGGCCCCTGGGCATGGCAGGTGGCCTCTTTAGGGATCAAAGTGCAGATGTACAGCTTCTGCATCTGCTCCGACCTCCACGTGACATTCCCAGCGCCCCCACCCCACCCCTGCCGCGCTGCTCCCTGGTTAAAGAGTGCCACCCCCACCCTGCCGCCACCCATGCAGCTTTCTGGGATGCAAAGGTGCAGAAACCTCTGAGACATCAAATCAAAAGATAGCACGGAGACAGCATAGATCTGTGGGAGGCTCGCTCTTTCCCTGTCCCATGCGTCTGTCTTTAACAGGATCCCTGGGATGCAGAGAAGGCAGAAAGGGCAGGAATGTATCTATGGAACTTCATCTCTCTTGCCTCACTTCACTGGCCAGAAAAAATCGTCTAGAGCAAAGTAGACGGGGCAGCAGTGAGAAATCGCAAAGGCACTGCCTCGCCCCATCCTGGGGACAGGTCACGCAAGGCTTTGTGCTTATCTGTCTCATTTAGAGGAGGGACGCTCAGGATCTGCCCGCACTATGCTGATGTGCATGCTGGCCCTGATGTGCACACTGGCTGGGAGATCACCAGCCTCACATCTAAAAGTTCTGCAAACCTCACGAACTGGACCCGCCCCCACCCATAGCACGGCGACAGGGTGGAGCTGGGTGGTCCGCTGTGAGCATAAGCGCTTTTCCACCTTCGACCATGGCAGTTTGTACACATCCATGTATGTTAAAGTATAGTCTGAGGCAGCTATATCTCTTCCCAAGGCAAGAGTCCAGGGGTATAGATAATCCCAGGAATACAGTTATTATCACAGGGAAGATGACTGATTGAGTGGTAGGGCAATGGAGATGAGGGAGGAGAAAAACTGAATGATCAAATGGGCCATCATCTGTGTAACTGAGTAACAAAGGTGAAGGCAACATTATGTAGGACAGCATCCAGAGCTAATTCCCTTCTATGTTCTCTATAATTTGTATTTCCTCAATCGTTTTTGTATTAACAGAAGTGAAGATAACTTGCAGCATCCAGTGCAAATTCCCTACTGTCTTCTCTATAATTTGGTATTTCCTTTAATGTTTTTGTGTTAACTAGTATGAAGATAACATTATGTAACACAACACCCAGTGCTAATTCCCTACTATATTCTGTATAATTTTGTATTTTCGGTATTGTTTATGGCTTACTCTGGTTCATATGTCTCCATTCTTTTGTCTTTAAAATAAAATTTAATAAATAAATAAATAAATAAATAAAAGTTCTGCAAGCCCCTGTTCTAACAGGGGTCTCAGTTTGGGTCTTAAACCTGTATTTCACATCAGAGGACAAAGGAGGGAAATTTTCCTTGCCTCAACCTACCCCCATTATTTTGTTCTGTTTTATTTTGGCTTGATTTTTTGGGACAAGGTCTTGCTACTACGTAGCCCAGGTTGGCCTCAAACTTGAGATCCTCCCGCTTCAGCCTCCTCAGTGCTAAGATTACAGGTATATGCCACGGTTCCCAGTTCTAGATTTACTTTTGAAAGATCAAAATCACAAGTTCAGATTAAAAGAACAAATCTTAGGGCTAAAACAGCATTGCATTTATTCTTGAACATTTACTCAGACTTGTAGGATATTTTCACGAACATCTTGCACAACTAGTAAATATTGTAAGTCCTGTGTTTAGACCACTTCATGAAAAGTCTTTTGCTTACAGTCCTTCATGGCCTCTCTCTATTTGTTATCTCTATGTACTCATAATATTTCGATTAACTGCACAGCAACATGGCTGGGTTCTGTCGTAACACATTTGATAGCAATCATAAATATGTCTTTTGTAAACCACACACTTACCAGTCCTGTTTCCTATAAATTTCCATAAAGATTTGACTATACTCATAAAAACCAAAGCATGTATAAAATGTAAATATTATGTATGTGAAAATTATGGAAGCCAGAGGTAACTCTTGAATTTTTAAAAAAACCCACCTATTTCATACGATTGGGGTGGATTCTTACCATACTTTGACATGCTGTCCCATTTTACAGAATACATAATTATAAATACTATTTTCATCTTGAAATGGAATGACAAACCCACTATATAATTTCTCAAGTGTCCATCTGCCAAAGCCTGTTAAGATGGCTAGAAAATTAAAATTTGACACTGATTGCTCCTAGCGGGTAATTAAAATCCCAACAAGCAATTTCCACTTTTAGGACACTGCTTTGATCCTGTTGCACCTCCTTGAAGCTCCCGAAATGAAGCAGAAGAGTAACAAACAGAGTCGACGATCCTCTAACCACCACCCCCACCACTCCCTAAGCCTCGCCAAAGCCCTTTCGGGTACATTGCCAGTAAGAAGAGCATTCGCTCAGGACCGGGCAATAATTTCTCATAGCACATTATGAGTTTGCTTTAACCAAACTGGAGGAGCTAAAGCTGACCCTCTCTGCGCAAAGAAATCCGTCTAAAATCACAAGCAGAACTGGCTTCTTCAGGACAGCATCCATGGATCCCGTCTAGGCACTAAACACCCTCCCCAAGAAAGCAGCAGGGCTCACGTAGGGGGTGATGCAGGTGAAAATACTGCAAAGACGTCAGAGTACTAGACAGACGCGATTGGTGACTGACAGCCTTACGATCACTGCTGCTTGATAAGACCTCAAGCAGCTCATCTACATAGCTGAGTGCCCAGGCATTAGAGACAGCTCCAGATATAAATTTAGATATAATATTTTGAAAGTCAGCAGCACGATGTGACACATGGTAGACCCTCAATAAATATCTGATGACCAAATGAACTCCGGATAGGTCAGCGAAAGCCCCAACTTACTGGATTTTATGAGGAACCAAGAAAAGGTCATCTGTCACAAATGAAATATGCAAGTCCTGTTGGTTCACTGCAGATCCCGACTGACATCTTTAAACACACATCTTGTGGGCTGCGTAAGTCATAGCCTTTTACAAAGATAGAGACCAGGTGGCGAATCTGCGCTTACACACAAAGCAACAGCCAGCTATGCGCAAGGAAGAAAATCTGATGGAACACCCTCGTCTCTTTTGCGGACTTCACTCATTGTCCTTCGCTTCTACTCTCTGGACCACTATGGCTAGTTGTTCCCTTTCTTTTTTTAAATCTAGAGTTAAGTGTGACCAGCATTCTATCCCAGCTTCCACAGGCAGAACAGGCTTCAGTGAGTATTTTATAAAAGAGGAGCTGAGATGAATTGAAGTCTTCAATATTCATACTGGGGCCCACTAATTTCGGAAGAAGGATGGTTCTTTTGTTCTTTCTTCTTTCTTTCATATATCACTACGGAGACAGGCCACGTTGTCTGTGCCCCACTAAAACACATCACCCGACAAGTCGGGGAGGTCTGGGAGGGCAGGTCAGCAAGTCACAAGCGAGGCCTGGTGAATTCAGAAACACACGGGTCATACATGTAATGAGAGCCAGGTAGACTGGGGCCCAGCAAAGTCCCCAGGGCTCACGGTTAGCCTGACCCCCCAGGAAGGGGCAGTCAACATGACCATAGAAACCACAGTGCAAATCCCAAGTGTGTGAGTGAAAATGTGCAATCATGTACAGCCTGCCACTGTCAGCATTTGTTACTTGAAGGGTGAAATGTGTGAAAACTCCACACGACCACCACGCTGTTTCCATTCAGGAGGTGGGGACAAGGGGAAGGTACTGTCATCTAACTGTCTTCCGCATGCGGAACGGGGACCCTGGGTTCCTAGGGGGTGGCACTCAAGCCTGTAGCACAGCAGTTAGCAGACTGAGGGAGCTGCGACTCCCTGCCCCTGTTCCTCCCCCTGCCCCTGCCCACCGCGGGAGTCACAGTAAAGCCTGAAAACTCCAACAGCAGTCCTGCATGCTGGGCCATGTCTGCAAAAGGGCAAAAACGTTCACAGTGCAGGCCTTGGATCCACGGCCTGCACTGCCTTCCCACCTCAGCACTGCAGATAAAAATCTGTCCCTGTGGGCTGGGGATATAGCTCTGCAGCACAAGCGCCTGCCTGGCAAGTGCAAGGTCTTGAGTTCGATTCCTGGTACCAACAAAGATAATAATAATAATGGTAATTTGTCCCTGCAGAAGAGCCTTTGACAGCTGCTCGATGCCCCCAGCACCAGCTCCAGTCCCAGGGCCTCGGCCTCCTCCGCAGCCTGGGTGCGGGCTGTACCCCCGCTTTCCTGAGTTACTCTACTTCGCTTGCAGCCCAAGGTATCTCCTCCACCTCTCCCCTCTGGTCCAGCAACACTGCTATCGGGAGACAGAGGCTAGATGTCAGCTTCTACAGGACTCGTCCTGCCCCCTCACCAAAGCCCTGGAGGCAGAGGTCACATGTTGTGTGTTTGTCATTTCCTGGTGATGCTAGCCCAGAAGTTTGGTGTCTGGACGTCCATGGTCCAGAGCAGCTCTCTCTGGCTGCCTGCAGTGCCAGCCTCTGGAGCAAGCGAGGGTGCCAGCCATGAGGGGGCCCTGATCCTAGGCCAGTAACTGGGTATGGACTGACCCATCAGAAGGAACAAGTTCCACAGGGGACACCACACCCAATTGATGCCACTCATGGTAAAAAGGATCCAAGCTGGGGTTTTTTAGGTGAAAGTAACAAACAATTACTATGAACTGCAGATAAAGGAAATATACATGGTTTTGTGGGGCTTCTTTTTCTTTCTTATTGGAAATAAGAAATGGCCCTACCTCCACATATGCCAAAATGGCCTCTCATGCTTATCATATTTCAAAAATAATCTCCTCCCAGACAACCTGAAGAGGTCTCCTTCTCCTTATAGGGGGAAGCGGGTGTGGACTGTAGGTCAGCAGATTTATTGCTTCCAGATGTTTGCAGCTCTGGATTGGCTAAAGGATTTCAGAGAGCAGCGCAAGGCAGCGTCAGGGTAGGATGAGCGGGATGGAGAAAAGGCAGGCCACCCGGAAGCGGGGAAGGACCCCAGCAGTGGGGGGGCCGAGGAACACAGGCCCTTCCCGACTGCCATGAAACCTCAGAACAGGATCCAGGAAGCAGCGAGTGTGTTCTGAAACTAAAGAAAAGTCACGACTGTGTCGCTGCAGCCCCATGAAAAGGCCTGCATGGCAGGTTCCCGCACCCGCAAAACCAGACTCTGCTTCTGTAACCTGGCGAGGTCTTGCCAGGAAGCTCTGCACCGAAGACCCCGGCCGTCACCAGATGGCAACCTGTGTGTGCAACCTTGCTGCACCTGAAGGCAAAGAACATCCTTGAGGCCTAGAAGTTCTGTTCGCAACTCTGCCCATTCGACTCACAGTAACACACAGCATGCAAAACTATTTCGGACATAGAAGTGAGAGAGGGAGTGAGTGTGGGGAATGTCCTGCTTTCAATCCAGAGATGCCGACCCTGGTCATTCACTGCAGTGCAGACAATGGACGGGCTGCCCCGGGGAGGCTGGGGATGTCAGGGGGAACCGACCAGAAGAGCCCTAAATTTGCTGTGGTCATCCCTGGTTAAATCTCCCTGTAACAATATCCTTTCACCAGGACCAAAACACTTCCCAACCTACTGTGGATCTTACTGCAATGAAATTCACACTATGAATCATTCAGTATGTCAAGGACTTCCTCCAGGCCATTCACTAATACAACAAGGACACAGCACCCTCAGCAGGCGGTGTACATAATAAATGGAGAAAGGCAGTAAACGTAGTGTTGATGTATACAAGGCCTCCAGGACGGCCAGGTGCCTGCAACTCAGTTAAAATTTGGTGACTGTGGGTAACTGCACAAGAATCATTTATAATACTAGTTGACCTTAGCTCCTTGAGAAGAAATAGTTGCATTGTTATCTATTTGTTTGTTTCTTTTTTGTAACAATCTTTTGGCTTATGTCTCATCCTCTGGTAACTACTTTGAAGAGAATGTCACACCGTGCAAAAACCCTTGTTACTCTCTTATTATTTGCCTGTGAAATTTTATTTTTTTCATAGAATAAAAAAATAAAAACAAGCAAATTACACACACTTGAGAATGTGTAGCTAACTCTGCTAGTAAGAATAAAGTGAGAATCAATAGGAATAAAACAGGTTTCAAGGGCAGTGCCTTTTCCTTGTTCTTTGGCTTGCTTATTCTTTTTTTTTTTTTTGGCGGTACTGAGGATCGAACTCAGGACCCTGCGCTTGCTAGGCAGGCGCTTATTCCACTGAGCTATATCCCCAGCCCACCAAGCTTGCTTATTCTTTTTTTTTTTTAATTTTTTTTTTTCCGGTGCCAGGGATCGAACTCAGGACCTTGTGCTTGCCAGGCAAGCGCTTATGCCACTGAGCTATACCCCCAGCCCCGCTTGCTTATTCTTAAACTTGGAGAGTAGATTGAGTCCTCTAACCATCCACATTTGCAGTGGGTACAGGTTAATTAACACCATAGACTGATCACACTTCCTGCTCCATTGGTAAGTACTGACCGGCATGCACGTCGGGCGAAACATCTGAAGCTAGTTGTTCTTCTCCAAGAGCCTGAAATAGTTTTCCTCATACCAAGTTAGCAAGATGCTACCCCAAAGTCAATGTCTTTGCCCAGAAACCTGATGCGACAGTCAAATATTCTAGAAACAGGTGAAATATAAGTGAAAAGAGAATTGCTCTTCCCATAAAACGAAACAGAATGCTTTGCAAAGACACATGAAAAACAGGTTGCTTTAAAAAAAAATAGTTTATAAAGTTTATTTGCCTACACCTAATTTGAAAGCAAAGGTGTAGACTAATAAACTTTATAAACTTTAAAAAAACTGTTGGGCAGAGTAAAGGGTGGAAGGAGGCAGTCAAAATTGAAAAAAAAAAAAATCCAGAGAGTTTTGCACTCAGACTGTTTGGCTGTTCCCTAAAGAAGCCCAAACTGGAAACTGCAGCTTACACAGGATGGGTGCTTTTTGTTAGGAGAAAAATCATACAGAGCTCCACTCAGTGTTAATGAGTAAGTGGTATCGATAAAATGGACTGGTGGCTTCCAACGCGGTGGATGGAAAAGGAGTCTCCATGGGGGATTCTGTATGGAAGAGTTAAACGCACTGATCTGATAAACCTTCTCTAGGCCCCCGTTCTCTGTAAATATCCAGGAGTGAAATGGATCCGAATTCACACACAGGAAGGATATAATCTTCAACTGAGCCTTTCAAAAATAAAATCATGGTGGATCTTAGAGCTCATAGCACACCTAAGCCTTTGCACAGCTCCACATCCTTGGAATGTACAGCACCCACCACTACAAAAGGACTGGGTTTGGGTAGCAGGCACCAGCCTGCAATCCAGAAGGCTTCCTGACCAAGCTTTCCCCTGACTTTAGTATCGAGGGCCTAGATCACCTCTGTCCCACAAGGCTGCTCCTGTGAGCACCGCGAGGCTGGCCTTACCTTCTGCCGCTGCTGAATGTTGGCCACAGTGTCAGGCTGAAAGTCCAGCTTGTCCGTGCGGCACAGTTTCCAGTACAAGATGACAATGATCACTGTCACCACCAGCACTGGGATGACCACACCAACAGTGATCCATAGGTTGTTGCTCTGGGACTCTGGTGATGGCCTCTTCACCCTGTCCACAGCTGCAAAGGAGGAAGCGGAGGGTGTCAGTGAGGCCTTTCAACACATACCCTGGTCTGGATGGGCCCACTTCCATGAGGGAGCCGCAGAGTAACTCTCATCTTTGCTTAAGACAAGATGACAGGATGACAGGGGATGTGACACAGCAAACAGCTGCAACAATGGAAGGTCATGTGTGGAACTCACTGGGGGCCTTGGGGATCCTGGGTCTCCTGACTTCTACTTTATCCTACTAGTTCACCCTGAAGTTCTTACTGCAGGACATTCAGACCAAATGTACCAAATACACTTATACCAGCATCATCTATAACCAAAGATGACCCTGTACAGCATTGTTCAAAAGCAGTTCTCTTCACAAAGGAAGGAAAAAGGAGCTCTGCCTCCAGAAGAAAGTGGTGATCACTGTAGGAAGCACAGCAGGACCCACAGTCTCCCAGGTCTCAGGGTGCCTGAGCCAAAATCAGGAGGCTCAGGGAAAGACATCCTCACCTCCCCTCGACGCCTCCACTCAGTCTCCCTACTTAGCCAAAAACATTTATTACGGACGAGCCACAGTTCTAAAGGCAGGAGACAAGGATGTACGGGTAGACAAACCCCTCAAGGAGCACATGTCTGGCCAGGCATGGTGACATATGCCCATTATCCCTGCACTCAGGAGGCTGAGGCAGGAGGATCACTGTGAGTTTGAGGCCAGTCTGGGCTACATAGTGAGTTCAAGGTCAGCCTGAACTATACAGACAGGCTCTGTCACAAACAAAATAAAACAAAAGGAGCACAGATTCTAGTGACGGAGGAGGGAATCACTGAGGAAACAAATCACTAAATAATGTTGTAATGCTGTGTACTCTTGGCAATGCACACCAAAAGGAACAACTAATGTGATACAGACTGACCACAAAGTTAATCAATCAGTCATTACCACTTCAGGAGCTGAACAATGATGAAGTTGGCATGAGTCACAGTAGGCAAAGGTAGGAACAACCCAAACGCCTCAGCACAGGTGAGTATGCAAACAAAATGTGCACCATCCGGATAGCAGGTATCATCCAACTTTTCAAAGGGAAGGACATTCTGATATACACTGCAACATGGATAAACCCTGGGAATGTTATGCTGAGTGCAAGAAGCCACTCACAAAAGGTACCTAAAACAGGTGAATTTATAGACACAGAAAGGACAGTGGTGGCCGGGACTGGGCTATGTGAGTGAAGAGGTCTCACTGAACGGGCAGGGTTTCTTCAGGGAGTAGGAGAAGGACGCTGAGACGGACTGTGAGCACAGATGCAAACCCTGGGGAGGCCTTTGATGCCACTGAATTATGCAGTTACAAGTGGTAAAAATGGTCAGTTTTATGCTACATATATTTTACAACAATTTTTTATATATAATCAAGGTGATCCTGAAACTTTTCTCATGGGAGCTTTGAGGCTGGAACTGAAGACCTAACCCAAGGTTCCTGGGCACTACCTTCAGTTCCTCTTCTGCGACTTTGAAACATGCACTTTAATGGAAACTGCTTGAAGGCACCAATGCAAACTTTTTAATTAGATGCAAGTCAATCTTACTCCTTTGGGATCTGCCTCTCCCCACCCATCCCTACTCAGTCCCCTCATCTTTCACACCTTGGACAATCCTGCCCCAAACTTATTTCACTGGCTCCTTGCCCACCCCTGCTCCCAGGAGGGTCCCTGTGTCTTCTGTGTCCTGGGTTCTTCCTCTCACAGACTCAGCTTCCCATAAGCCTTAGTGTGTCCCATGAGCCTCACTGCTTCCCATAAGCCTCAGTGCTTCCCATAAGCCTCACTGCTTCCCATAAGCTTCAATGCTTCTCTCATTCAGACCCAGTTTATGTAACCCAAAAGCCTCTTTCTAACCAACCTTCTCATCCCTTATGGCTGCTTCCTAACAATACTAATCTCTTCTGTGTCTAAAATCTTTTGTTCTTCTTATCTTTGTTTTGCAGATGGTGCCTTATTACTCTTTTAAAATACTTATTACATAAATTTATCAGCTTGATACACTGCACCACTCTGCTCATTAATCTGCCGTGCCAAGTCAGTTCTGTTCGCATACGTCTTAGCCATTTCAGCAGGGGCTGTCTTATGCTCCTTCACATCCTGCACTGGCTAATCCCTGCCTTGAGGTCCAAGCATCTACGCTTGAAAACATAGTAACTGAGATTCTTGGGGCAGGTACATGCTGAGGGAACCACAGTGATAGCTAAGCATTCTCCACCACACAGGCTACGAGACAGGCAGAAAGTCCAGCAGAGGCTACAGGAGACATGGGAGAAAGTGACAAATTGTTAAAAACTGGTATTTTAAAATTTAGCCTGAATTTAATTTATATTTGTAGCTCATTTTGTGCAAAACAACTGACAACACAGAGGCAAGGACAGCATTGACCAGGGACTGGAGAGACATTACTCTTAGTTCTAACCTAATGGATCATCAGAGAGGCAGAGACGGGGCAAAGCTAGGGCCTGAGACCAGCATCCCCAAAGCCACTTGGTGCTAGCTGAGACTTCCCTCTCCCAACAACCCTAAAGTCCCAGAACTGTTGGCCATGTGGTTTCCAACGCAAAATGAGAAAGGAGAGGGACAAGACCAGATGGGAGAGGCTCACCGGGTGCCCACATCCGGCTGAAGCTACCCTTGCTTACGGTGTTGAGCAGAGGGAGGCCTCTGGCAGTCAGGACTGCCACACACAAGGCAACCGCAGGCAGCGCTTGCACTGTGGCTTTTTCGCTGCTTTGGAAGAGAATGCTCCTGCGCCACTGGATCTCAAATAAATGGTTCTCATCCAGGCTCTCCTTTCCTCTCCCACCAAATGGGGAAAGAACCCAAGACCCGCCATCCCACCATCCCCCCCACCGCTACGGAGGATAAATTGGAAGCTGTCATTTTTTCAACACTGCTTTGTCTCCTATACAGTCTCAGTAAAGAGTTTTTCAGGATTCTCAGATGCTGACACTGACTGAGCCCCTTCTGGTCAAAAGCAAGTTTCGCTGTGCTCTTACAAGGGCCGGAGAGGAAAACTATCCATGGTAAAACAACAGGCTGGTTCAGAAAGTTCTTGCGGAGAAATGTGCTCTTCGTGCCTCCCCTTTTCCTTCATTTGGAATGTGTATCCAAAATTTGAAAAGGTGGAAAAGAGGCACTGGGAGCAGTCACCACCCGGCGGGCAGAAGCCAGGTCACTTCCAACAATAATAAAAAGGCAGCAAAACACCTCTTTCTGGACCATGGAGCAGTGTGAGGACAGGGTGGGAGAGAGGCAGGACTGGGAAGGGTGAGGATCAAGGGTTTCTTTGTGTTTGCAGACCCCGACAGGAGCCAATAAACCCAGAGCACACCTCCCAGCTTCCTGTATGACTCACCGCCCCCACCAACGATCTGAATGTGACACAGAGGATTTTGGAATAAAAGCAAAACAAGCATCTTATTTTACCTAAGACAAAGTTTTTGAAAGAGAAATAGCACAGGCATTGGGGAAGGGATGTTAAAATTGATCCCAGCACTCAGGAAGCTGAAGCAGGCAGATCACCATTAGTCTGAGACCAGCCTGAGCTACATAGTGAGTTCAAGGCCAGCCTGGACTGCATAGTGAGACCCGGTCTCCAAAAAAAAAAAAAAAAGTTGATGTCAAATACTGTGACTGACTACAACACTGTGGATACAGAATGCTGGGTCGCCGCCGCAATAAGCAAGCGAACTGTGTGATAAAGAAGGTCTCAGCAGAAGAACTTCAACAACAGGCACCCTCGGCCAGGCTCACACCTGTCATCCCAGCCATGAGGAAGGCCGAGCCAGGAGGGTTGCAAGTTCAAATCTCGCCTGGGCAACTTAGCATAATCCTGTCTCAAAACAAACAAATAAATAAATAAATAAAAATAAAACAAGGGATAAGGAGAATAAGGGGTAAGTAGTTCAATGGCAAAGCGCCCCTGAGTTTAATCCCTAGAACTAAGAAAAAAAAAACATTTACATATAGTGCCTGTTCATAAGGGTTTTAGACACAAATGTACTGTACCCACATCCAAACGCTGTACATCCAGAGTTCGCTGTCAGAGCAGTGTCAACAATACACCTTCAGACTTACGCTGGGCGAGAGCACCTTGAATCCGGTACCCCAAGATGATGGCTGCTCTCTGGAGGTCAATCTTGTTAATCAGGTCAGAAGATGCGACGGCGCTGAGTCTCTCTCCATCCTGATCCTCCACAAAGTAGATGAGCTGCACCGGATTGTCCTCTCCCTCCAGCCGGGACACATTCACCACCTGAGAGACCACGGCAGCCATCAGCAGGTGGTGTGGAGGGAGCTCATGTTTCTATGTGCCCCTTTCTCGGGCCGTGGAATCCTGACTGTGTCGCCAGGAATGATTCCAGCCCTCATAAGCTCCTTATACCAGCACCCTGGATCACATGGGCTCTCCTCAGCAAGAAAAGAGATCATACGTGACAGTGCCTCTGTGCAGAATATAAACGTGCTTTGTCTGGCCAGTGACTTCTAGGAGACCATGGGGCCAACAGGACATACAGAACATGTCCAGGCAGTGTGGAATTGTCACCAAGATGCCCCAACAGGCCACAGTGTCACAAGAGTTACGCTATCCTTCCACTTATGGATGGTTCTTCCTGATCCATTCTTAAACTAATTAGCACTGCTTCCTCCCAAAATCTCAGAAACTACTTGGTAGACAATTCTATGTGTGTGTGTTAAAGCTTTGACAGTCCTTTCACATCAGTACTTTGAATCTAGTACGCTTGGTCTAAGTATTGCACGAAAACAGCATTTTTATTTTGTTGCCATTTCTCTTAAAAGCATATTATCTTTTTTTTTTTTTTTGGCCCCTCTAGACTCCAGCAAAACACGGAGCTCACGGTCTGAGAAAAGGACCGACACATGCTTTATCTGACACATGCAACTTGAATTTTTGATCTGTACATTTGCTGTTGGCAAAACGCAGCTGCAGTTTCTCTAGCCATACATATTTTTGTGACACTGCCCTGTACTCTAGGAATAGCAGCTGGACCCACCCTTGGCATGGGAAAACTTCTGGCAATTTCCTGATTTCACTGTGAACTCCTTCAAGACTGTGTCCAAAGATCCTTCATGACACAAGCCTGAACTCTGAGCCCTCAAGAATCTGCACTAAGGGCCAGGAATATAGCTCAGCAGCACAAGTGCCTGCCTGGCAAGCACAGGGTCCTGAGTTCAATTCCTGGTACCAAAAAAAAAAAAAGAATGTGCACTTGTCTTCATCCTCCATTCTGTCCTTTGCTCAGTGTTTTGAGATGAATTTCTTAACCACATCTGCTCCCCAGCCACCTACCCCCACCATGTGCTACAGTGATGTGTTCTTAGCTTTAAAATGAAGCACTGTCAGAGGGCTATTGGAAATTTAGTGGATCCTATCTACCTGTCCCTCCACCATTCTATTAAAAAGTTCTGATAAATTTAGCAAGTATAGTTTCTTTTTGTGGAAATCATAGCCACCTTGATTAAAGAGTCTACAAGCTTGTCCAGTCTCACAGTAACATCACAAAGTCTAATTCCAGCACCCTTTCTGGGTGATGGCAAATCAGACTCATATATGGAACCAGGGCATCCCAGGGTCACCACTTTGTACCATTTTCAATTTCATCTTGAAAACCAGGTTCTGGGGCTGGACATGTAGCTCAGTGGTAGAGTGCTTGCCTTGCAGGCATGAGACCTGATCCCCAGCATCACAAAACAAGCAAGCAAAACACAGAATCAGTTTCTGACCAAAATCACACACTCACTACTGACATTATATGGCCCAAGTAGAGAAAGTTTGGAAAACATATGCAAAAAAAAAGTATAAAGAAGAAAATGAGACTCCCCTGAAATTCAACTAGTAAAAGCACGCTAAACATCTTGGCATCCTTTTCCCCAGGAGCTCTGGATTATCTTTTGGATTACACTGCTTGTATCCTTTTGTAGCTTCTCTTCATCTTATCATTTTCTCATCTATCACTCACTCATTTTTTTAAAAGGCTGCATCATATTCCAACATGTGAAGGGTTACTATCTATCCATTCCCCAGCTGCTGAACATTGAGGCTGGTGACACTTTCACACTGACATGGTGGGGAGCCCTGTATTACTTTCTGTAGTTCCTCATCTACACCTTCATGTGGGTTACTGAGGAGAAAGAGGAGCAAAACGTGGTTTATAAGCAATTTGCCACATGGCACTATTACTGGGATGTATTTCTATCTTAAGTTCACACATCATCTTGGCCTCTTAGTACACAGTTTGACAGTGCCCTGTAGTTTTTTGTTGTTGTTGTTGTTGTTTGGTTGTTTTTTTTTTTTTTTTTTTTTTTTTTTGGTCTTTCTGAGACAGGGTCTTGCTATGCAGTTCAGGCTGGCCTTGAACTCACTATGTAACCCAGGCTGGTCTTGAACTTGCAAGGATCCTCCTGCCTCAGCCTCCCAAGTGCTGGGATTACAGGTGTGCACCACTATGCCCGGCCTTCCCATAATTTTTTTGTGTGCATAAATTAACCATTCTCAGATCTTAAGCTCTACAAAGCCAAGGGCAATTAAATAAGGCAAAGCTTTTATAATTCAGTTTAATTTTTATTCTTTGTTTTATGCCTGTTTGCTCAATGATTCCTCTCAGTGATTATTAAGTTTGTACATTTCTCTAGAGTCTGTGTGTCTGGCAAAGGAATGACTTTAGGGGGAACAGAGCGTCATGGTAAGAAGGAAAAGTTTGCTGAAGTTGTTGGTGGATGAGGATGTCAATTCTAGACAAAGATGCCACCCTGGTCCTCCCCAGTGTCACTTTGGCATTTTTCTCTCCAGTGCTCTACACCACCCACACCTCCTGCCAGCCCCACCCTGCACCTCTGAGCTTCACCCTGTGTTCTGGCTCTGAGATGTCACAGCTCCAAACACCCCATTCATTTCCCAGCCCTCCAGGTCTGCAGTTAGTAGAGAAAAAAAAACCTACAACACTCATGAGGAGATAGAGATACGTCACAGCCCTAACCTCCGGCCTCCTGGGAGTGTACATTGTAAAATGGGTCACTTTTCAATGCAAACAACTCTGTCTTTTGCAACCTGCCTGGAATTTACCACGGTGAAGATCTGGGGAAACAGAGACCACTGGGTTGGCAGGAGGTGGGGGCGGGGTAAAAATGCTAGAACAGAGGGCAGAAAGCATCCTTCCTGGCCGGGACTATAACCCCCAACACCCAGGAGGCTGAGGCAAGAGGATTACAGAGTTCAAGGCCAGCTGAAACTATACATCAAGATCCTATCTCAAAAAACCAAAAACCAAGAAAGAAAGAAAGAAAGAGAAAAAAAGGAAAGAAAGAAAGAAAGAGGAAGAAAGAGAAAGGGAGGGAGGGAGGGAGGAAGGAAGAGAGAGAAAGAGAGAGAAAGCAAGCAAGCAAGAAAGCAAGAAAAAGAAAGAAACCCTCTTTTCATATCTGGGTCTTTTCCAGATGAGTGACTCACCTCTACAATTTCATCAAGTGATGCTTACAATTCCACGTTTGGCTATATTGTTTGGTAATTTAAAAACTACTGTCTGATAAAGGTCATGTGACCATATGTGAACCCGTAAACAGATCTTCCACTATGTTCTAAGGGTCTAAAGTTAAACCAACCACTTCATAGGGGTCCAGTTAATATTTTCCTGGACTCTTGTTGACCCACGCTGCTGCCACATCAGTTACTTCCTGCTCCAAATCAAAACTTCCGCTGGCATTTCCCACTTGCAGGGTAAGACAGCAGGTTTTCGGTCTCTTCAGCCCCTCATACGAGAGTACCTGCACCACGCTGTTGCCGGCGGCCACCGTGGCCCTCCTCCACACACGCCTCCGGGCAGGCACCTCGCTGAGCAGCTGCGCCAGCTTGCGCTCCATCTCCGCCTGGAACACCTCACTCTGCAGCTGCTTCTCCACGACGCCCAGGAGGACTGTGGTCAACAGGGAACACACAGCACCCAAAGCAAGTCAGTGGCACAGAGGAGAAGGGAGGCGTGTGTGAGTGTGCATGTGTGTGTGCAGGCGTGTGTGTAAAACTAATGCCTTTAGAGGAAACATTAACACAGAGAGACACCACAGACGGGGTGAGGAGCGCCCAGGAAGCCCTGTCCTCTCAGCAGCAGCTCCTCGGTCAGTAAGCTTTGGGGGTCCCACAGGGGATCTGTCCTGTGACCAGGCACTGCGCAGCTCACTGGGCTTCCAGGAAGTGGGTCGGACAGTCCTCTGCAGCACACTCGCTCAGAGCTTCTGCCCAGGCCCCGAGATGGCTTGCCAAGCTACCCTCATCACCCTTAGAAAGCCACACAAATAAGTTTCAGGGGAAAAATATCTTTGCTTCTGAACCTCACCCTGTTCTGGGTCAAGAGCTGCCCCTCCCAGTGAGATTCTGCCCCTGCACTTGATGTATGAATTTCACAGAAGACCATTTGTTTTTGTGCCCTAACTCCACGGGACACACTCCCACAGCCCATTTGAATCCTTTTCTCATTCATTTTTTGCCAAGAACGTAAAGTACATTTTGCCCTGATTTTAGTCAACAGGAAAGGCGGGTCTTTTTCTAAAGACCCACCCAGACTTCTTATTCTTAATGGTCTCAAAACATTACTGAAGTAAAACGTACCTGTTCTGACCCAAGAGGACTTCAGTAACTGAGATAAGTTGAGCTGTGGGTACTGGAAGGCTGCACAAAGGAGAGTCAGGAAGAGGGGAAATTGGGGAGAAACACATCAGCACTGGTCAGAAAGGCATGTGTTCCGGGAGACACAGCGTAAGTCGCAGCACAGCTGTACCCCCTCCAGCGGCACTGTGAATCAAACCACTTCTACTGGGATGAAGGATTTCAATTCCATTTGTTATTTTTTTATTTTTAAGATTACATGCAGTAAATCCCCCCCTCTGGCATCTGATTTTCCCTGTTTTGATAAACGCAGGCAGTCCCATACCCACCAGGGCAGGGAGGACATGGGGGTCCCATCATTCCAAAAGCCACCCCTTGCTCTCCCCTCTCTACAGTCCCTTCCATACCTAGCATTACTCCTGGTCTGTCCTCCACCCTGTACCTCAGCCTCTTCCAGAACTGAGTACTTGTTTTGGGTTTGGAACTTTGGATTTGTTCGTTTGCTATTCTTTCCCCCATTCATTGTTTTTTGTGGTAGTGGAGATTGAACCCAGAACCTCAGACGTGCTGGCAAATACTCTACTACTGAGTTATATGGTCAGCCTTGTCTTTTTTCTTTTTCTTTTTGAGACAAGGTCTTGCTAAGTCGCCCAGGCTAGCTCTGAACTCGAGATCCTCCTGTTTCAGCCTCCCCAGTAGCTGGGGTGATAGGAGTGCCCTACCACGGTTAGGTTTAGAGTACTTTTTAATAGCATCTCTTTACTCTCAAGAGCAAAAGGCAGGGAGGCACAGTGTCTGAGCAGTGCTCTGAAGGCCCACCCTACTTGGAATCAAGCAAGTTCCAATTCCATCTGACCATACTCTGGACTTCAATCAAACACTCCTTCTAAAAGAAACAGCTTGGTGACACCACCCTGTAGGATGCTTGCATGATGGATCCACCACCAAGAGTGAGCCCGGCATGAACTACAGTCTCTGATGCCAGCGTACAGGTTCACAGGCTGTAACACACAGCCACTCACAGGGAACTGGTGACAGGAGAGGTTGTTTCATGGAGGGGTACAGGGGAAATCTCCACGCCTTTGGAACATTTTTGCTTTGATCCCAAAACTACTCTAAGACATTCAAGTCTTTTTAAAAACTAAAAACTGGCTCGGGATATAGCTCAGTGGAATAAGCACCTGCCTAGCTTGCAAGTGCAAGGTCCTGAGTTTGATCCCCAGTACCACAAAAAAAAAGTAAAATAAATAAATAAAATGTAAAAAAAAAAATAAAAAAATAAAAAATAAAAAAAAAAAATAAAAACTAAAAACTATTTCGAAAAAAGAAGTCCACTGACAGTAATACCCAAGCCACCTCCCCCTCCCCCCGCCTCCCCAGGGGTATAGAACTCACGTTCTGCGATCTGTAGCACCGGGTACCCCAGGTAGAAGCTGAACTCCACCACACTCAGGTTCCGGAGCAGCTCGCTCACCTCCGAGCCGTTCATAAAGCCCTGCGAGCTTTTAACAGCGAAGACGATGTTGACCGGGCCCCGGCGGGGGGCCACCCTTGAGCCCACGGTGACATTCAAGACCTGAAAGAAGGAAGTCAGAAGAAACACTGGAAGCTGACAGCCTCAGGAGTTCTCTCTCCCAAGTCTGCTGATCCCCTTTTTTTTAAAAAAGAAGGTGGTTAGGTTTTCTCAGGAAAGAGAAACTGGCTGTTTAACCTGGTTCCCTTTTGTGAGACTTTTGACCCTCGACTTATTACAAATGCTTTTTGTATTTTAAGTGATGAACCAGACACACGTATTGACACACATTCTCCCTCTGCTTCCACCTCAAATCCCACTGAATAACAGTAAACCGAACGAAGGGGTAAAATCCACAACAGCACTGGGAATGGAGGAAAACCAAAAACGCCGTCAAGTTTCTGGAAGATGGAGAAAGGACAGGATCATAATGAAATAAACCAGAACAGAGGGAAGCAAGACCAAAACACACACAGGCCCAGACCACAGCACAGCCGGGAGCCACCCCCTCACACACACATGGGGGCCAGGAGAGGTCCGCGCAGAGAGCAGAGGAACTCAGGTCGGCGGTATGGGCTCCAGGGCCCAGCCCTAATTAGCAGAATTAATTAAAACTCGGCAGGCCCAAGATCTGAGTCAGTCTCCTACTCCTCTTTGCCCTCCATTGCCCACCCAGGCCAGTGCAGACCCAGCAGCTTCCACACCCTGGCCCTGAAGAGCCACTGAAAGGCTCCCATGGGTCCAGAGCCCAAGCAAGAAGGAAGCAGAGACAGGTGAACTCCAGCTGCATCCAAGTGCACAAGAGACAAGAGGGAAAGGAGCGAAAGGGGGCTCTGCCCTGAACCCTCAGCAGTGCCTGTGCCCAGCGCACCTCCTCAGCCGGGCCCTGCACGCTCTGCAGCAAGAGAGAAGCCTGTGCCCACACACCCTGCCCAGTTCCCAGAGCTCCCATGAAGTCTCCCATCAGGGGACAAGACTGACACAGAAATGGGCCCAACAGCTGAAAGGGAAAGCTAGACCACTGGCCAAAATTAACACGCCGGTTCTGCGTCCCTAACAAGCTGCTAATCAGCGATCTCCGCCCATTACAGGTAACCAACAGCACGAAGCAAAGCACCAGTATCAATGCAGGGACTGAGGACTGCAGAGAAAGCAGAGCTCAGGTCAGAAACGGAAGCAGATTATTTAAAGTCCCAGTTACTGCCCTCCGAGATGCTGAAAGCAGGCCTGGTACCACTGCAGGAAAGGCTGCGGGGAAAAGGAGATGAGAAAAAGGGAATAAAATGATTACTGAAGAAAACTCAACAGAAGGATTCAATTTCATAACAGCCACAGCCAAAGAATAAATTAGTGACCTGCAGGGGAGGGTGTAGAAAATCAGTAAAACAGACAATAAAGAAATATGGAAAATATAAGGACAAAAATAAGAAAGACACCTGGCAAGTGCTAGGTCCTGGGTCCGATTGCCAGTAGCCCCTCCAAAAGAGAAAGGCAAATTCAGAAGCGCCAAAATCTAGTTACCAGGCATTGCAAAGGAGAAAGCAAAGAATACAGAGGGGAAAAAATCAAAGACACAAAAATATCAAGTTTCCATCCAAGGCCTTCAAAGGCAGTTCTCAGATCAGGATCCTCTCCTTTGCCTCCCTTTATTCCAGAACACAGCATCCCTTCTCTGAAAACCCAAATCACCTTTGCAGTAATTCTTTGAGTACCAGTGTGTTGTTCAAAGGTTTCAGATTTTAGAGAACTTCAGATTTTCACACGATGGAAGCTCAAGCAGTGAAGTCTATACAAATATTCCAAAAATCTAAAAACTCCCAAATTTGAAACACTTCCTGCCCCATGCTCTTTGAATATGCATTTTCATACTCAAGCTGTATGAAAACCCCAGTGTGTTAGCTCATTCCCCTACTGAGCACCATTCTCTTCCTGATGTTCTTGAATCTCCTGTACACGGTCCTCCTCCCATGGGCCTCCCCACCCCCGAGCTCCCGGGTTCCCAGCTGCTCTACAATCTCCACAGAGGCAGAGCCCACTCGCCCTGTGCGGACACCACACCACAGAAGGACATCAACCTGGCCTGTGGAGGCGATAAGGGCGAAGCACAATGAGACGGAAACACAGTGGAACCACCTCTCTTTTGAAGGACAAAGCATTCTGTGCTGCGTTCGGTGACATCCTCACCTGCACAGTGAGGTTGTATGTGCCCTGCTGGTGTTTTCGCACTTCAAACAGAGCTGTCATTAGGCCTTTCTCCAGGCGCTGGGTGAAGTTGCAGAAGCCGGTATCCACACTCGGAGGCACAAACTGAAGTACTGAAAAGAAGGACAGCAATGAAGTCCCATGAACAAGGTGCTTCTTAAGGATTCAGGAATGAAGGGAGGGAAGAGACCAGCCCTGCAGTCAACCAATTCATCCACAGCACAAGTTCAAGTGTTATATTTTATGATAATCTTTTAAAATATGTTTTTGTTGTTAAGGAACACACAATAATTGTACGTGTTTAGGGGATACACGGTAACATTTCAATATATGAACATTATATGATCAGGTCAGGGTAACTGGCATTTCTGTGACCTCAGACATTTATCATTTATTTGTGTTGGGAAGAGCCAAAATCTTCTCCACTGTTTTGAAATATACAATTAACTGCTGCCCACCACAGTTGTCCCGTGGAATCCTAGAACCTACAGAAGTTACTCTTCCTGTCCCCCTGCGCTCTGCAGCTATTAACCTTCCTCTCCAGTCACTTCTTTCCCACACCCTTCCTGGTCTCTAATAATCAGTATTCTACGTTCTCCTCTGAGATCTGCTTGTTAGCTTATACGTAAGTGGGAACTTGGTTTTGGGCGTTTTCTTCCTGAGTCGTTTTACACAATGTAATGTCCTCCCATTCTCTACTCATGCTGCTGCCCATGAGGGGAATTCAGTCTTCTTTGTGGCTAAATGATATTCTGCTGTGTATACACACTGTGTTTGCTTAACTCATTCACCTGTCTGGCGGTGGACACCTACACTGACTGCACATGTTCACTACCGTGAACAGAGCTGCGATTTAACATGCGAGTGCAGTTGTCTTTTGGACATACTGATTCCAATTCCTTTGGATACAGATCCGTAGGGTAGGAATCTGCATACTGCTTTCCATCATGACTGTGCTAACTCATCTTCCCCATCAACAGGGCAGAGGGGTTCCCCATCCTGCCCATCCTCGCCAGCACTGGTTATTTTGTTTAGTTTTTTCATAATAACCATTCAAATGGAGGCAAGATTCCTCACTATGGTTTTTGATTTTCATTTCTCCCATAATTAGTGAGACTGAACACTTTTCATATATATTTGGCCGTTTGTAGATCATCTTTTGACAAATGTCTATTTAGGTCATTTGCCCATTTTTCAATGGGATTACTCGAGGTTCTGCTATTGACTTCCTTTTGCTAAATTCCTTATATATTCTGCAAATGAATCCCTTGTTAGACAAATAGTCTGAAAATACCGTCTCCCATTCTGTAGGCAGTCTCTTCTCTCTGGTAAGTTTCCTTTGCTGTATAGAAACTTTTCAGTTTAAGGTAACCCCAGAATCTTTTCAGCTTGAGGTCAAATTTTGCTTTTGTTGGCTGTGCTTTTGTGGGCATATCCAGTAAGTCTTTCCCCAGGCCAATGTCTTAAAGCACTTTCCCAGTGTTTTGTTTCAGTTTCACAGCTGTGGGTCTCACATTCCCAGTCTTTGATTCATTTTTGTATACAGTACAAGATAGGGATCTAGTTTCTGTCTTTTGGATACTGATCCCAGTTCCCCTCCTTTCTCTTTGGATCTTTTGTTGGCAAGACTGTCCTTTCTCCAATGTATGTTTTTTGTTTGTTTGTTTGTTTGTTCTTGCTGGTACCGGGGATAGAACTCAGGACCTGGCAGGCGCTTATTCCACTAAGCTATATCCCCAGCCCTCTCCAACGTATGTTCTTAACTGCCTTTGTCAAAAATCAGTTGGTGCAGACACACAGATCTATTTCTCTATTCTGATGCACTGATGTATATATCTCTCTTACACAACACTATGTTTCTGTTACAATGGCTTTATAGTACATTTTGAAGTTAGGTAACGTAACGCCGCCAGCTTTGTCTTGTTTGCTCAGGACTGCCGTGGTTATTCTGGGGCTTTTGCGGCTCCATGCAAATTTTATGCAGTTTTTTTTTTTTTATATTTCTGTGAAGAATGTCTAGTATTCTGATAAGAATTACATTGAATCTGTAGATCACTTTGCGTAGTGTGGATATCTTAATCATAGCAAGTCTCCCAATTCATGAACATGGAATACATTTCCGTTTTGCGAGCGTCTTCTTTAATTCCTTTCACTGGTGTTTTGTGAATTCCACTGTAGAGATGACTCCTTCCTTTGCTTTCATTTAGCCCTAGTAGTTTTCTGCTTGGGGTTTTGGGGTGCTGTTGTTGTCGTCACCCCCAGTTGTAGTGAATGAGAGTACTTTCTTGATTTCTTTCTCGGCAATTTTACTTTTGATGTATTTAAAACCTACTGATTTATACATGTTCATATTATAGCCTGAAATCTTATGAATTTGTTAATCCTGACAGGTGTGTGTGTGTGTGCATGTGTGTGTGTGTGTGTGTGTGTGTGTGTAGTCTTCAGGTTTTTTAAAGATAAAATCATGTTATCTGCAGACAGGGACATTTTTACTTCCTCCTGTCCTATCTGGGTTTTTGCTCTCTTGCCTGTAGCTCTGGCTCAGCTTTCCAGAACTATACCGAACAAAAGTGGTAAAAGTAGACATCCTTCTGTTGTTCTCAGTCTTAAAGTTGTAGCTTTTCCCCATTCAGCATGATGTTAGCTATGAGTTTTTCACATAAAGCTTTTACACTGTTTAGGGTAAATTACTTCTGTATAGTTTCTTGGGGGCTTTGATTATGAAGGGATGGTCATTCATAACAATGTTGTTTTGTTTTGATGCACAAGAAAACCTTGGATTGCAAGTGACCTGTACGAGTATTTTGCAAGACAAGCTAACATTTCCAATACATTTTGGGCTTTTTTCTTTTTTCGTTTCAGAAGTAATTGTATCATCCCCTTCTCTACTGACCGAGAAGTCTGCTGTTAGTGTAATGGGCATTCCCTTGTATAGGACTTGACACTTCTGTGGTTTTTAAGAGTTTTTGCTTTGCCTCGTACTTTTGGCTGTTTGATTATAATATAATTTGCCTCAGAGAAAATCTTTCTCAGTGACTCTGTGAGGGGGTCCCCTGAGCTTTTGGACCTGGATATCTGTATCTTTGCCAAGATCTGGAATGTCTTAAGCAATATTCCAATGAACTGATTTTTCTATGCCTTTTATCTTCTCTCCTTTGGAACCCAATCATGTGAATGTCTCTGCACTTCGTGGTCTCCCACATTTCTCGGGGGCTTTTTACATTCTTTTAATTTATGGGAGGGCTGGGGATATAGCTCAGTGGAATAAGCGCTTGCCTAGCAAGCGCAGGGTCCTGAGTTTGATCCCCAGTACCGGAAAAAAAAAAAGAATCTTTTAATTTATGGGGGTTCTTTTTTGTTTGCTTGTTTTTTGTCTGACCAGCTCATTTCAAAAAAATCTATTTTCAAGCTAAGAAATTTTTTCTTATGCCTGGTCCATTTTGCTGTTGAAGATCTCGATTATATTTTTTTTAATTTCGCTCAGTGTGTTCTTTAGCTCTGTGACTCATTTTGTTCTTTTTTATGATATCTAACTTCCTGCTGAATCTCCCATTCCTAACTGTCTTCCTAGTTTCACTGAATTGTTTGTATCCCATTCAGTTTCCTTAAAATAATTACTTTGAAAGCCAAGTGTGGGGTGGCACACACCTTTAGTCCCAACACTGAGGAGGCTGAGGCAGGAGGATTGCCATGAGTTTAAGGCCAGCCCGGACTACATAATGAGACCCTGTCATAGTCAAATATTATTATTATTATTATTATTATTATTATTACTATTATTTTGAGTTCTTTTTCAGGAAATTCACTGATTTCTTTTTCTTTAAGGTCTACTGCTACAGAGTGTTGAAAGTATCACTTTACATTTCTTTTCCATGTTTAGTATGTCCCTACACTGATGTTTGTGTGTACAGGATGGCTTTTCCAATGAGTGACTTCCTCCTGGCCATGTGTCCTAGTGTGTTTGTTGGAAAAGCCATGTAGCTTTGGTTCTAGGTAGGTGTCTGTATAGCTTCTTCAGCTACATTGAACATTCGCACCATCTTCAGATGGCTTGGTGACCTAGGCCGAGGGGTTGTGAGGTTGCACTACCAGCTGTGAGGCACATCTCAGGTTTCATAGTGTATGTGAGGCCCACCTGGGGGTCCAGGTGGGTGTACTGCAGCATGCTGCTAGTGGGTCAGTGTCTGAAGCCACACAGGAGCCTGAACGCACTGGGGACTAGCGGGGCACCAAGGGTGACCTGCAGGGCCGCAGAGGGTCAACCTGCTCAAGAGAGTCTGACCAGCTGTCTCCCATGGCTATGGGAAGTGGTAAGCTGCCCGTCTGCATCTCAGGGCTGGGGTGGGCCACATCTCTGAGAAACTGCTCAACTGCTTTCTGGGGTGGCAAGAGATGGGCAGAGCTAGCCAGCTGCTCCCAAGCCAAGGGCAGGTCATATACTATGTGTTACCTCACTGCCATGCAGAAAGCCAACTCTGTACCAAATTAGCACAGCCAATATGAAGGTGATGGGCATTGTTTTAAAATGGAAAAATTCTTAGGGTAAGAATCTAACCATTTCAAGATGCAACTGACAAGCACTTCAAACATATATACACATATATTCATAAGTGATTAATTCTTATGCATTTACTGGTGAAATGACATTGTATCTGGCATTGCCATAAAACACTTTCACGTTTTCACAAAAAAGTCTGTGGGGGAAGAGATGAAAAAAACCGGTAATATGTTGACTTTTTTTTTCTTAAACTTCAGGATGAGCACATGTGAAAGTAATTTTTTTTTAATTTTAAAGAGAACAAAACAATAACAAAAACAAAGACAAAACACTAAAACAATAAAAATGATACAGGACTTCCAAACAAGATGATAGGAATTACCAGTGGTTGTTATATTACACATTGTTGTCTTCAATAAAGTTGCTCAGATGTAAGAGTGCAAGATTGATCAAACCATTAAAGAGAATAAAAAATAATTTAAAAACATTAGAAATAATACAGAGCTTCACTAAACAAGACGGTAGGAATTCTACAATGGTTGTTACATTGCATATTGCTGTCTTCAAATTAGTTGCTCAGATTACCAGATACAAGCATGCAAAGTTGGTCAAAACAATTAAGCATTAACTGCTCCTTTCAATAAACCAATAGACACCAGCAGTACAATTATCCCAGCTATCCTTGTAAACACATATGTATTTTTCCCTTCCTTCTTTCTTTTCTCCTCTTATCACAGTTGTTCCTTCCTCTTGTACAATTTCTTTCCCTTTCACAATTTCTACTGTACCTTTTGAGTTTTATTTACTCTTTCAGGTTCTTATGCTAAGGACATAATACAATGTTCACACATGCGGGTCTGATTTATTTCACTTAGGAGTATGGTCTCCAGTTGCGTTCTATAAAACCTATAAAACCTCAAGTTTATCTTTTTATAGTTGAGTAATACTCCACTGTATAAAAATACCACATCTTTTCATCCATTCCTTAGTTGATGGGCATTTGGGTTGTTGCCAAGATTTAGCTATAACAAATTGCACTGCTATAAACACGGGTGCACATATATCGCTGTGGTATGATGTTTTCAGGTTTTCTGGAAAAATGCCCAGAGGGTAATAACTGGGTTAAGTAGAACCTCTAATCCTAGTTTTGTGAGGCATCTCCACACTGAGTTCCCACAGTGGTTTCACCAGCCTATAGTTGCACCAACAGTGGAGAAGAGTTCCTTTTCCCCTCTAGCCCCTCCCACATTTGTTATTGGTTGATTTCTTGATGATAGCCATTCTTTCTGGGGTGAGATGGAATCTCAATATTGTTTTAATTTGCATTTCTCAAATGCCCAAAGATGTTGAATATTTTTTCATATATTTATTTACCAACTGTATTTCTTCATCTGAGAGGTGTGTATTCATCTCAGAGGCCCATTTTGGACTGGGTTTTTGACTTTTGAGGGCCTGATTCATTGTATGTTCTAGATAGAAGTCCTTTGTCTGAGCGACAGTTGGCTAAAACTTTTTCCCAATTCGTGGGTTTTCTTTTTACCCTGTTGGTGATTTCTTTTGATGAGATCCCAGTTGTTGATTCTTTGAAGTATTTCCCATGCAGTTTGGTTTTTGTTCATGAACTCTGTGCCTGCCCCTACATCTTCAAGATTCCTACCTACTTTTTCCTCCAGTGTTTCTGTTTGAATATTTAGATCTTTGATCTATTTTGACTTTAGTGTATGGTGATAGACATGGGTCTAATTTTAGTCTTCAGCTTGTGGAAAGCCAGTTTTTCCAGCACCATTTATTAAAGAGGCTGTCTTTCTTCCAGTGCACATGTTTGGCCCCTTTGTCAAAGATAAGGTGACTGAGTGTGTTTATAGTTGTGTCTGCATCTTCTAATCTGTTCCACTGATCCTTGGGTTTGTTTTTTGCCATTACTGTGCTGATTTTATCACAGTAGCTTTGTAGTGTAATTTCAAGTCAGGGATTGTGATGCCTCCTACCTTTCCTTTGTTTCCCAGGATTGCTTTTGCTATTCTAGGTCTCTTCTAGTTCCAGATGAATTTTAAGAATATTTTCTCTAGTCCTGTGAGATATATGAATGGTATTTTAATTGGGGTTGCATTGAATCTATACAATTTGGGGAGTGTGGCCATTTTCACACTGTTGGTTTTTCCTATCCAGGAGTAAAGAATATCTTTCCATATTCTGAAATCCTCTCAATCTCTTTTTTTAGGGCACTGTAATTTTCACTGTATAGATTTTTTACTTCCTTTGTTAGGCTGATTCCTAAGCATTTCAATTTGTTGGACACTATTGTGAAAGATGTTGTTTCCCTGATTTCTCTCTCAGTGTGTTTGTTGTTTGTGTACAGGAATACTATTAATTTTTGAGTGTTGATTTGTATCCTGTTAGTCTACTAAATTTGGTTATTAAATCTACAAGTCTCTTGGTGGAGTTTTGGGCGTCTTCTACATAGAGTATCATGTCATCTGTGAATAATGATAATTTCACTTCTTCCTTTTCTATCCTTATTCCTTTTATTTCTCTCTCTTGTCTAATTACTCTGGCTAATGTTTGCAGCACTATATTGAATAAGAGTGGTGATAGTGGACATCCTTGTGTCATTCCTGATTTTGAAGTGAAAGCTTTCAGTTTTTGTCCATTTAGTATGATGTTCACAGTTGGTTTGTCATAGATAGCTTTTATCAGAGCGGGGTAGAGACCATCTATTCTTATTATGAAAGTAATATGTTATTCTACTTTTGTATGTGCTTACCATAAAAGTGAAGTGTGATACTAAGGAACTACTGTTAGCATGATGTGGAGAGAGAGTGTGAGTGTGTGTGTGGTGTGTGTGTGTGTGTGTGTGTGTGTGAGAGAGAGAGAGAGAGAGAGAGAGAGAGAGGCCTTCACTTGATCTTTGCCAAAAGGCTGAGAAGCGTTAGGCCTTTTGTTTTAGAGACATAAGATGAAGTATTTCTGAGTGAGATGATGCACTGAGATTCACTGAAAATAACATGATGAGGGGCACTGAGTGAGGGTAGAGGTAGGAGTCTGGGTAAGGAGTTGAAAACTGCTGGAATCCTATGGCAGGCATATGGGAGTTCATTAACAGATTCTCTATACTTTGTATAGCTTTTAATTTTTCTATAACTACAACTTTGGTGCTTTAGTTAAATACTAAAGTTAAGTACAGCGGCACACAGGAATTCAAGGCCAGTTTAAACAACATAGCAAGACTTTAGTTCAAAGAATAAAATTTAAAAAGCAATCCTCTATTTTAAAAATATATATACAAAAAAATTCTACTTACAAATAAAAACTGCGATGCTCAGTTCTCACCTGTTTGAACTTGGAACCTGGACTCAGGCACCAGGAATAAAGGCTTCACAGACAGGATTAGAGGAGTTTGGTCACGCACGAGTTTACTGTTGATGAGCACATTAATGACAGAGATTGCCGTATAAACGAAAGGACCAGATGTTACCAAAAAAGTGAAATCCGTGAACAGCTCATAAACCTAGGGAATAAAATATACAAAAGATGATTCAAACTTAAGGGAAGTTGTGTTGGAGAGAAAAATAATAAATGAAGTTTAAAAACACATCAAAGCTACTGCCTCATATAGACTCAACATTTTATTTGAGTTATTCTTTTTATACTCTTCCAACCTTCTCGAAAACAGCACACAATTACAAAAACAGCAGGAAGAAAAACCCGGTGGTATGAATTGAGTATTCACTTGTGGAGAGTTCACGTGACTGCTGTGTTTCAGCCACACCGAAAGAAGCTCTTCTCTTACTCGACTGGACATCGCCACCCAAAGTAAGTGTAATAGGAGCCACTCAGGCAATTTTAAATTTCTAGAAGCCATGCTAAAAAACACAGGGATGGGTGAAATTAATCCCACATACCTGTTACTTAACCCAGGATATCTGAAACAGCAGTCAGCTTGTAGTCAGTACAAAAAGTGTAGGTGAACTCTTTCATGTTTTTCGTTCACTTTTAAAATCTGGCGTATATTGTACACTAGCAGCACATCTCAACTCAGCAGAGCCCCATTTCACCAGCCCCATGGCCACTGTGCCTCACGGCTTTGGTTAGGGACAGTACGCGTGCAGATAAGCATGGCTCTCTAAGCGGCACGGGGAAAGGACCACCATCACAGAGTCCATATAGGAGACGGGCACACCTGTAATGCCAGCACATGGGAGGCTGAGGCAAAAGGATCACCGTGAATTCAAGGCCAACCTGAGCTACATAGTGAGTTCCAGGCCAGCCTAAACCACAAAGGGAAACCCTGTCTCAAAAATTAAAAAACAAAAAAAGTACAAATCTATTTCTATCCCAACAAGTGTACAAAAAGCATGTAAGTATCTCTAAAATCTAGTTTAAACTTGAAATCTAAACTGAAATCCAAGTCCTTTAATATGAATCAAGGGAAGCAAAACTGTCATAGACTACTCCCCAAAAGGTTGCCTCTGGCCAGACAGCCCTTTGTTCCAACTCTGTGAACACATCCCCCCACACACACCCGGGGCTGACCCCGCCCTGTGTGCAGCCAGGAAAGGCTTCCCTGACAAGAATGAGCAGAAACCACAGCAGAGCAGCAGTGAGCCAGGAGAGGGGCGGGACAGGGAAAGAGAAGGGTCTTGCAGCACTGTCACCTGCTGACGGACTTACACCCAGCTGTGGGACTCACCTGCACCTCCACGGCGCGTCTGAAGTGCACCTTGAGCACCTCCTTGATGGCTGTAATGATGTACTCCTGGACGGCTCTTCTGGCCAGCACTGCAAGTCCAAGCCAACCACCAATCGCATTTTAGTGTCATTCCGTGTCCAAGTGTGTGAGCAGCCCCCAAAGTCACTTTCTCAAATAAGGTTTGATGGACAGGACAGAGGTGAAGGACCTAACTGCCACTAACTACCCACAGAGGAACACAGGGGCCCCAAGGTAGCAGGGAAGCTGCACAAAGCACCAGCTCAACACCCAAGGGTAACTCTCTGCCCTGGGGGGTGAGATCTGGAAGCAGCTGCTGGGAACCAGCAAGGGGACCAAGCGCTTCCAGTTCCCATTTTCACAAGCAATAAGCAAGTATCTGGCTGTCTCCTGGCCTTGCTCCTAACTGCAAAGCACAAGGCTTTAAAAGCTACCAGAAGTAACACTTACAGGCCTTATGACGTTACTCAACAAAACTAGCCATCTTCCTCCACAAAAGGTAGGTTCCCACCCTAACTTTTCAAAGGATGTAAAGAGTACTGATCACTCATAATGAAGAAGAATGATTTTTCCAAATTCTTATGTTTTAGGTTTTTCTGCAGGTGATAGAATGTTTTTCATACCAAAGTCTCATTCTGTTTCATTTTCTTGACATCTAAAAAGTATCATTTGAAAATCTGTACTATTTCGGTTGTGGTGACACATGCCTATAATTGCAGCACTTAGGAGGCTGAGGCAGGAGGAGCGCTGCAAATTTTTATTCAGCCTGGGCTACACAGCGAGTTGAAGGCCAGCCTGAGCTACACAGCAAGACCCTGTCTCAAAAACAAAACCATCTGTGCTAATCAGAGTGTCTGTTGATCATTGGTGTTTAGTACTTTCACCATTCTCTTCCCTATTTTTCTTCCGTTCCTCTTCCAGCCACTTTCCGTAATGCACAATTAGAATACATTTAATATTATTACTATTCAGTTTTTCATTTCCTGCTATATTCTTCACTCTTTAAAAAACATAGCTTCAAGTTATACTTGGTTGTTTTTCTAATGGAAAATTTACCCTGATATTAAAAAGGTGGGAGGTATCACTTCCTTAGATCACGATACTATCAGAACACCCCATTGCCCTGGCCACCTCACTGGGTCACACCTGTGCCAGCTCAGCCTGGCCTTCATAGGCTCCGAGTGGACCAGACTGTGTCACGGCTTTTAAGCTAAGGAAAGGGGTAAGGTGGAAAGGAAGATATCTCATTTAGGGAAGAACATGAAGAGGCAGGGAGTGAAAGGAAGGATGGGGAGGAAGGAAAGAAGGAAGGGTCTCAAGAACTTGGAGAAAGTGAGGCCGAATGGCAAGTCAGAAAGAGAAGGACCCTAAAGAAGGAAGCCAGAGGTACGCATGGTAAGTAGCCCCATTCAGCTAAAGGTAAAGGTATCCACTCAGGACATCCAAGCACTGCTCTACACTAAAGGCCCTCCCTCCCTGCAGTGCCCACCATAACCGCCACTTTCTCTAGTTAACATGAGAAAGATACAAAACCCCCCAATATTAGCATGTAAGGCCACGAGTCTTTGGAAATTCTTGTAGTTTTCCAACCGTCATAATGTAGGGCCAAGGGCCTCCCCACAAGCCATCCTGGCCCAGCAGCACCTGCAGGACTCCTAGTTATCACAGGGCTCCATGGAGGAGAATCTTCTCCCGGCTCGCTCCCTCTGGCTTCCTCACTGACAAATGACTGCCAAAGAGAAAGCAGCCAGATCCCATCCAAACAGGAACCGCAGGTGAGGACCACAAGGAAGAGACCCCTCCTGTCTCCTCTCCAATACTGCGAAGTACCCTGGCGCCTTCACTCAATCCTGCACAGCTGCCAGAAGCTGTTAAAAATTTAGATACCTAATAATAAAGGGCACCAAACGTTTCATGTATATCACATAGAAGGTGCAGTTTGGCAGCAGAGCATTCACCGAGCAGGCACGAAGCCCTGGGGTTTAACCCCAGTGCTACCAAAAAAAAAAAATTTATACTGTATGATGTCTGGTATTTTTAGAGCTGCTTATAAAATAGAAAAAGTCTAGAAGACACAAGATTACAATTACAAGTACCACAGACTCTCAGAAGCTTTCCACAGCTTCCAACAAGCTCCTTATAACCAACCACTTCATAGCTATTTTGAAATAGTTTTGTTTAAAAAAGGAAGAGAAGTAGCCTGTGAGAGAGTCTCCTACCTCTCCCCAGACAGACTACCCTGGCAGACTGAAGTCCATTTCCCAAGACCTGGTCTAACTTCTGGCCATGCTGAATGTCTGCTCTGTTTGGAGGATCCCGACCCTCCACCTAGGAGACAGCGCTCTCCTCTTACTTCTCGTGGACTCCAATCTCACCTCCTCAGGCACCCGTAGGGAACTTTGCTGTCACCGCAGCTACCAACAAAGCACGGAGCCTGCCTGCCTGCCAGGTCTGCAACTGTGTCCTGCTCTCCCATGCTCCCCACAGCATCACAAGCACCTCCCGCATGCTAAGTGCTCACGCATTCGGCACACAAACTGCGCGAGTTCCTTTGGGGCGGACAGCGCGAGCACTCAGAGGGCGGCAAGCAATGGCTACGTGGCCAGCTCACCCAGGGGGAGACAGAGACAAGCCTGCCCACCCCCTCCGCTCTCCCTGCTTACCCCCTCAACCCCACTCCTCCCTTACTTCTGCAGTTGTCTCCCCATCCATTTCCACCCCAGCCCTGCTGAGTCAGACACACAGTTCCTTGTCAACGTTAGGATGGAGGTGAGCACACAAGCACCATGCACCTCCACGTCACTTCTGATGGAGGCAAACTTAGGGGCTGATCAAGCAGGCCACTGTCACCAGACTTCACCCTGTAGGGGAGTCCCTGAGAAGGTGTGTCCCCTATCCTCTGTGCACACATGGGTTATGAGTTCCAGAGACAAAGACCTCGCCAAGAACTTCTACAGCACCCTTGCATCTTTTATTTGTTCTCACGGCAACTATAAAGTAATATGTACTATTCTGTCGGTACTTCCAAGGTGCCAGGGACTTGGCTAAATATTTCAAATGCAGTGATGCATTTACATCTTTACAGTAACCCAGTGAAGCAGTCCTTCTGTCATCCCTGTTTAATACCTGAGGAGACAGAAGCTGAGTAACCATCTGGGAGCCCCAGGAGACAGGCGGGGGGCGGGGAATGCTTCTCCCGGGGTTCTGTGGGTCCAGCAGCAGCACCTGTACCCTGTTGTTCTGTCTCAGAAGCACTGATACAGACACCTTCAGGGTTCCCCGTGCCAGAGAGGTGGCAGAAGCAAGGGCTTACCAGTTGTGATCAGATAGGCATCAGGGACTGTAATGTCGCACACATACGGTGTCTTGGTGGGGACCAGGGCTGGAGTCCCAACTGTCACTCCAGGGGTGGCAGTGCTCACAGGATGGAGAGACGGCAGGGGCGGCACTGTGCTGCTCCCCTGGGGACTCTGACTTGCAGTATGGCCACTGAGGGCTCCGTCCACAGTGTCACCAGCACTAGATGTGCTGGGCTCAGGGGAGGTGTCCCACGGTGAATGCATGGGTGCACTCGGCTCAGGGGAGGTGTCCCACGGTGAATGCGTGGGTGCCAAGGAGGGGCCCACGACAGCTGGCTCTGTGGGCAGAAGTGAGGGGCTCAGCTCTGAGACAACTGAGGGTGCTGAGGACAGGTACACGTTGGTGGCTGAGGCTGTACTGGTCGGAATGACTCTGTGGGAAGAGGGTAAGACCGTGGTGTGGTCACCTGTACCTCTGACAATGTCATCGGACGGTGTCGGAGCTAAGGACAGAGAAGACTCAGGCAAAACAGGTGTTGAAGAGAAAGTGGTTGACGGTGACAGGACAGGAGTCCCAGCACTCAAAACGTCCGAGGTGGGCTCAGAGCCAGTGGGCACCAGTGAGGTGATGGAAGATTCATGGGGAATGAATGAAAACCCCGGATCGGAGGTAGTTTCAGTGAAAGCTGAGGTAAAATGAGCTTGCGAATCCAACAGAGAAACTGTGGAGGCTTCAGCAGACGTGAGAGACCCCGAGGGGAAGCTGGAGAGTGGTGACGTTTCAGAGTGAGCAGGCAGGAAAGCGACTGTTTTTAAAGGAAAGTCTGAACTTGGTGAGGACTGAGAAAACTCAGAGTTTGTGGAACTGATGACAGGGGGCTGAGGTGACTGCCAGCTGACAGAATCAGACAACACAAACATCTCTGCCAGGGAGGAGAAGGACTGAGAGGTGGAGGGTGACAGGTCCCACGGCCTCAGAGAGGGAGAAGCAGGTGCTCCTGAAGATGAAGGGGCCAGGCCGCTGAATTCCAGCAACGGAGTCGAGTAAAAGCTGGACGCAAAATCCAAAAGGCTGGCAGGTTCACGTTCCAAAAGATGGGCAGGGCCCTGGGCAGAGAGAAGGGAAGATGCTACTGAAGGGGCCCGGCTGTCAGAGACAGAGAGACTCCGGTCTGCAGTGGCAAGTGATGAGGGTGCTTTGTCAGCCATGACAGAGAATGAAGAGTCGAGGGAGATGCTGGCGACGACTGAGGGGAGCTCGGCGGCCACCGTGGATGGCACTGCTTGAGCGCCCACTGAAGAGGCCGAAGCAGGATTGGGCAACGCTGGTACAGTCAGGGGGCCATAGGCAGGCGACTCCTGGGAGGTGGCAACACTGCTCACGTCCACCTCAGCTGACAGACTGCTGCTTGCTTCTAAGATCCCCACAAGTCTGGAAGAAAGGGAGACGACAGGTCTGGGGGGGAAAAGTGTATTAAATTCTTGAGGATCTTCCTCAAAATCAGAGAAGTCCAAGCCCACACTGCTCCACAGAGAGGGGCTGCTCACTTGCAGTGTGGCCAGCGACAGGGTCTCAGGCCCATCCCCTGACCCCATGTTTCCTTCCACAAGGCTCGTGGCCGGAACAGGCCGTGGAGAGGCCATAACACAGGACGCGCACCAGGTGTATGGCCTGGGGGAGGCCAGCAGAGTCTGGCCACTCGTACAGCTGGGGACCAGAGAATGGCGAGGCAATTCTGATGTTTCGCTGGCTCTGCCAGGAAGGAAGGGCTGAGAGGAAACATCAGCTGACTGAGCAGGAAACGAGGCAGAGGCAGGAGGGCTTGAAAACAAAGCAGAATGCGTGCTGCTGAAAGCGAGGGCTGCGTGTGACTCGGTGACAGTGGGGGATGCTCCTGGAGAGATGGCTTCTTCTAGGGCTTGGCTTGAAACCATGGTCACAGCTGAGTCTCCCTCTGTGCTCGTGGCCAGGACATTGTCTGGGGGCTGGGAGACCTGCCCCGACGGGACAGATGGCTGCGGAGTCAGGCCACTGCCTGACAGCAGAGACACCAGAGACCAGGAGCTGTGATGGAGGGCCTCTGAACCCTCTGTTACGGACGCCACGATCTCCAGCAGGGTCCTGCTTGATGACTGGCTGTAAGTTTCTGTAGGATAAAGCACCAGATTCCTACTAGGAGTTGGAATTATGCCTTCGGAGGTGGGAAAAGCTGACCACAAAGCGCCGAAGTGACCGGGGGACTCGCCATATGCCCATGGCTGCTGCACTGCACTCTGCCAGGCTGATGCCACCTCTTCGTGCTGTACAGAAACACTAGGTAGCAAGGGAGTGGGCACAGGCTTGGCCATTTCTCGGGGCAGCCCTGGTGGGCTGGCTGTGATGTAGGGCACGGGGGAAACCAACCGTGAAGAGGGCCAGTGGGCATCTGGCAAAAAGTTATCCATGTCATCGTCACCAACAGCCACCTCGTTACTTGTCACTGACCCATAATTAGCCACAAAGATGCGATGATCCTGTGCACTTTGGGTCTGTTTCCCATGGTGTAAAAAAGTCGTATCAAAAGTAGTGGCAGCTGGAGAGGCTATGGCAGGGAGAGACCTGCTGGGTGGGGACCCGGGAACAGTCTCTGTTAAGGCCACATGTGCAGCACTGAGCGTGCTGCTCATCTCCGGCAGGAGCTCCTCAGAGGATAAAGACAGGTTGTGCTGTTCCAGGGAGAGCTCGTCTGCGAGAAAAGCAAAGCTGGGTTAGCCAGGTGCAATGAAAATCACACGGCTGACATCTGGCTGCAGGCATAAAAGTACATTCATTCAGCAAACATCCATTCACTGTAAATATCTACAGCTCATCCTTAGACATTATGCAGCTAGTCAGAAGCCACACACCACCAGAGTGACGGCATCGGCAGAGAACTACATCCACAAATATTCACCAACTTGAGCACAACCTTCGTGCAAGTGTGTATATTCGTGTACACATTTGTATACTTTGATTTATTACAACAGTGTACATTTAGGCCACAACACAAGAAAAGGCAAAAAACAGGAGGTTGTCTGGACTGTTCCCGTTTATCCATCACACCAGGAAAGAGAAGTTAGAGAAGGCTGATAAATCAGTGTAAGGTCACCCACACAGGGGAGAGAGAACGTGGATACAAGATGCCTCCACCCCAAAGCCTGTGTCTTCTCTGCCAGGACGAGGGCCGGCTCCTGAGAAATGCACAGGGTGACTCTCGTTGGCGTCAGCCAGTACCCTGGTAAGGGCTTCTCAGTTCCCTGGGTAAAGTGTGGCACTTACGCACCACGCAGTCCTGCCCTGCCATAGAGAAGGTGAACTGGAGCCATCCAGAGGAGAGTGGCTGCACCTTGAGACCAGACTGCTACGGGAAATACATCAGCACGCGAATTTAAACGTCACGTGGTTGCTCTTAGAGGAGAAACCCCAAATAGAAATAAAGAGCAAAGCAAAATACAGGTAGGTCATAGGGAATAGGAAGGTAGAGCTTTTGCAAAAGGGTGGGTGGGGGAGCAAGAGTTGGGGGGAAGTGAGGTGGGCGGAGGGGTCGGGGATGAAGAAAGAACTGAGATGCATTATGTACACGTGCCAACTCCCCATGCGGAATATGATAGTTACTTACTGTAAATATGGACTAATAAAAAATTTTTTTGAGACAGGGTCTCACTGTGTAGCCCAGGCTGGCCTCGAACTCTCAGTGATCCTCCCGCCTCAGCCTCCTGAGCGCTGGGATTACAGGCGCGATATACTACCACGCCCCGCAAAAAATTTTTTTAAATAAAAATTGCAAAACAACCCACAAGAATTCAGCAGCTCCCAGCTGTGTCCTCAGACAGCTTCAGGCACAGACAGGGCGTCCTCCCTCCACATTCTGCAGCAGGCCAGTGTCCCAAGCATCTACCTGTTGCCCTCATATGCCCCATAGAGATCAACCAGCTACCCAGCAAGGATGGGGATGGTTCACTTGTCTTCCTGGTGCCCAGCACACTGAATGACGTGTGGTAGGTACTCAGCGAACACCTGCTCCAGGAATGAATGCGGGTGTCTGAGGACAGCCAGCGCTGACAAGTGCCCCAGTATCCCATCCCGTGTGCTCTCCTCACCTTCATCTTGGGACAGCTGCCATCACGTGAAAAGCACAGGCTCCTCTGCCTGTCACTCAGATTCGCTGCCTGGCGGAGCAGGGCAAGAAGGCCCAGAGCTCCACTTCCTGTCCATGACAGCACCAGGATGAGCCAGTGATCACGAGCCGAAGCAACACCTTCACTCACCTCCATGGGTGTGAGGAGCGCGGGGGAGATCTTCAAGGCACTCGACCTTATGCCTGGCGTCATTTAAAAGGGCACAGGAGGCCACACTCACAAGGGGAGCAGCAAAGGAAGATGGTGGTGGCCACGGAGCTCCACCAGCAGCCCCAGAAGCCAGGATCATGGGGCAAGGCAGTCTCCTGCACTGCCCTCCCCTGGACCCAACTGCTGATACCTCAACCTTAGACCTCCACCTCCAGGAGAGAGACAATTTCTGTTGCTCAAGCCAAAGAAAGAAAAATGTCTACCCACCTTGATTTGGTGCAGCAACTATACCGATCTTCCCTATATTTAGAAGTTATATTTATTTGTGTGGTCCTGGTAAGTTTACACTTAAAATCCTAATTTAAAGCAGACCAGGTCTCCCATACATCAGAGATTACAAACTGTTCTCTGCCCAAGGAGAATGGCTCCTGCCCATAGTCCCAGCTGCGTGGAAAGCTGAGGCAGATGGGTCACTTGAGCCCACAAGTTCAAGACCAGCGCAAACAGCAATGAGACACTGTCTTGAAAAAAAAAAAATCCCACAGCTAGCATTTTAACAAATACAACCACAGAATTAAAACTTTACAAAACACATAGAGAAATAAGGTACCATGAACAAAAGACAAGAAAAGCTCCACGAAAAAAGTCAAAAGAAAGCCACACAAGTAGTCTCACACGTATAGACTTAAGAACTATGAAATTTTGAGATACAGTTTTAAAATGTTTAATTCAGGTAGGCATGGTGGTCCATGCCTATAATTTTTGCACTCAGGGAGGCTGAGACAGGAGGATCGAAAGTTCGAGCCTAGCCTAGACAGTGTAGCAACTTAGTGAGATGCCAGTCTCAAAATAAGAGGTGTGGGGGATGGTAGGGGAAGGAAGAAGGACAGGAGGGGGGCCTGGGGATGTAGCTTAATGTGAAAGCCCTGGGTTCAATTCCCAGTATTGAAAAAAAAAAACAAATTTACTTCATTTAAAATAATAAAGCAAAAACTAAAAAACATTAGTAATGAGTCAGAAAGTACAAAAATTGGCCAGAAACATTTTAGAGAAAAACAAAAAATTTAGACATAAAAATATTATCATTAAAGGTCAATGTACATGTAAAACAAGAATTTAGACACAGCTAAAGCAAGACTTAGTGAACTGAGGGGACGCATCTGAAGAAATTAGAATGGGGCACAGAGACACAAAGAGATGCAAAACTTTAAAAAGAGAGGCCACCAAGAGACACAGAAGGTAGACTGAGACAATCCATGAGATAACACACACACTGATCCAAGTTTTAGGAAGAAGTAATAAAGGGAATGGAGACAATATTCAAAGAAATACTGCTGCGAAGCATGGTGACGCACACCTATAATCCCAGCACTTGAGAGGCTGAGGCAGGAGGATTGCTATGAGTTCAAGGTCAGCCTGGACTACACAGCAAGATCCTATCTTAAAATAATAATAATAATAATAATAGTGTTAAGAATTTTCTAAGATTATTAAAGAGACACGAATGCTTCAATTCCAGAAGACCAAGAAATCCCAAGCAGGGTGAATTTTTTAAACCACATCTACACATATGGCCCCACAGAGCAGCACTGACAAAGGCCGTGGTAAACGCAGTCAGAGAAAGAGGGGAGGAGAACAAACAAGCAGCGACTACTTCACACAGCCAGAAACTAGGCAACCACGGAGCGAAGTCTCCAGGCACTGAGGGAAGGTGTCTGACATCTCTGAACAACTCTCAAGAAGACACACAAAATAATAACATTTTCGGATAAAGGAAAAGTGTTTTAAACCAACCAGTCTATCAACAAAGGAGCTCCTAAACAAAGACGGCTTTCAAGAGGAGAGGACTCGGCCCAGACGCAAGGTCTGCAAAGAAGGAACAGGGGTAAGTAAATGACAAGTGTGGCAAACTCTACACTGACGGTATAAATGAGCAATAATACTGCTGTGTGCTTTTTGAGTTCACAGAAGGCAGATGATGTAAAATTAAAACAGGACAACTGCAAGGAAGCTGAGAGGGGGCAGCACAGATACCTGTAATCCAAGGTAGAGATAGCAACCAAGAGCTAAGACAACACTCCAGGAGGCTGAGGCAGGAGGATCACAAGTTTTTAGCTCAGCGTGGGAAACTCTGCAAGATCTTGTCTCAAAATAAAAGAAAGGCTACAAATGTAGCTCAGTGTGAAGGCCATGAGTTCAAACCCGAGGACAATAAATAAATGCAAGCTAAGAGAAAATTCTGTGAACAGAGTTTATAAACATTAAAATTTGTAAATAGTCCTAGAGATACATTTTTTTAGCTGATTCCCTTAGCAACTGAAAGTCATAAGGTATATCAGATATAAACTGGTTTTGTGTTTGGGTTGGGGGTGTTTTTCGCTTTAATTGTCTTGGGTTTTGGTACTGAGGGTTGAGCTATGTCCATACTGAGCCATGTCCTCTGTCTCTTTTTCATTTTTTTTTTTAATTTTTTAATGGCGTCCAACTAAGTCTCTAAGTTGTAACTGAGCTCAAACCTTTAATCCTTCTGCCTCAGCCTCCCCGAGCGTTGGGATTACAGGCATGCATCAACATATCCAGTTGTAAACTACCTGTTGTAAAGTGCCGTATTCCTTTCTGTCCGGTATGATTGATTTTTTTAAAAATAAAAACACAGGCCAGAGGTGTAGCTCAGTGGTAAAGCTCTTCCTACAAGGCCTGAAGCCCAGGATTCGATCCCTACTGAAAAAGAAAAACCAGAATACACTATAAAAGAAGACTGTTTTGTAAATAGCAGTTTCAAGTTGTTTGACAGCAACATGATTAAGCATCTGTTGTCTTCCATACATCAAGCTCTAGGATTCCTTGTCTGTGTGCTCTTATGATACAACACATTCCAAACACAGACAAGAGAGATCATAATACAAGGTGAAACCACAGCTGCTCTTTTTCCCCACCAATGGTTGAAAAAATCACACATTTAGGAAGAAATAAAAACCCTGGTTCTGTCCGAGGTGTGACATATAAACTGGAAGGTCTTCCTAAGGATAAACCACTGCATTTATCTATTTTTAAGCTCTGCTCGGATATTCTGATATAATTTGCTCTGAAATATAAGCACTGAACAAGGTGCAAGGCTCCCTTTTCAAATGAATCAGAAGCACATTTTCAAGTGAACCAGAAGGCTGAGAGGGAACACAACGAAGCAGAGCGATGGTGAGCGGCTCACTTACGAACCCAAAGATCTGGTGCAAATGAGAATCAAATCAACCTGCCTTTGAGGCCAGGGAACAAGGAGCACAAAGTGGTCAAAAGGACCAAAAAAAAAAAAAAAAAAAAAACCCTGGCTAGAAAAGCACAGGGACAAAAACCTGATATTGAGAAATGGGAGGCGCATCAACCGGATGATTTTGCTTTCTTTTCCCCAACCCCAGGGGACAGACAGCAGCTCAAAGCGCAGCAATGCCCCAGGGAATTGCTCTGTAGTTAATTCAGGAGGAGGTTAGAAGCCCCAGGTGAGTCTCTCTCTGGGCATAAAAGGCATTAGGGACTCTGGGTTCGAGCCCTGGAGATCAATTTCCAAGTTCAACACATCAGATCACAAAAGAATGAAAGGTTCTGTCTTTGCCGGCAGAGAGCCTCTCAGACAGTGACACGCCTCCAGTTGAAGCGGGGACCTGGACAACACACAGACACTGTCCTGAAGCACTGCAGGGGGCACCTGGGCTTCCAGTTGGCTCCCATCTGACCCTGGTCTGCAACCCACTCAAGCATCCAGGGCCACTGTTTGGCCATGAGTCCCAGCCCAGAACTGTCACACTATGTACCCTCACTGCCACACTGTGCTGGTTCATAGTGATTAGAAATCAGCAAGAAAAACACCCCACCGTCTGCCTGACAGTCACACACACAAGAGCATCTTCTTAAGTCATATCCCTCTGTCTGGAGCTCTTCCCTGAATTCAGTCATCAGTCATGGAATCATAGACTTGTCAAGCTAAATGAAGCCCTTCAAGACCCCAGTCAGTCCCCTCTCGGTATAAATGTGCCCCAAAGCGTTTAAGCTGGCTTGCTCAAAATAGCACAAGGGGATGGAGCCTGCATACAGCAAGGGGCTCATGCTCTCAGTCCTGAGTGTTCTTCACATCATGCCATGTTTTGTCAAATTAGTCCATCTCATTTAAACTGCTGGCAACAAAAGTAAACTGAAAATACGCTAAATCACAATTGTGTTGAAAGTACATGCAAAATTCATTTTCCGAAAGCCACAGCTGTGCATTGTGGACTATGTGGCCCCAGGGTCTACCTGGGGACAGCTAGGGGTTGCAGCTAAGGGTGCTGGGAAAACCAGACACCCTCCAGAGCTGGGCTGGGAGAGTCCAGGCAAAAGCAGTGTCAAATGTCACAAAGCCCTTTCATCTGAATGGAACTACTATTTCTGCTTCTTTGCTAAACTGTGGAATTTTCAAAACATGATGAGTCATCCCAACTCTCTGTGGATACTAAAGCTACAAAGCAAGATGCCCACCCCTCTTAGAATATTTAAGAGTTTAAAAACAAACTTAGATAACTAAACTGCTGCCCAACTTGGCAAATCCTTAGCAACTTTAATTCTTTCTCTAGTTGTCAGATTGTTTTAAGGACTTTTACTGATGACTAAAACTGCCCTTCTCTTATTCTTACCTTTCATCTTTGTTTCTCCCTGCTTTAGAAGATGGTATCCTCCCTTTGTTTTTGTTATTTTGGTGCCAGGAATCAAACTCAGGACCTTACACTTGCCAGACAGGCACTGTACCACTGAGCTATATCCCTGCTCCGGCCCTTTCTTTCTTCAACCCTAAATGTATACCACTCTCTGACCAGCTTACCTTCTCCCCCAATTGGTACTACCTAGGTTGCCATCAAATATCAAGTATCTAGACATAGACATAAATATATGAGGGATGATCAAAAATACATGATTTATTTTTAGTTTGTTATAGTAAAAAAGAGCGACACTCATCCCCCTCAAAATATTCTACACCTTGCTTCAAACACACTTATCCCATGATTCCTGACACTTTCTGAAGCTATTCTGGAAGTCCTCTTTCATGAGTGTCTTTAGTTGCACTGTCGTGCAGTGTTAACTCAGATACTTGCCTTTCATGGTCATTCTGACTTCGGGAAAGAGACGAAGTTACATACACAGGACTAGACCCAACGAGTACAGCGGTTAAAAGGACGCACTGCATCGTTCACATGTTTTTACGAGCCCACATTTCCACTGGGTGACACTCGGCAGCATCCTTCATGGTATTTTTTTTTACCTTGTATACACATCCATGGAAGACTTCCAGAACTGCTTCAGAGATTAGCAAGAACAATAGGATAAGTACGTCTGAGGCAAAGGAGAGTAGTCTGAGGGGGATTAATGGCGATGTGTCATTTACTGTAGTACTTTTCCATTGAAGCACATACCATATTTTTCTATCATCCCTTGTACACTTCAGTTCTACAAATAATGCAAAGACAACCTGAGTACCGATGACTGGGTTGAAGGAATAACAGTATTACCCCTGCCTGTGATGCCCCCACCATACCCCTTTTCCACCGCCTCCCCTTCCCACCGAGGCAACTGCTATGTGCAATGCTGTATGTGTTAATGTCTGTTCTCAAACTTTAGCAAAATGCATTTACACGACAGCTATTCTGTTGTGACTGAGTCATGTCGCTCCATATTGTTTCCTAACTATAATTCTTGCACGCAGCTGTAATTCTTTTCACTTCAACATGAATTCCATCCTACTGGACCACCGTGTATTTATCCACCTACTGTGGATGGACAGTTGAACTACTGCCAATTTTTATCACAGACATGTCTGATAGAAATTTTCTTACCCACATTCGGGTGCACGTCTGCATAGGTAGAGTATGCACACATGTGTGTAAGCAGGTGTGTGTGCATACATAGATATGTACGGCCGAGAATGGAATGCTCGGTTGGAGGATCTGCTCATCTCCAACTTTACTAAATAATACTAAGTAATTTTTACATTAGCAGTAGTTGAGCCAATATATCCTTCCACTAGCAATATATGAGAGCTTGCTTGCTGCAAATCCTCAACACCCAACAACCCCAGACTTCCAAGTGCTTACTGATCTGGCTGGAGTGAAACTTTACATCTTAATGTGCACTGCCCTGGTGGTTACAACAGGTAGCAACCTCTTCCTCTCCGATGGCCAGCTGTGTTGCCTCCCCTCATGTCTTGTCAGTTCTACTGCCCGGTTTTATGCTGTGTTGTCTGTCATTTTCCCTTGGGTTTCAAGAGATTCTCAGCACAGTTTGGACTCTAATAGCCTATGTCATTTAAACCCTCCTCTGGTTTGCGGCTTGTGGTTTGATTCTCTAATTTATGGTACCTTTTGGTCTTGATTTCAATACTTTCAAATTTATCAGTGTTTTATATTATTGTTGGACATTCAGGAGCATGAATTTTAAGACGGAAAGTTCCCCCAAAATTGGCCCTGATATTTCAAGTTCACCAACTATTAAAACACTTCGTTTTCAAATCTTCCTTTGTTGCTTGACTTTTACTAAGTCACAGACAACCCTAACACATCTGATCGCCCTATTTCATGGCTGAGTCAACCAGGAGACACCAAGGTACAGCAGAAACCACAGGTCATAAGCACTTAGGACTCAAGGCTCACCCTGGCCCGCCCTGGACTCCTCCAAGGCCGGCCTCAGCCTGGAGCTGCTGGCTACACTTCCCTGCACCTCAGGTCTGTAATCTGCTAATAAGATTCAGGGTTCCAGAAAAGTCCTGCCTGCTAAATCGATGTTGACATTTGCCTTTCCAAGTAGAAGAGAAATATGACCCTTGGCGTGTGCTATTGGGTTTCCTCAGGGTCGTCCGGTGTTTGCAGAGAACAACTCCAGCAGCAGAAGCAGGAGAGCAGCAGAGGGTCCACAGGGTGCACCACAGGCTTTGGCTCAAACAGCCTCACACGCAGAGGCAAAGGCTGGGCTCCTGAGCAGCCAGCCAGGGTCTCGTGCAGGGAAAGTCCTGATGTCGTGCCTGGCACCACTATCAGCCTAACCCCACTGCACCCCCCAGACCCAGTCCAGGTGGGGCTGTCATCTGGCCAAGCCCAACTGACACGCGGTGTTGCAGCATCCATGCCGTGGCCCTCTGACGTCACAGGATGAGATTCCTCAGAGAGAAAAGGACGGCTCCCCGTGGAAGAACGCCACTCCGTCAGTACCTGTCAAGGCATCGGCTCAGGTAGGGACATCCTGGCTAACCACACCCACAGATCTGCAGCATGGGCACAACATGGTCTCAGCCCAGTGGTTGATGACAGGGCCCCTGAGAACAGAACCAGGCCAGCTTGCCCAGGGACCCTGGAGAAGCCCCTGTGCTCCGTCAGTGCTTCCATTTCCTCCTGTTAGTGATGTGGCCCTGCCAACAGTAGGCGCCTCTGCTGGAACCAGAAGAGAACTCAACGTTCAGCAAACAGCACCGGCAATCAAACTATACCAAAACAATGACACTACAAAGGTTTTTAAAAATTCCTACTACTACAGTTCAAATATCAACATAGGCTTATGCTGGGATTTCAGGACTCTCTTTCAAAGCTTTTCTCATGTGAGGAGCTAAGAATATTAGAATGTTCGTTCAATTCAAGGTGCAGCATATTTATTGGAAAATGTAGTTTTGCTGCTTGGTCTTTATTGTTTCCTAAACAAAGTGTAATCCTCTCTTACCAACCTGGAAGGCAAGACTGTCAGCACTTTAAGTAACCAAAACAAACTAAATACTCCATTCACCAAGAACAAAGGAAAAAAAAAAGTTCTCTGCCAGCCATCTGTTTCTAAAATAATTTAATTCAAAACACAGTCCCACAACAACAGGGAAAAGGACACTATCAGCTTCAAGATAATCTGCTGTCTCCAATTACACTCAGAGCTGGGTGCACACGACACGGCCATGACCAAGCATGAGGACGCTTCCCCCACCACCACCACCAGGGACCTGGGCAGAGCAGCACTCATTTCCACACCAGTGCGCTGGCCTCCAGCAGCACCACCAGGCGCCGTCCTTGCCTCGCTGGGTGGGTCTGATTCCAACCAACAATAAACAGCTTAGCTGAGGCTTAATACCCTAATTCAGCTCCACATGAAGCTTTTCCTTGCTATCAAAGTGCAGGAGGCTCAAAAGAGAGGGCTCACTAGGACTGGAGGCACCTGGAGGGGACAGAGGTCCCTGTCGGGACAACAATGAGTGATGTAGTATTTGCATAAGAACTGCGGTTTCCGTTTGGTTTGGGAAAAAGCTAGAAAAGCTGGCTCAGGAGTGTGAGGATGTGGGCAGACAATGGGGAACCACTGGAGATTTTAAGAAAAGCAGGTTTTTTAGTATCATTACCCTGCAGAAAAACCTGCCTCGGAGAAAGGGGAGAGGCCACTCACACTATCCTATGTGCAGACGCACAGCCCAAGGGGCAAGGAGTGAGAGGTAAGGTTAAATGAACCATAAACCTTGGCGACTTGTAAGGCAGTGGGGTGGCAAAGGACAGTCCAAGGTGACCTGAGGCCCAGCATGGTGGCATGCACCTGTCCTCTCAGCTTCCCTGGACGTAAGGGTGGGAGGATTGCTTCAACCCAGGAGTTCCAGCCCAACCAGGGCAACACAACAAGACCCCACCTCTAAAAGTATAAAATGACTTGAGAGTCACAGTTTCAGCTGCCCACCAGACAATCCCCAAGCAGCTAAAAAAAAAAAAAAAAAATCAATCCTCCTCCAAAGGTCCATAGGTGACTCACATGCACAGCCGGGTCCTTCACTGTGGCTACCGCCCTCCCTGCCTTCTCAGAACCCTCCCCACCAGCCCTCAGAAATGGCTTTCCAGGCACTAAGTGCAGAGGTGGCAAGGTGTTTAAGACCACAGCTTCGGTCTGAAACGTGTTCAGAAACTGGAGAGCCCAGAGCACTCACAGACAGTCTTGCTCAAGTAAGGCTGGGAATCCAACCTGCAAAAAACAGTGACATCTGCAGCGTGCAAGTCCCCACCAGTACAGACAAAGTCCCTCAAGCTGTGTGACATCTCCCATGCACCCTAACTCCTGGGGCTATGGAGTAAGGGATACTCAGCTGACCAAGGCTATGACCACCCCAGCGCTCGTGATAGGTGTGTGTCCCTCTCCACAGCCATGCCACTCCACCCTCTGTACTCTCCTCTGTGCCCTCCTAGCCACCTGTGGGTTTCCAACATGCACATCCCATCTGCCTATCTCTGTATGTCTGTGGCTAGTTCATCTACAGGAAGAAGAGAAATAAGCTAAGTCATAAGAAATAAGCTAAAATCCCCCATTGGTTCTTGGCCTTCAGAAATCCCAAGCCCTCAGCTGATGGACAGGGCCCCTCTCCCGCAGTCCACGGGGACCGCGTCCCCCACCGCCCGCCCACACTCCCGTCACTCCCCATGTCCTCCAACCGCTGTGCTTCACTGTCGCTGTTGCTCTCCCAGACCCTGCTCCTTCCTCTGCTCCAGCCACACCCAGACCCTCACCGGAGCTTCTCTCGGCAAACTTCAGTTGTTTTCTGGGTTTGCTCCTCTGCCTCCCCTCGAAGATGGGCACCCCTTGAAGAAGAGCTGTATCTCCCGTCGGTGTGTCTCCACCCCTTCACCACCGACCATGGAAGCTAAGCACAGAGTACATAGAGCAGCCAAGCAGGGAGCCCGTATGTGGATCTCCCCATGGAGAAGAGGGGACAGGGAGTAATCACACACTGAGAAGAACCCAGGGCGCCATGATGGAGAGAGATGGCCAAGGAAGGACAGGCAAGGAGGAGGGCTCAGAAGGTAGAGGGGCCGTGTGTGCAAGGGCCTGTGCGGGCCAGCGCCAGGCGGATGTGGCAGTGGTGATGGCCGGTAAGCGGGCGGCACGACGGGGTGGCGCGGAAGACGGAGCCGGCGTGGGGGGTGGGAATGAGACCAGTGATTGTAGCACTCGGGAGAGCAGCTGGGACCAGTGACACGGGTGGGAGATCATCTGCAGAGATAACTGACGGCAAAGGACACTGTGGGAACGGAGGGGAAACACTTGCGACTTCCACATCCTGCAGTGACACATTCATTTGAGGGTGTCGTGCCACAGGATGAGGAATGAGCTCTCAGAGGGTCCCGATCCTGCACATCCCAATTCCAGAAAGGTGAGTGAAACACTCCTACTGCCTATAAATGGTCTACTCAAAGGTATTTTGATTTAGCTGCCCAGACAGACTATGGGGCGCACAGAATCAGGTGCTATCTGCATATACTTCTCCGATTGGATTCAGTGGAACACACAAATTATTCTCATCTTTACTCAATTTATTTCTGTTCACTGACAATCTTCCCCAGGCCCCCTCTTCTGCCTGCTTATTGGTATGAAAAGCCAACTGATTAGCAATTATCTAAACATTAAGTCTCTCAGTATCTACAATTATGACTTCTCTTGGTTTTTCTGAGGGCTCCTTGGGACTCCAAACTGAGGACTAGCGCGCTGTTTGTGTAAATACCCACTTGCCAAGAAAGCAACCACATCAAGAGTGTCAGTGGGCCAAAAGCCAAGAGGTGCGGAGGGTCACCTATGTGCCTTTACCATTTACACAAAGATATTCTAATGCTACCCATGAGCCAGTTTTGATGTTTTAAACATTTTACCATGAAATGTTCAGATATATGCAAAAGCTAAAAGACAAAGAACCCTCACCCAGCTTCAACACCATCCACTTTAAAAAAAAAAAAATAAAGCAAATCCTACTCATCATCAATCACTCCAGTAAACACTTGTGTAACTCTGAATACAACTTTAAAAAGGCCATAACCAGAACATAATGATGACACCCAACAAAATTAAACAGAATTCCTAAATATTATCTAATTATCCACTGCCTTCTCAGCTTCCCTTGAGGGCCTGAGAACATTTTTTTTATAGTTGTTTTTTTTTTTTTTTTTCAAAATCAGGCTCCAAACAAAGAACGCACAGCTTTGGTTCATGAGTCTCTCAGGTTTCTTACACTTTGTATGTTTCCCTCTGCTCTTCTTTGTGTTAAAGCTTTAACTACTTACTTATTAAAGAAAACAGGTCATTTGTCCCTATAGAGAGTCCACATTCTATATTTGGCTGGTTGTATTTTCATGATGTCACTTAACATGCTCTTCTAACCCCCAATTTTCCTATAAACTGATGGATCAAGAAGCTTCATCAAGCCAGCTGTGGTGGGCATGCCCATCATCCCAGCACCTGGGAGGCTGAGACAGGAAGATTGCAGTGAGGTCAAGGCCAGCCTGGGATACATGGTAAGTTTAAGGGCAGCCTGAACTACATAGAAAGGCCCTGTCTTAAAATGAGAGACAGAGAGAGAGAGACAAAGAAAGAAAGAGCGATCAATGCTTTGGCAAGAACACTTTCCAGGTGGTCCTTCAACTTGGTACTGCACAGCCCGCAGAAGGTGCCTCATTTCTAGCTTTGCAACTTTGAGTGAAGCTAAACTGCTGAGGGTTTTAGGTGATGACTGCAACCCCGTCACCTTAGAAGGCTGCTGTCCACCTTTCACCTACTAATGAGGAGTCCCTGCGGGCGCTGCTGACATCCGGCATTTCTCAGGGGAGGCTGGGGTTCTGTCACTGTGTTAATGAAAGCTACTCCAACATGCAAACATATAATTATAGAAGAAGAATAATTATTTGGTGTCTGAAAGAATAACATGTTTGTGTGTGTGTTAGAACATTTTCTATGTTGCCTGATTAGGAATTCAATACAAAGTTGCTGATGTCTGTCTGCTTCTCCAGAAAAAGATTACAGATAAATCGCTGGCTCTGTAACTCTATTAAAGCTCTCTGTCTCTGTCTCTCTCACCATCTCTCCGTTCCTAGAAGACAGCAAATGAAGGAGAAACCAGGTCTTTGAAACGACACTTTTGAAGAAGGAGGGGAGGAAGCAGAAATGTTGGGGTATTTCCAAAGCAGTGCATTTATTTTAGTTCCTTTCCAAAGGATAGATTAATGAAGTGCTAAAAGAACCTTCAAACACGATGGCTAACCAGTTTCCCTTTCCTTTTTTCCAAACCCTTTTAATGAGTTTCTAGAAAACGGCAAGAAGAAGAAGAAGCTTCCTCTGCTCAGAAGTGCTGGCGGGCAGGATAACACCTGGTGGGCAGAAGGAAGACGCCCACGCACCTCCAAACTCGGAGGGAGTCCACTTAATGCCTTCTACATAATCACTTACTGACCTGGGAAAGCGGCTACGAATAGCCAGGCCTGGGGGCACACACTTCTCCCAGTTTGGGGACTTCCAGCAAGGCAAGCAGAGCTGGGAGGGAAGCCAGTCTAAAAAGCATCTTTCAGGATCCTGAACCCTTCCAACAAAGACATCAGGCCACAAGGGGATTCCTAACTCACACAGCACACAATGAGTTAATCAATAGACTTTTTTTAATAGAAATAAACATTACAGTGAATGCCACTCAATTATGTTTATAAATGATTCACTGGTAAATTTTATCTTACCAGAAAAATGTTGTGATGGTCAATTTCGAGGTGCACAGGCACAAGGGGCAGCAGTAGGTCAGTATGAGGTTCCACGAGCTTTTTCACGGCACTGGTGAAAAAAACTGAGGCTCCAAGCAGCAAGTGCAGGGCCCAGGATTTGAACCCAGATCCATCTGCTGCAAAACCCCTTATTCTGACCACAATACTCACTGCCAAGAGCACACAGAACTGCAGGGTATATGGGGTGGAGCAGAGCATTTTCAAGGAAGTTTCTAGATTAACACCCTTTTCCTGGTGGGTGGGAGATCTGAGACTGATCTCACTATGCAGTTCAGGCTGGCCTTGATCCCGATGTAGCCCAGGCTGGCCCCGAGTTCACTGAAATCCTCCTGCCTCAGCCTGCTGAGTGTTGAAATTACAGGCATGCACCACCATGTCTGGTTTGGATTATCATTCTACAATAGACATGCATAAAACTTTTCAAAATCACAAGGTGACACGAGATGACAGCTCCACAGTGCTCGCTTTGTGCCTCATCCTTGCCGAGCACCCCTCAGATCTCACATGCTCCCAGGGGAGATGCTGTCACCACCAGGACTGCACAGTTCTGGTATTAAGAAAATACCACCCACTGGAATGACTTCTAGTATTGCTTTTTAATTCTTCAGATAGATAAATAAAATTGTACATATTTACGATGTACAACATATGTTTTTTGGGGTATTTTCTGTTTGTTTGTTTGTTTTTGCCTTTTTGAGACAGGGTCTCACTATGCAGTTTTGCCTGGGCTTGAATTTACTTTGTAGCCCAGGCTGGCCTCAAACTCACAGCGATCCTCCTGCCTCAGGCTCCCCAGTGCTGGGATTACAGATGTGTATCACCATGCCCAGCCCAGCATGATGTTCTGATATATGTAGAGATTGTAGAATGGCTAAATCAAGGTCATCAAGCTCATGTACCTATAGTGTGGTTTTGTTTTACTTTTTTTGTTTGTTTTTTGTCTTGTTTTCTAGCACTGAGATTGAATTCAGAGCCTTTGCACTTAATAGTTTTTCTATTTTGAGACTGTCTCTCTGAGTTGCTCATTTGCTCAGGCTGGGCTGAAACGCACAATCCTCCTGCCTCAGCCTCCCAGAGTGCTGGAATCACAGGTGTGTGCCACCACACCCAGCTAGCTGCTGTTTTAAAGTCTATTCGATGCATTTTTCAAGACTACACTGTATTGCTCTAAATATAGTCATCATGTTATACAATGTATCTCTTGAATTTATTGTTCATGTCTAAGAGAAACTGTGTAGCCTTTGACAGTATCTCCTATTCTATTCCCAGCATCAAAATAACTTCTAACTCAAAATCAACATAACTACCAACAAGTACATGAAAAAATGCTCAGCATCATTCACCATTAGGGAAATGCAGATGAAAATCATAATAAAATGCCAGATCATGTCCCGAGGACGCCCATATTTTTGTAATGGAAAGTGAGTAAAGTATTCACAGTAAGCCCACTGCGGAAAAGAGTTTGGTCATCTGAACATGTTAAACATAAAATTATCATACAACCCAACGACTGTCCTCCTAGGTATAGACACCAAAACACCGGAAACAGGAGTTCAAACAAAAACCCGCATGCGAATGTTCACAGCAACACTATTCACAGTAGCTCTGAGAGAGAACCAATCCAAACGCCCAGGGACCAAGGCATGAGCAAAGGGTGGGACACCTGCACAACGCAGCAGGATTCAACCTGAACAAAGGATGGAGGATTGGTAACATGCTTCACTACAGCAACCCTGAAAGCAATGTGCTAGATGTGCTAGGGCCGGGGAAATAGCTCAGGGGCATAGCACCTGCCCCGCCAAGTGGGAGGTTGCGAGTTCGTACCAAAAAAGAAAACAAACCCAGAAGCGTGCTGCTAAGTAGAACTTCCCATATACACAGACACACTTGTGCACAAACCTGCACATGCATGCACACAAACAAAAACAGTACTGTATGACTTTAAGGACAATAGCCAGGAGAGGGGACCTATGGAGACAGAAAGCTGCTTAGTGACTGCCAGGCACTGGGGGGATGGTTGGGAGGCGAGACCCACACAGTGCTGACAGGTGCACAGTAGCATAAATGCGCCTCGTGGCACTGATCTGTACACTTTAACATGATTAAAATGCTTTCAGTTTTATTTGTATTTTACCAAAAAAAAAAAAATTAAAGGCAGCCAACTGAGGGGCTCAGGTACAAAATGGCACAAATCAAACATTCTTATCCTACCTAAGTTAGGCTAGCTGTTATTTCTCTAAAGCTGACTGCTGTCAGTACAGTATTTCTCAGTGAGGGATCCTCCTCTCTCAGTCACCTGAGGAGCTCTTAAAACTGGATTTCCAGGCCTCTATCTGCCCAGACTGTGAGGACAGTCAGGAATGCGGATTGTAACCCTTTCCCTAGGTGCCAGGGACAGCGACATCCAACACATGCACGTCTGTATTTGCAGGCCCTCCCTTAGCTTCTGGAAAAGCTGGTACTGAACACCTCCTCATTAATGCCCCAGCCATGCAGGCTGACAGCTGCTACCCAGGCCCCAGCTCCGAGCTGCTGGCAGCGGCTATGGCCGGCTCCCTGTGCACCTTGCAAGCTGAGCCCTCTGCCCGACAGCAGCTGACCTGGGCTTGGGAACTGCTTTGCAGCTCTATTGCTTCTGGTGCACAGAGGTCATTACCTGCTTTGGAGATGAATCAGACTTTTTTACTTTCTTTGTAATCCACCCATCAATTTTATGTAATTACAGCCGGAAGTCAATAGTGCCATGGTGCCCAAAGACTGGGGCTGCTTTCCAGTTACCTCCACTTTGAAACCGTTTGCCAGCAGGTTTTTGTCCAGCAATAGTAAAATGAGCTTTTAGCATTTTTGTTTTCTTTTTTTTATTTTAAAGACCAAAAAAATGGTGATATATAAATCAGAATAACACAAAACCAATAAAGGAAATACAAAAATTATAGAGAAGATAGTAGGGAATTAGCACCAGATGCTGTATTACAGCATTTTTCAAAAGTACAATACTTTGACATTAACTACAGTGATCACTTTTTAAATCATATTATAAAAGGTTGATATTTTTTCTATCATGTGGCAAAATAAAAATATATCCATGGTCTCAGTCAATAGCAAATTTAGCAAAGAAGGTATTAAAGCAGAATCTGTTGTCTGAGTTTTCCAGTTCCTTCCTGTCACTGTCCCTGGCCCAATCTCTCCATCCTGCCCCAGCCTCTCCCCTGGGCCTGGCTTATCTGCCTCTCATCGTCTGCCTTCCTTGATTGGTTTAATGTGCCATAATCCGAAACTTAATAATATACTATAGCCATTGTTACATTTACTGAGTGAGGCTTTTTATTCTCTGCTTTTAAACACTGGCTATAATTTGTTCTTTTTAAAAAAAAATGGTTTTCTGCTTGTGTGTAAGTCTTACTTGATTTCTCTAGAGGAATCAGTGGCCTTTAAAAGAAAAAGACTCTCGATTACCAAGGCTATTTAAACAAGAAACAAGGCATCTTCAGTGAGAATCGGAGACCACTCTGCTGTCACGGCACAAATACTCTTTCTTTTACTTGGTCATAGGGAGAGGAAGAGAAAGTCTCTCACAGAGCTGAGATATTCTGCAACAAAACTTTAGACTTCATAGCAGTTCTGTTTGGAGGCATCTGGATGTGCCCAGGTCCTTAGACTCTGAGCCTATACACTGCCGGTAATGCCCAACAACACACACACACACACACACACACATCCCAGATCCTTTACCCCATCCCACATTTAAATGACTAGGGAGGTGACAGTGCCCCGCAGAGAGCCTCTGCAGAGACAGAATATGGGGAACAAGTAAACAACCCACAAATTACTCTTCCCCCCACTAATTGACCCAGAAAAACCACAGCCGCAGGTTCCCTGGGATTTTTATCTATCAACATGTTCACACCAAGCAGGAAGGAAGCAGCAGTAGTCTCACAACCTTGTCTCACCCATCTCCCCGATTTTAGGTCCATTTGTATAGAATCACTGCTCATCCAGTTGAGCTGCTGGTGAAATTGTGGCCTCCATGTCAGCCAATTTCCCCAAGATGAAATATTAGATAAAATAAGCCACCATGGAAAACAATGAAAGTGAACTCAAAAAAAAAAAAAGAAAGTGAACTCATTAAACATCAATGGTAACTCAGATTTACTGACTGCCCACTGCACGCTAAGCACCTCTTGGGAATTAAATCACTTAAGTTCCTCCAACAGCTCATCTACAGGTGGAGGTTAAGGAATCCCCAAAGGCCACGCACAGGTTAGCAAAGAGGTGCAATGGGACTTGTATGCACCCAGAAGCTGCACTCCAGAAGCCCAGGAAGTGGTCTCCAAACACTTCACTCTAATTCCTAAACACACCCCACATAGGTATTTTATTTAAAAACTATAGTCTACTGTTCTCATATTGGGGATTGTTACGGTTGATACCTTGTGTCAACTTGGAGAGTCTAGGAGCTTAATTAAGTAACTCAGCAGTTCTACACCCTGGGATAAGAAGGACGCGCCTTTCCTGCTCTAGGATGTTATTCACTGTGACAACTCGGAAAGTTTTAAAAGGTTAAGTAAGTGACTGAGCAGGGGCCCAGGGTGCTTACTTTGTATTCATCCTGAGCCTGTGCCAGAGGAGGGCATGGGGAGTATGTGAGAGCTACACGCCCTCTGGGTGTGGGTAGCCTGCTTATAATATAAGGGAGAGACAAAGGCTTGCTCTCTCTGCCACTTCTCCCTTTGCTCTTATTGCTTTGCTTTTCTGCCGCCATAAACTGTCGCCCTCTGCCATGTGCTACTCTGCTTTAAAACCAGCCAAGTATAGACTAAAACCTTCACAAACTATAAGCTAAATAAACCTTTCCTTTCTTCATTCTGGGTGTTGGGTATTTTGTCTCAACAGTTTACTGTTCTCGTACTGGTGATCTTCTAACCATACACAAAAGCCAAGTTCAAAATAAAGAAATAAACCTGCCAGAAATAACCTCATAATTATACTTATTAACATCTGGAGGGGAAACAAACTTATCACATCCCATCTGATGAGGCAGTCTCACAGGAACTGTGGCCCCACAACAAAACACAGTGAAGCCCTAGCCCCAGGGTCCCAGTGCTCTCCCGTGTGCGAAACAAAAACCCTGTGTTACTCAGACCAGCTGATGGTGTGAGAGCCAACCCACATATTAGTTATTTGTAACACTTGATTTTTATTTTTATATACAAAGCAGATATTTTACAAAGTATAGAGAAGTTCTGTTTTCTTCCACACCCTCCTGCAGAAACCAAAGCCCCATCTGCTGCCACAGTGAGACTTGAAGGACCTTGTTCACAACTTAAACAACAACCAAGAGGACAATCAACTCTCAGTTACAAAGGTCAGGTCAGCCAGGCTCCTGGCCAGTACTTCTTTGCTGAGTGTCCACTAGGTTCTAAGAAGACGGCTAGGTGCCACAAACACATAAAAGGAAAAGACAGAGCCTGTAAATTCTTGGGGTGGCAATTGAGTGTGGCTGCAAGAGCAACAGGACTTCCCAGAACCACGTGATGCACTACGAGAAGAGCTTCCTCGGTGAGCACAGCTCAGGTCAGTACTGAAGGAGACCGGGACCTGCAGAGGAGCTGTGACACCTGCAGCCCGGGGCAGGGAGTGGTTGGGGAAGCAGTAGGGAGTAGCAAGGCTTTGGTGAACCTGCATCCAGCTTCAAATCAGCCCCAGAATCCTCTTCCAAGTGCCAGTATGCACAACAGACTGTGAGAGACTCCTGAAGCACTGGCATGGAATCACTTCTGAGATAGTCTATTTAAAAAAGAAAGGGATACACACCAATGGTGTGTGTTTGCATGAAGTATTTGTGGAACGCTACCTAAGACAGGATACCCTTGGAGAAGAGAATCAGGTAGCTGGGTGTTAGGGTGGGCGAGAGGCTTCACTACGTATAACTCTGTGCCTTGAATATTTTGAACCCTGTGAAACTTTCACCTACTCAGTAAAAGTTAGATTCACAAATATAAATACCAGCAAAACAAGGTATGTGGTGCCTGTGGTTCTGGATGGAAGCTTTCGACCCGCAGCCTGGAGAAAACCCCCAAGGCAAGGCACCAGCAGTCTGCTCCTTGGAGCTGTCATGCCTCAGCAACCTTGGGAGATTCCCAGACACGAAGGCTGCCAGAGCCAGGCGGGAGAGGCCTAGGAGTAAACCTCACAAACTAAAGGGCACCTTTCAACAACAGAGGACAGCATGTGCTGTTATTTCAAAGAAAACTCCCAGTTGTTAGGTGTCGGCAGTGGTGCTGACATTAAAACACAAGCCTCCAGGACCACTTCTCCAGGCTCGATCTGCAAGGAAAAGTACTAAGCCAGTGACAGCGAACATTTTCGAGCTTCGAATGATACAAACAGACCTCTGTGGCACGTGGCCATAGGTTCACGACCACTGTACTAGGCCACGTTGGCCTGGAGGTAAAGAGTCCCGGAAGTCACCTAACTGGAAGTCACCTAACTGGGTCGTGTGACCATGCCTGAATGCAGAGCCCAAGAGCACCAAGGACCACTATGGGTCAGAGGGTTGCTATGACTCACTAGGCCCCGAGTCACAAGTACCAAGATAAGCAATCACGCCTACCCCTAACCCAAGGCTGCTTAGGCAAAGCCCTGGGAGCAGTGAACATTCCTGACTTCAAAAGACTGCGCCAAGCATTACCTTCCCAATGAATGCCACTGTTAAGGCTTGCGTCCAGATGTCTCTGAGCCTCAGGCAGTATCGGGGGCGCTTTTTCTGAGGTAGCTGGATGTGGAGTGTGTGACGCGGGGATTGATTCATGTTGCAATGCTAGGATCCAGGGCACTAGGATTAAGGCTGTGAGTGCTCCCCACCCTGAGTACCTTGGATAAGGTATAAGGGACATATCTTTCTATAAGATATAGAAAGACCTGTGGTTGCCCCTTGCTTGCTTTCCTGCCTTCTGCCCACCATGGACTATTTCTTCTCTGCGATGCCCTCTGCCATGCCACCCTGCCTGGAGTCAGCTAATTATGGACCAAAATCTCTAAAATCTCTACTGTGAGCTAAATAAACCTTTCCTCCTTTAACTGTAGGTATTAGGTATTTTGTCATAGCAATGAGAAAAGTAACTAAAACAGCTGTCAAGTAGCCAGCCGTGGCCACCTCCCTTTCAGATAGCACAAGAACAAGTTCACCCAGCAAACAAAGCTGATGCCACAATGGTCTCTACTGTATTAAAGTTTGTAGAGGATGTGACCACACACACTAATGCACAATTTCCGCTGTTAGAAACCAGGCTGGTCGTTACCCAGGGAGATGAAATGGTGGGAAGGGGACACAAAGGGGCTTTGAGGGGTAGATGATGCTTTTTCTTGATCTTGGTATTGTTTGCAGCTGTAATCAGTCTATGAAATTCCTGTGGTGCTTGTGTGTGTGTGTGTGTGTGTGTGTGTGTGTGTGTGCGCGCGCGCACTCCAACTTTAAAACTGGAAGTCAATTTATGTATCTGTATTTCAGAAGTTACATTTCTATCCAATTTTCAAAATCCTGAAAAGCACATCCAGCAGATTCCAACATACTTTGAAAGCCACTCAGCTAAGCTGGTCACAAAAGGAAAGGCTGCCTCTGTTCCACTGCTGTCCTTGCTAGCCTTCCAGAAAGAATACTCTTTGCAGCCTTCATTTGTGAGAGGAGTTCCTGAAAAGCTGCACAGAAACCGTTCCTGGAATCTGAGTTATATTTAAGTGCCTTAGGGGACCTTTGTCATTTAAAGACTATTGGGTACGCAGATGATCATTTTCAGTTTGTGTGTCACCCAAGAGAGGGGAAACCCTCTCGTCAATTCAGTTTGCTCTACGGGGTCACATCTTCCCAAGCGGCTCCCAGGCACTGCTAAGAGTCCCCTCCCTCCCTGCAGCTCCAGGACCCCGCTTCCCTAGAGCTGAAACTACACACTGCATTATGTTCTCTCTCCTGCTTTGCTGAAGCAACCTGCACCAGCTCGCTGAGGTCCTCACCACTTTGACCACCACCACAGCCCAGCTATGCCATCCCAGCTCCCTCCGCGTCACGCCTCTGTGTCCACCACTCCCTCCCTGCCTGCACACCTCCCCTTCTCCTGAACCCCAACTAGTGGCACAGGAGGCAGGGTTCCCAGATGCATCTCTCCACCCACACCCTTGTTTGTCCCCTTCCTCAGGGTCTCCCCTCTTTCCTTCTAACATGGACTTCTTCTCTCCTGGAACTTGGCTCCTTAACCCTGCCACCACCCAAGTCCCCGGGGTCAGCTTCCCCCTGGCTGCTGGTCCTCTTCTTCCCTGCCCCGGGATCCCTGAATGCACAGCTGGTGTCCCTTCCAGATGGGTCTGTGGGCACAGGCTGGCCAGGGACTGCCCTATCCATCTCTGCAACTCAGCGAGCTCCTCCCAGACAAACCTTCGCTGGCTTGTGGTATCCACACGCTGGGTGGATGAGGGCACCTGCTCTTCCTCAAAACTACTGATAAAATCAAACAGATTTCAATAACATACCAGTTAATTGTTTCAGGATTGCTCAGGGACAATCCAAGTTCAAAAAATGCTGATTTACCAAATACCCTTGAACCAAAGGAAATTCTATCACTGTGATGAGCAAACTGCACAAGAAAAGTCCACAATGGACACATACGCACTTTGTGGGGTGATGGTAACACACAACCTTTATAAATATTACAGACCTCAACTGCTCTGCTTTAAATCCCACAGTCAGGAGCCAGGGCATAACAGTGGGTATAGAAAGAACAGCCCCTGTCACCTGAGAATAGGCTGGAACCCCACGAATACCTGCCTGATCAGTCCCATCCTTCATCTTCCCTTCTACAAATACACACATCTCCCTCGTGGTTACATGCATTAAATGAGATTATACAGAAAAAAAAACACAGCTACAGATCAGAGGATCAGAGCCATCCAAGGATGTTACTGATGCCAGGATCCCACCTTAAGCAATTCTGACTCACTGTGGCAGGGTACACCCTGGAATTATAAACCTTCCCTGGTAATCCTACTCTGTACACAGTTAAGAGCCACCAGACTAACATAGGATGAGCTTTCAAAAAGGATGCCATCTGCTAATGTAATTATTAACAACATGGCTCACAAAAATAAGAATTCCAGGTTCTAGGCCTAAAAAACACTAGACATGTAAAAGAAATCTGGCTAAGACAAGTGGGTATTTTAATAATCGGGAACTCTAGGGGGAAACAGTTTGAAGGCACATAAAAAGAAACACTCTTTCTTGTTCCTGCTCTTCTCAATTAGTAAAAACCAAGAAAAATTCAGATCTCAGGAATAAACCGAGAAGTCTACATAAGAAGTGATATTCATGAAGGTCTCATAATTAAGCAAGAAGAGCTATAAACTGTTGATGTGAATTCCCAGAGCCTGACACTCTAAGCAACTGCCAATATAATACATCACCCATGGGTCTTCTTCAGCAAAATATTTATAATCTAAACCAGAACTATTTTGCCACATTGAAATTTACACTTGGCACAGGAGACACTAGCTCTTGCTCTTATCACTCCTGTTAGTTTGTGATCACGTGGCAAACATGCTAAGGGAAGATTCTAGAAGGTCCTAGAACACTCATAAAATAAGGGCCACTTCTAATGAGCTGAAATCCTCAGGTCACATCCAACAAGGAAGAAAGGAGAGGCCTTATGAAAACTAAGGTAGGACCAAGGTTGGAGTGAACGCTGGGAGACCAAGAGTCACATCAGGAATAAGAGGACCTGTCTGTAAAGACAAATGAGTTAGCTTCCTCCAAGATGAGAAGTGATCAAACTTTACAGCTTTGGAGTTCTGCTCAGAATCGCTCTTTGCTTTGAAAGCCGCCACATCTCTACTTTCTTCCAAGTACAATAGTATTAGAAGAAAATCATAAAAGTAAAGAATTTTAAAAAGTATCTTTAAAAACAACAGTCATCCATGTACAGGAAACATGGCTAAAAAAAAAAAGCAAGCAACAAACAAGGTGGAAAAAACTGTAGTAAAAAAATATATAAAGAAATACAAGCTGGGTGCAGTGGTGAACTCCTGTAATCCCAGCACTCGGGAGGCTGAGGCAGGAGTACTGCCATGAATTCTAAGCCAGCCTGGGCTACATAGTGAGTTCAAAGGTCAGCCTTGAACTACATAGCAAAACTGTCTCAAAAAAAAAAAAAAGAAAGAAAGAAAAATCTGTTGCAAAAAAAGAGATGCTATAGGAAATGTGCTAGATTCAAAACTGCTGTATGAGCCACATTCTAGGAAGAGACTCTCTGGTAATTTAATTTGGAAGTTTTAGGGAATAAAATGTTAATCCTAGCACTTAGGTGGCTGAAGCAGGAGAATTATTGCAAGTTTGAGACCACCTGGGCTACAAGGTGAGCTCAAAGCCAACCTAAACTGCATAGTGAGACCCTATCTCAAAAAGACAAAAATAAATACATAAAATGTTACCTTTACCTGCAATGTCTATAAACCTTTTGTTATGGTTGATACATTGTGTCAACTTGGGGAGTCTAGAGGTTTGGCTCAAGTAATTCAGCAGTTGTAAATCTTGGGGTAAGAAGGACATACCCTTACCCTTCTGCGATATTGTTTATTGTGTTAATTTGGGAAGTTTAAAAGGTTAAGTGAGTCAGCAGGAAGCCAGGGTGCTTACTTTGTACACATCCTGAGCCTATGGAAGAGGAAGGCATGGAGATTGTGCCAGAGCTACACACCCCGTGGGCTGGGGTAGCCTGTTTACTATGTAAGGGAAGAGATGAGGCTGCTTGCAGCCATTCCTCCCTTTTGCTCTGGTTGTTTTTGCTGTGCTCTGCTGCCATGAAGTTTGCCCTCTGCCATGTGCCACCCTGCCTCTGAAGCAGCCAAGTACGGACTGAAACCTCCACAAACTGTAAGCTAAATAAACCTTTCCTTCGTTCATTTTGGATGTTGGGTATTTTGTCTCAGCAAGTAAAGAAAAGTAACCAAGGCACTTTTCCATCTACCACATAATACAAATATGCACACAAAGCAAATAAGCACTTATTTCACACTTATTGGGATTCATCCATTCTAAGACTTCTTTGACTTTTTTTTGAGATAGGGTGTTACTACGTAGTTCAGGATGGCTTTGAACTCATGGTGATCCTCCTGCCTCAGCCTCTTGAGTGCTGGGATTACAGGTGTGAGCCACCACATCTGGCTTTTTTTTTTCTTTTCACATTTTAACATATTTGAAATCAGAATGCATTTGTGATCAAGGCTAGGTCATAAGGTGAATGGCAGTAGTAGTTTTCTTTGTGGTTTTTCTTTCTCAGAAGTACAGAAAACAAATGGTGTCCCACATCATTATTTGTACCTTAGCCTCGAGATATACTGGGAATCAGCGGTAGCATCACTACAAGCTGCCCCCAGCATCCTCAGCTTTAGCCTCTTTGGTCAATGAACCAAGAATCAAAACAACACACAAACTGAATTGTGTCTGTGCTAAACACAAGCAGGCTTTTTCGTCTTACCATTCATTCCCTAAAACAGCACAGCAGAACAACTGACCCACACAGCATTCACTGTCTGTTGGTGTCCTAATGCATCTAGAGATGATTTCATTTATATAGGATGATGCAGGTAGTTTAGCATCCTGGGATTTTGGTACCCAGGGAGACACTGAGGATGGCATAGCCCATGTGCAACATGACAGTAGGGGGCTGATAACACAATACCAGAAGACGTCTTCATGAGAAGCCAGGTTACTAAAAATGAAAAGCAGCTTCCAGCAGGAACAAGTGAATGCTGCAGAGGACACTGCTAGAAGGATGTAAAAAGGTCTGTGCTCGTGACCTTGAGCACTATCAGTAAAACTAAGGGCTGGACTTGGGCAGTTTTAGGAACCCAAGCAGGCACCACCCTCTTTGAAGGTGGCCAGTACCTGGTACAAGATCTGGGGAGAGTTATGTACCGCTGCACCTACAGCCTCAGATTGGGCAGCAGGGACAGGGGTGGCAGCAGAGGAGAGAAAAGTAGCAAGTGTGAGAAGCATTCACTCCCTGACCTCCTAGTGCTCACACATATTCTGGTAGTGAAAACAGAAGGAAAAATAAGTCACTGTGATTCACAGTAGCCAAAGAGTAGAAACAACCCACACATGCCATATATGCACAATAGAATACTATGCAGCCGTAAAAAGAAGGAAGTTGTGGCTCATGTTACAGCAAAGATGAACCCTGGGGATCTGTTAAGTGAATCCAGAAGGACTAGATGATTCTCCTGATCTGAGGGGCCAGAGGAGACAAATTCATAGAAACAGGAAGTAAAGGGTGGTTTCCAGGACCCAGGGTAAGGGAACAGGGAGCTATTTCTTAAAGGATACAGAGTTACAGTCTTTCAAGACGAAAAGGGTTCTGCAGGCTGGCTGCACAGCAATGCTAAGTGTTTAACAGTGTTGAACCCTATACTTCAAAATGGTTATAAGGGCAAATTTTATGCCATTTGTACTTTACCACAATTTTAGAAATCAAGTAATCACTGTAATTCAAGTTGGGAACAGTTAGAATAGAGACACTAAATACAGCTGTGGCCCAGAGGGCGGTCAGGAAGAGACGCTTCACAAAGGGACAACAGCGTGGCTAGGCTTTCAAGGATGGGCAGACATCCACCCTGGGCCTTCCAGAGGCCAGCCCTGTGTGCCTCCAGTTCTGGTCCCTTTGCACCAGTTTATACCATCAGTCCTCAGGGAACAAACAGGACTGCTGTGATCCCACTTCTTGTGCAGCAATATTCCCAATGCCACTGATGTGGTTTGAGCTAAAAGTCTCCTAAGAGGCTCATGGATTGGGAGGTGACTGGCTCAGAAGTGAATTACCATTGATACCTTTCCAGCTAAATCAGCGGCTATTAGGGGGTGGGGCTGACTGGAGGGGTGGATCGCTGGGGGCGGGCTGTGAAGGGTGTTTCTCTGGCTCCTCCCCCGCTCTTCCGCATGCGTGCTCTCTCTCCTCCCCTCCCCCTTCCCCTCCTCCCTTTCTGTGCTTGTGTTTATAACCATCATGAGGTGGAGGTGAGCCCTGTTCCTCTGCCACACCCTTCCACCATGATGTTTCTGCCTTGGAGCCAGCCATGGACTGAACTCTGACACCATGAGCCCAAATAAATCCTCTGAACTCTCTGACACCATGAGCCCAAATAAATCCTTTCTCCTTTGAGTGGGATGTATCAGGTATTCGTCACAGAGATGACAACCTGTCTAGGGTAGCACCCCTTTATGGGTAGATACTCTGTCATGTATGAGAGAGGAAGCAGATAGTAACTTGAAAAAGAGGACTGGGATAAACAACCATCTGACCAGATATTCTCTTTCCAGAAAATTGGTGAACTATACAAACTATAAATCTATTTCCAAAGTTAGTAAACATGTGGCATATTTTCAAATAGCTATTCTGAAGCTCTGGTTACTACACATAGAAGGCAGTTTTTTTTTTTTTAAATAAAAGCACAAAAACATATTAACAAACAGACACAAATTAGCATAAAAAATAGTACAATCAAAACTGATCTACAGACAAGGTGACATAGACTCAACAGTGGTTGTTGCTTTACCCATTGATATCTTCGAAGTGTATATATATGAACCCAGATACAGGCATGCAAAATTGGTCAGACAATCCTCTCAACAACAGAAAAACACAAAAAACAAAAAAACAAAGACAAAAAAACAAAACAAACAAACAAAAAAACCACCAATAGTTGCTGCTTTGCATATTGATATCTTCGAAGTGTCTGTTCAGGATAACACATACAGACATACAAGACTGATCAAATAACCCGTCATCAATTATTCCTTAGCATTAAGTGATATAATACAATAGTAGAACCATGTTAGCCTAGAGGGCGTTTTTAAACTCTACCTTTTTTGATTAAGTTATTCTCCTTGAAAACTATCCTAAAGGAGCTAAACAAGCACAAAGAGATTAATCATAGCATTGCATAGAACGGTATCAATGAGGACCAATAAAGATGCCAAGTCATTATGGAATGGCTTGGAAAATCCTGCTCTATAAATGAAGATTATGCATTTATTAAAAATATGTTTAAAGAATATGGAAAACTGCAAAACGTAAAATTCAATTAATAGTATCTTGTTTTTTTCAAAAAGTAGTGTTACAGAAAGTTGCCTATTATATATGAATATACATACTCTTTTTAAAACTAGGAAGATGTTCAAACTGTATGAAACACTTATGACATGCAATCAGAATGAATAAGTGAATGTGATCAAAATGAATAGTGAATGTTTAATTCTTTAACTGTATTACACTTAAATACATATTACTATGAATCCCCCTCAAAATTTTCCCCCACACTTCTAACACACTTATCCCATTATTCTTGCCTCTTTCTGAAGCAGTTCTGGAGTGCTCTCCCATGGGTGTCCTTAGCTGCATTGTTGTGGGTGCCTAGGCATCCTGAATGGATGCAAAACACTTACCTTCCACAGTCATTTTGACTTTGGGGAAGAGCCAGAAATCCCACAGTGCCAAATCCATGAATAAAGTGAATGAGGGCACACACCATCATGTTTGTATCTGACAGAAGTTACTGTAAACATTTTATATTGATTTGGGACACCAACAGCCAGAAAAAGATACTCATGAAACAGGACTTCCAGCACTGCTTCAGCACGTGGCAAGAACGATGGGAAACGTATGTTCAAAGCAAGAGGGATTATTTTGAAGGGAAATTAATGTCAACATGTACTTTGCTATTATACATTTTCAACTTTCAATTGACATATTCACCATAGTTTTTTTATCATATCTCATACTGCTGGGTGGTAGAAATAAAGATGGTTATTTTCTTCTGAATATATTTCCATGTCTTCCAAAGTATCTATAAATCACTTAATAGTCATAGACTTTATAAATTTTTTCATGTCAGCAGAAAGAAGCAACAGGCAGGGAGCCTGGTTAGTGTTGATCAGTTAGAAAAATCACCAGTCTCGGGTTAGTATGACTCCTGGGGCTAAGACTGGGGAAAAGATGTAGCTTTAAAATCCTCCCATGTGGAATCAACTCTTGAAGCCATGAGAGTGACTCAGATCTGAGACTAGAAGACCTGCTATGTACAGAGCTTCCAAGCTAGGAATCGGGAGAAAGCAGGCAAGCAGTAGGGAAAGATAGAGGGAGCCCACTTCACAGCACAGGGGCAAAGCCATGGCCACACTGGATTAACCAAGTCGTTACTGGTTCTGGTTCATTCCACGGTTCACCAAGTCACTCAACCATCCAGTCATTCATTCCTCCCTTCACTCACCCATGTACCACTTCCCCAAGTGTTCACAAGGACCCACTCTGAGCCAGGCACAGTGCTAGCTGTGAGGATACCAAATGAAGAGGGTGAGATCTCTAGCGCTCAAGAAGTTCCTCATCTCATCTCGTTGGGAACAATCGCAACACAGCTGTCAACACTGTGAGGAGGGTGTGCACGGACAGAGGCAAGAATGGGGCAGAAAAGGCAGAAGAGGCTGCTCCACCCATGTAGGCAGATGCAAGAAAATGAAGATGGAATAAATCAGAGATGGTGCCATCTGTGACATCACGTTGTCCTGATCCAACGAACTTAGTGATCACAATAGCAAGACCCACAGCCAGGAGGCCACTCAGGAAGAACACGAGCAGAACCCAAACTGCACTATAATCCTGGCTGACAATGTGTCAAAGCATGGCACTGTGGACACTGGCATCCCATGGTCATTTGCTGGCCCCTCCTGGCCTTTATGATCCCCTATTCTTTCTCCTTGATCCATCCTCTCTCTCACCCTCCCTCCTGACCACGCAACCATGCATTCTGCTAAGTCAATGTGTCTGCAGTTACTATGCATACATCATCTTGTATATCTACATAGGTGTCTTTATATACACTGCCACTAACCCACAGCCTTGTACACACCATACTTTTGTTTTCAGTGCTGGGGATGGAAGCCAGGACCCTGAACATGCTAGGTAAGTGCTCCACCGTGAGCCATACCCCTCAGCCATGCTCCATACCTCCTTATGTATCCCTGTGTGTTTGTGGTTTGTACTTCTTTCAAGAATGTCTGTTAATATATATCTTTCACATTCCTCTGTGAATGTTATGCTCTGTGTGCATGTATGTTACCTATGACCAGGCTGGGTGTGCATGTATGACCCGCAGACCACAGGAATGCATGCCTGTGGTTCTCCCCTGCTGCCACCCTGCTGGTCTTGCTCTGGCGAGCCCTCCCCTCCAGCACATGATCCAGGTACTGATGCCACTCAAGATATCCGCCCCCTCCCAATTAAGGGATGGGGACCTTTCTCAAATCCCCCCCGGAGTTTTAATCTTAGAATAATGAAAAGGCTGCAATTCATCCTGTTAGCTAGGCACTGATGGAACCATCTCCACCTCCTACAGCTGGATCCTGAGGCTGCACACCCTGGGTATCTTGTCAGAGCCACAAATGTAGAAACTGGTACACAGACATAGATGGATACTGATAGAACCTTCTGGCTGGAAGATTCTATGATTTGGGAGTGATTGAACAGTTTCTCACATACTTCCCATAATGATAATGGTGCCTGTGATTGTCATTTCAAGCCACACTTCTCTCCCCTGCTCAGTGTCTTGCTGTTCTACCTCCCCACATCAGTGCCTCCTCTCCCTGTTCTGGAGAGGTCCATTTTGTCCTTGCAGTGGGTGGCAGATACTTCCCCAGCATCGCTCAGCCCAAGCCCAAGATAAGCCAAACAAACCAGGCTGCTTGGGAACTATTCATGTTCAGGCAGCCACCCGCATCCCACTACTCAGAAGATACAGATTTGCTTTTGCAGTGTGGCCAGGAGTTCTCATGCGTAATAGTTTAACAAAATAACCTTAATACTATTTTTAAAATTGGGTGCATATTGTATCAATTCATTTCCTTATGACAACTAACCAAACACTAAAACTGCAAGATACCACAATTCATGAATGTAAACAATCAGAAAAGACTTCAAGACTTGAAGCTTCACACTTCAAGAGTACTTTGAAAAATTCAAAAACAGTTTGTGATGTCCAGGCAGGGAGACTCCTGGAGCATTTTTTTTTTTAATGTATGGTGGAAATTTTGCTTTTGAGAACTATTGGAGAAAATCTTATGGCATAGAAACAATCCTAGCAGGTGGGTAGAAAACAGCTCTATCAGACTCTTGCCTGATCAGCCCCACGATGACCTCCTCTCCATCTTCCGGGGCTGCTGTACCCTGCAGCTGAGCCCCTCCACTGGCCAAGAAGGTGCCTCACCTTCCCCTCCGCAGGCCCTCGACCACCCAACAATCCTTCTCTAGCTTCCCGTTCTATTTAAGCCTCAGACACTAGAATTTTAAACCACAGACTCCAACCTGTCCCAGCTCATCTCACTTAAATGACGACCAAAACACAACTGGACGTCCACTTCTGCAACAGCAGCCTCCTCCGCCCCCTTACCTGTACCCACCCACACCTGAGCCCATCAGCCCACTTTCCCAGTGCCAGTGCAAGAAGCACTATCCTGCCCACCCAGGCGTGCTCTGCAGTGTAACCCCTCCTCTCTCTGTCACGAGCTGTGCGTCCTAAGGCAACTCCCAGTCTATCAGTTTCCTCATCTGTGTGGGGTTAATAATTGCATCTGATAGACAGGGTTGCTGTCAGGATTAAGTGGTTTAATACATTAATGCATGTTAAGTGCCTACAGGAATACTTGGCATATGCTAAGTATGTGTCCCATTTCAGTTAGCTACTACTATGCCTACTGTTACCATTTCTTCCTCTAAGAAGTTTCTCCGGTAATTGTACCTTTCTGTTGTCTTCAACTGTTCTGTGTCTGTGGTAGCCAATCTTTAAAAACGACCACCAGCAAATCACAAGTGCATGATCCTCCACCCATCTGTGAGTAGCTCCTATACCCTCCCCACCCCCCAATCCAAGGGCCTTGTGACTTCCTGTGACTGACAGACTGCAGCAGAGGCAGTGTTCTTGTTGCTTCTTTCTCTTTTGCTTTGCTTCCCTTTGCTTTGCTTTGTGACAGGGTCTCACTATGCAGTGTAGGCCGGCCTCAAAGTCTCAGTGATCTTCTTGCCTCAGCCTCCAAAGATCTCGGATTACAGGCTTATTCCACTATGCCCGGGTCATTGCTTCTTTCATAACTTGTCAAGCCTAGAATCTAAGAGGACTGGCAACTTCTGCCTCATCTCCCTTGGAAGCCAGCTGCCCAGCAGAAGGCTATGTTCACTGAGACCACTATTATGTTGGAAAACCCAAGACACTAGATATGTGAGGGGAACCATCTCAGGTCTCATGGCCCAGCCAGGTGAGAGTAAGCCCAATCAAGCGTCATAGAGCAGAGCCAAATTCCTGACCCATGGAATCCTGAGAAATAATAAATCATTGTTTTAAGCTGCTTTTGGGGCAATTAGCTATGCTGAGACAAATAACAGAAATGATGTTCTCCTTTGGCACTGAAAGAATGCTTCCGCTTACACCCCCTCTTAAATCAAAGTGTTGTCCCCCAGTTTTCTGATCCTACACCTGCCAGCAGTGACTATCCCCTGCAGCCCTCCACCACGGGCCCTGGTGCAGCGCCGGACAAACTGAACTCCTGCAGTGAGCACCGTGCTTACCCAGGTCTCCAATATCCAGCACGGTGCTTAGCACAGGGTAGAGAACACTCAAAATACGTCAGCTTGCCAGGCACTGGAAAATCCAAGGCCAAGATGGGAGAACAAAACAAGATACAGGTAAGAGAAATTCCCAGAACAAGCCAAAACGCAGACAGTGCAAGGCAGATAAAGGGAAAGACCAGCATGGGAGAGTCAGCAGCCCCTGGGGGACTGGAATCCACTGTGATTCCAGAGTTGTTCCTGCGACATCACTCCGCCATCCTGCATGAGGAGTGCATGTCCTATGGGCAAAACCTGTTCTCCTTAACATGGCAGGAGGGCCCACAGGAACCCAGAAGTCATCAATGAGTCAAGATAAACTGCAATGAAAAAAAGCAGCATGCAGCAGAATGAAAATTTCTGGAAATTATTCAGGAGATTGAACTTTAACATCACACCAGGGCAAGAACTCATGGCATTTATACCTTGTGTTTTATAAAGAACCAAGAAAGCTCTGGGACACAGAAGGCAGGCAAAGCAGGAAAGCTTGCTCCATGGACTGGATTTTGAACAAGGTACGTACTGGAGGCGTTAACTTCCTCCCAACAAAATGTCAACATAATGAGCAATTGATTTTTTTTTTTTTTTTTTTTGTCTTTTTGAGACAGGGTTTCACTATGCACTTCAGGCTGGTCTTAAACTCACTTTGTAACTCAGGCTGGTTTCAAACTTACAACAATGCTCCTGCCTCAACCTGCCAAGTGCTGGGATTACAAGCGTGCACCACCATGCCCAGCCAAGCAATTGATTTTAGGTCTTTTTTTTTTTTTGAGGTGCCAGGGATCGAACTCAGGACCTTGTGCTTGCCAGGCAAGCTCTTGTGCCACTGAGCTATATCCCCGGCCCCCAGGCAATTGATTGTAAACCAGCAGCACACACTAATTTATTACCAAAGAAGATATATTACAACCACACACTCTGGTGTCAAAAACAAACCACAGAGAAACAGAAGAGTCAAAACAAGGCAGAAACTTTATCAAAACCACAAGGATATGATCCAGGATACGGTAAAGGAGGAAATTAAGTAAGAAAATGTGAGGCAGCATTATGAAGAGTATTACCCTCTCTAGTGCAGAATGTGACTTGTGTCTTGATGTTCCCCCAAAGCCTCATGCAGTCACAGGAGGGGCTTTTTCAGAGGTGGCTGGATCTACAGTGTGTGTTGCTGGGATTGGATTCATGCTGCAACGCTAGGGCCAGAGGCCCTAGGATTAAGGGTGTGAGTACTATCTGTCCTAAGTAGCCTGGACAATATACAAGGGAGGGAAAGAGCTGTGGTCACTCGCCGCTTGCTTTGCTAACTTCTCCCCACCATGAACAATCTCTCCTCTGAGAGACCCTCTGCCATGCAACCCTGCTTCGAGCCAGATGATGAGGGACTGAGACCTCTCCAAACTGTGAGCTAAGTAAACCTGCTCTCCTTTAACTCTGGATGTCAGGTATTTTGTCTCAGCAACAAGAAAAGTAACTAAGGTATGGCTTATAGCACGAATGTTAACTTTTCAAAATTCTTTTTACTTTTAAAAAGTTTAAGACTTAACGGCCCCTGCCCAGTGACAGTGCTGCAGCTTCGGAAGCCCACTTTGTTCATTTCTTCTGACCATGATCTAGAGACACCTTCTGTGACTCATGCTGGGTGTGACTTCAGTCCACACTTCTGCCTCAGGCAGATTGCTGGCCAGGGGCCACGAACAGCTTCCACTGTGACTGTCCACATAGCGTGGTGTCACACTTTTATAGGACAGATCACAGACTTTTCCTCTAACACACCCCAGACCAGAGGATGGGAACATGCACCCACCCCCAGGGTGAGGAGAACTCACACGAGCTGTATAGCATTAAGCATGCTAGGGGACCTCTCTGAGCTGTATGTTCTTCATATGTAAAATAGGCATCATAGAAACCTATCCAGAGAGTTGTTGTGTAGACTAAACCAGCAACACTGGGCCTCACCCAATGTTAGGCACATGGCACATGCTTGGTACTCTGTCCCTGTGGGGTGTCTCTCTTCCCAGATCAACCTGAGATCCCTGCAGAAATGACAGAAGTAGAAAGAGGTGCTCATTGAAAGAGGAAATGCTGAGCTGGAGATACAGCTTAGTGGCACAGCGGCTGCCTGGCAAGCGTGAGGTCCTGAGTTCAATTCCCGGTACAAAAAAAAAAAAAAAACACCACACCAATGCTAAAAACTATCAAGGAAATCCAACAGTTCAGGAGATATTTCTCACCTATGAGCTTGGCAAAGATAATAAAGATTGGTAACAGGGTACTTTATAGCAGGCAGCTGCAAAACTGGCACTGTGATTCATTGCTAGAAAGAATATAGATCGCTTCAACCTTTCTAAAAAGCAATTTGGCAAAATATATCAAAATTTAATGTCTACATCCTGCCTAGTCCAGCAATTCTATTTCTGGGACTTTATTCTACAGAAATAATTAGAAAAGTGTGGAAAGATATGTGCACAGGGATGCTCTTACAGCAGAAGTTGAGAGCAAAAGAAGTATCACCCTCCAACGGGGAACTGGCTAAATGAAGCACAGAACAGCAAACAAAAACATGATGGATGTGGATTTCTATTTCCCGGCAAGGTAAAGATGCCATGGTACAGCACGAAAGGGAAGAAAGTGAGCCGCCAAATAACTCGCAGAAGGCAGTGCTCCGGCTTCGTGCGCACGCATGTGTACATACACTCGGATGTGTGAAAAAGTCTGAAAAAGGAGCCGACAAAATGTCACAGCAGCGATCGCTGCGTGGTAGGATTTCAGGTGATTTGTGCTTTCTACTTGCTGCCTTTTTTATACCAGGTGAATTCATTCACAGCTTTACTCTCACTGCATGAGACTGAAACTCTCCTATAGCCCTGGACCCCACAGGCCAGGAACTGCTACCTCCCAGGCCATTGCCCTTGCCTCCTTCAAGTCATAGTTTAAAGGTCACGGTTAGGAGCTGAACCCAAATGTCATATGAAGTCCCAATCCCTAGAGTGTCAGAATACGGCCTTACGTGGAAACGGGAGCACAGCGCATGTGCGGAGCTAGGATGGGGCTGGCCCCCCAGCTCACAGGACCATCCTTATAAGAAGGGAAAATTTAAGCTGACACACACTGGGAGGCAACAGTAAAGATGGAAGTTACGCTGCCACACACCAGGAGCTACAGAAGCCAGGAGAGGACTGCAGACCCTTCCACAGTGCCTGCAGAGGGGACGTGGTCCTGCCTCAGACCGCACAGCGAAGTTACCCCATGTGGTGCTTTGTCAAGGAAGCCCTGACAAACTAACACAGCCACCTCTCCATGGGGCTCCCCAACCCCCTAGATTAAAACTCAGTCAAGCACTGTTTATCTGCTCTGTCTACCCCTGGCACCTACACTCAGTAAGGAGCTGCACAGTCACCTTTGCTCATGGATGTCCCCCGAGGGCCAGCACGGAGCTGGCACTCAGGGAGGATCCGCTGCATAAATGGGCAAGCAATACTGAAGAAAACAGATAAAGCCAGCCCCGCTGGAGCCGACAAGCTAGCAGAAGGAGACAGAGAATAAGCAGACAAGAGAGCTACGAGTAACACCACAATAAGGGTCCTGGGGGGAATAAAGCTGGCAGGACCTTAGGAATGATGGAGGCTGTTCCTACTTGGTAAAAACAGAGTTAGGGAACACTTGCTAATAGGGCACATAAGCAGAGGCCCAAAGGAAAGGGAGGAGCCCGCAGATAAAATCTGAGATAGAATGTTCTAGACACAGGGAACAGCCAGTACTGATTATTGCAATGAATGTGTATCATATTTATAATCAGGAAAAAACAAACAAGTGCCTATGACCATCGAAACACATACATGTATTTAAAAGCTCCATTCTAAGAGCAAGGAAGAAGAATGTGACTATGAATTCTTAAGATTTTACTAAACTAAGGAGGCTGAGGCAGGAGGATCAAGTGCACCAAGGTCAGCCTGGGCAATACAAGACCCAAGCCTCAAAAATACAAATAACACCCAAAAAAACCCAAAAAAAACACTGCTTATCCTGCACTTGACTCTGGTTGAAATTTTCAAACTTTTTCCCCTCTTACCAATTGCCTTTCCTGGCCCAGTCCCCAGCACAGATCTGTCCAGGAGAAAGTAGAGAAAACCCTCACAATGCAAGGACTGAGGCAAGTTGAGGCCATGAAAAGCACTGTTTGAGGGTCAAAGCCTGGACATCTTTGTTGGCGCCACAGAGCCAAAGGTAACCACTGTGACGCCTATCCTGGCCACCAGTTGCTGACCTGCCCAGACCGGACTATGCCCACTGCCAGGTGTCCCTCCATCCCGACCTGGTCCCAAGGCCAACGCCAGTGCACCCAGACCTGAGAGACTCAAGGCTCCTGGATGCCCCCACGATCCACTGCTCATGCTATCCCGCCAGCTGGGTCCCAGCCCAAGGTGGCTGTTTTCACAAACAACACATCGAGTGGACCATCTCTTAAGTCCTCAGCTCGGCAGGGTTGAGCACATCCACACTGTTGTGCATCCCATTTCCTGAGCTCTTCACCCTGACAAAATGAAACTTTACAACTAAGCAGCTCCGCCCCCTCTGCCCGGCCTTCGGGCAACCACTGCTCGGTTCTGACTGCTCTAAGCACCTAGGGAAGGAGAGGCAGGTAGCATGTGTCCTTTAGAAAGGCTGGCCTTACTCAGCGCAATGCCTTCAAGGTGCATCCATGTCTGGCTTATGTCAGAATCTCCTTCCTTTTCAAGGCACACTTCCCACTCAATGGCCAGGTCATGTCCTCGCGTGCCTTGGCCCATTGAAGGCCACCTGCTTACTTCCTCAGTGCCCAGGTGCCCCTGCCCGTGATCTTTGGCTGCTAAGGACTCTGCATCCTGCCAAAATCAGCTTAGGGACAGCAGGGCCAGACCAAAAGCCACAGACAAGCTTGGCCCTGCAGGGGAACTTGGAACAGGAGCAGCTCCCCAAGTACATGGAGTTGGACCGCAGCCCGGCTCTGAACCTGCTTCTGCGCCCACACTCACTTTTCCCACTCGACCTGAAATCTGGAATGGATTTTTACAAGTTGAGGACTCTCCACTCAACAGCAACCAAGAACCACTGAAATGAGCCCAACCTCGAGGAGACACAGATGAGGTCAGAGCTTAACATGCCTACGACTCGCCTAGAGATGGTTGTTAAAGGCAAGATTCATGCAGGAGGGTTGAGGAGGGGCCTGTGCTTCTACCTTTCTGATAAATTCCCAGAGATGCATGTCTGGGGACCACACTTGCAAGGGCAAAGCCCTCGCAGCTTCCCACCAGCTTGCACCTGTCGGCTAAGCTTTGTCTTGCTGCCCAATCACACCAGGCCAGCTCTGTAACATCTTTGTTTTGTAGCCTTCAGGCTCTTCACTTTGCAAGCTCCCAGCTGCATTTACCCAGCATTTTAAAGCAGCCCTCAGACTGTCTGGCTCCGAAGTTAATCCTGCGCCCCACACGCTCAGTGAGAAAAGGCTCCTTCCACAGGCCCGAACAAGAGGCCTGAGAACAAAGCAGCCAAGTGGAGGATGGGTTCCAAATGCTTGCCCAGGACAACCAGGACCACTGCCGCCTGCTCGTTCTCCACCAAGGCCCTGGGCCACGCAGGGCGGCCAGAGGGCTGAGCACAGTGGCCCCTGGCCTGCTGCCAGAACCAGCCTCCCAATCACCCGTGTCGGTGCCGCTCCCTGTGCTGCCTCCTCCCCTTTCTCCTCCGCAGACCAGCTGTGCTCCCACCCCCTCGCCACGCTGCATGACAGTCACCGCTCACTGTGTCCCTGGAACACGCAGCTGTGTCTCTTCTGCTTCCTTCAGTCCACATGAACTGTCCACATGAACCACTCCATTCCTTCCTGGCTCCCGCCCCTTCCAGACCCCCGAGACAGCACTGCCTCCCCTTCCAGCAGCATCTGCCTCCTGCAGCGCCACAGACTGCCTTTCCCCTCACACAGGGAACCTGCGTCTGGCCACCATCACTTTCCCATCCCTAACTCACTACCGTTACTTCCTCCTGAAGCACCCGGCAGCCCCCAGTCAGTGGTCACTGGCCTTCTGAAGATCTAGGCACTTAGTAGGACCTTCCCAGTGCCACACCTGCCACTGCAGACCCACCCCGGGACCACTGTCTGCTGCCGGGCCACTATCTGGTTGCAGAACTCAGAGTCCACACCTGCTCGGTCCCACGCAGACCCCCTCTCTCCCAGACCTCCTCCCACCACTCTCCTCACCATCATTCTCCAACACCACCACCTCGTCCTATCGCTCTGTAATCCCCAAACCCACCTTGAGCCAACCCCTCTCAGGAGTCCCCAGCCATCCAGAATGTGAAGTGCAGCAGGACACAATCACACGGCCTGCACCTGGCACTGCCACACACTCCCACCACCTGAGACTTCAGTGCCCTCCGACTCCCTCCCCAACATCCCCTCTCCTCACCCTTCTTATGCTGACCCTGCCACCCACCTGTGACTTTACTTTTAAACTATCGGCCACTGTCTACTGATTTCTCCCTGAAGCCTACACACAGGACCAAGTCTATAATGTTTCAGAACGTAAATGAATCCCATGCCACTGCCAGTCTACTACAGCAATGATGGTGGACCTTTGAGTGATAGCAAAATGTGGCACACATGCCACACGTTCGACACCACTGGCCTATAGGAAGTAAGAAACCTCTCTGTACGTAGGAATAATTGAAGGAGCCCACTGAGCATTGCAAAAGCGCAAATCCTCAGGCATCAGCACAGCAAGCTTGACCAGGAGGCGATTCTGATCAGGTGGCCCTTGGGACATCCTTTAAGAAACAGGTTCTTGGTATCAGTTTCACCTAATGTGCACAAGAACCCCTGAGGGTTGCTTCCTCAGGGGAAGAAAAGGGGAGGGAAAAGAAAGGAAGAGAAGGGGAACAGAAAGGACAGGAGGGGGTGGGAGGAGAGAAGAGGCGAGAGAAGGTGCCGAAGGGTACGGCACAGCAGCAGATGATGAGGTGAGTCACCCCATGTAAAGCTCTCCCCAGGCCCTGGCTCACAACACGTTCATCACAGTGGTCAGTGTCATGAAGAGGCTCCCTCTTTACTCTCTAATGTGAGCCTCCTGGGCCTTGTCCTGAGTGACTTCCCCCAGCTCTCCATGCCCCCTGCCTCAGTCCTGTCTTCCATGTCTAGAACTTCCGGTGCCATCAAATACACCACGTGACCAATACTCTAAAGCGCTCAACCTAGGATGGATGAATGAATGGATGAGTGGCCGAGCTAGCCCAACCCACAGCAGAAAGAAACAAGCACAGGAGAATAGGAAAGGCGCTACTCTATGACTAGAGGCAAAGGAAAAAGAAAACACACAAATGACCAAGAGGTGTGTGAAAAAGCACTGGGCACCACTCGTGGTTAGAGAAACGCAAATGAAAAGTGTAATACGCTCTCACTGCACAGTTGTTAGAATGTTTTACCAAGAAAACTACAGCAGTGCTTGAAGAAGCTGGGTGATGAGCACTAACCCTTCAGTTGCTGGATCTTGGGGAGGCTGGGGAGATGTCCTGGGAGAAGAATCCTCGGGCCGGGCTCAGGGAGGCCCAGGGAAGTCAGAGGTGAGGAGAAGGATGTTCAGTCTAGCGTGTATTTACCAACCAGTATGAACTATTTCAGCACCTTAACCAGCCAAACGTTCATAATGGGTGAAGAGATTACAAATCAGGTAAGGCCTAAGGAACCACTTTTTCTTTTTTTTTTTTTTTTTTGAGACCCATTCTGTTCTGAAGCTGCCTGCTCAAATGGAGTAGGGCAATAGTACACTGTTCACACGGGTGCCATCCCAAAGGCAGGCGGAGCTCAAGGTCTGTGAGCCGCTGGGTTAGCTCCAGAGTTCGAGCTGGCTGCCCTAGATTCCTGGACCTAACTCTGCTTAACCCCAGAAAGCTGCACTTGCAGGCCTAGTGCTTCACCTTGAGAGGTGCATGTGAAATCATCCTGGGCCCGGTCAGATGCACATGCCAACTCACAAAGCCCAGAGTGGGTCTGGAGCCTGCATTTTCTAGCTAGCAAGCAGGAGGACGATGAGGTCTGTGGACCACACTGAGGAGAGCAATGTTAGTGCTGTGCTACCAGAAGTAACGCCTAGAGCTAGAAGCCACAGCACTACCTCACCTAAAGTATTATCAAAGGAGACGGGGGAGAAGAGAGAAAGAAAAACAAAACAGAACAAAACAAAAAGAGAACAGAAAACAAAGACTGCTGGGAAGGGGATATAGGAAGGAAGACGGGACAAAGATTTTAAAAAGAAGAGTAGAATTCAATAGCAAGAGAGGACTGTCTTCAGGAAGTCATCGGCCTAGAACATCCAAAGCACCACCACAAAACCCGCACATTGAAACAGAACATCGCTGTCCACAGTGGCTGCATCCCAAGGCGCTCACGCTGGGGACTTGAAACGAAGAGCCCAAAGGGAGTCAGAGCTCTCTCACTCTCTCTCTCTCACACTGCTGGGGAAATCTAGGACAAAGCACTCTGTCCGGGCCACAGAGTAAGTTATGGATGGAAATGTGCACACTCAGGCTTTCTAATTCACCACCCAACAAGTTCTGCCGCCCCAGTGCACACCATGAGCTCGTGATGAAAAGTGGCTGTCACAACTGGAAAACAGATGAGCTCAGTTAGTGCCTATCTGAGAAAATCCACCTCGTGTAATCGTAATGACAGTAATTAGCTGCCTCCATCACCCAGGGCACTGATAGAAAAGCCGCATCCCTCCAGACTTTTAACAACTCCCTCGTGGGTCCGGTTTCCAGGCCTGGGGAGGAGGAGCTTCCTGATAAGGACTGCATCGCTGTGCCCCCGGGGCCAGGATTCAGAGCTGAGCTTAGGGCCCTCTGCCTTTGTCACTCACAGCCCAAAAAGGACCAGCCTGAGAGAAAACCAAAACCATCTCCACAGCGTGATTTTAAACCCACTGCTCAAACAGTGAAAAGACAAAGGTAAGATATTAAAGGCATAACTCCAAAATCCTCTTGAGTTTCGGGTAACTGGGCTTACAGTATCTAGATCAGTGGCTCTAAATTATAAAGTGCCTAAAGTGAGCTGTGAACTTGTTCAAATGAAGACTCCTGGGACATTGCTACCATAGACCCAGGAGCCTAAGTTCTTAACAAGCACTGGAGGCCCAAATGGTGTGGATGCAGCAGGCCCGCTGACCATACTTCCTGAAACATATACTAAGTCTAGATACTCACCTTGAAATTGCCCATAATTGAGCAGTACAGTGAGAAGAAAAATTGAACAGGCCATAAGCATGAATGCAATGAAAAAATTTATAAAAAGAGAAACAAGGGGGCTGGGGATATAGCTCAGTGGAATAAGCGCCTGCCTAGCAAGCTCAGGGTCCTGAGTTCGATCCCCAGTACCGCAAGAAAAAAAAAAAAAAAAAGAAAGAAACAAAACAGCAGGTTTTGCTACTCAAAATAACCAGAAGCTTCTGCACTTCACAATTATGTAAGATTTGAAATCCACCCGAAGGGAGAAAATACAATAAATAGAAGAGGCAGTGGTTGCTAGCCAAGTGATATATAAAGATTTAAGTATGTATGCACACATACACTGTAACTGACAAATGAACAAAAAAAAAAAAAAACCCGGAAGATTCACCGAATACAAACAAAATACAAACTATTCAATGCTAAAACAGTAAAAGGGCACAAATTAAAACAATGTATTACTAATTTATTTAACAAGACCTTTAAAATAACATTCAAAGTGGACAATGACGGAAGATAGGATTTACAACTGCATAAACCCCAAGGGTTCAAAAAACCGAACAACCTCATCTTCTGCACCTACTAGGCACCAACACTTGGAGCAAAACACGCAGAAATCCAGCTGGCTGAGCCTGACAGTTCAACCCCCATCCTCGCTCCCCTCCTACAAATATGTATTTCAAAAGATCCATACACACAGAAACAGTGCAGAGTCTGATCTGCGTAGCTGTTTATGCTAGCATTATTCATAACGGGTCCCAAAAAAAGCTAGAAATAAAAGAATAGTTAAGTTGTTAGTACAGAAACTGTTGTCAAATAATATTTAATGAGTAGGGAAATGCTTCAGTTAAATACTGAGTGAACATAGTACAGTGGACCCTTGACTTAGGAACTCACTTTGTTCCTGAGGACTGGTTGTGACTCAAGCTGTGGACTGAAGGCTCCAGCTCCTCTGTGCAGCCTGTGAAGTTCCTCTCCTGTATCCAGGCAGATCTCAGTGTCCTTAGAGAGACACTGGCCTAGGATTTCCCAGTTATCCCCATACGGGAAAGGATGTTGTCAAGTTGCTTTCAGAACTCTTTGGGGGTTAAATCTCTATCTGAGACCATCTGGAAGCACAAGTTGCCGGCATATGGGTCATAACTCAAGACTCTGGTCCTAAGTTAGAACTAAAGTTCTAGTCTTTACCCAAGTTGTTGGTACATCAGTCTGGCCATAATTCAGCAGTCAAGTGTAAATACAATGGTGTACACAATTTGATTCTTACTTTTTAAATGTGAACCCAAAAGGACTATTTTCAGAATTATTTATGGGCTCTGGGGTTATGGGTGACTTTTTTCTGCACCTTGCAGGAATTTCCAAATTCTGCAAAGCTGTCGATGTCATAGCAACTATGATTTTTAAAGAGACTTCTCTCTGACGAGAATGGGCACTGCTCTTCCTTGTTATGTTGTGTGTGGCTGCTTGCCTAAACGCACCACATCCAACAGAAAGTCCAAAGTATTACAAGTTGTTTCCACGACAGTGAATAGTCAAGACTAAACTTGTAAATGTTTTTGAAAGACAGAAAAAAAGAAAGAAAGAAAGGGCACATTCAAAATGCTGAATGAAATAAAGATAGACGAGAAATCAATACAACACAGAAATTTAACTCAAGGTTGCCATACGGGGGCCATCTGAAAAGCAGACTCTATTAACTCCTGCTGAGGGGACAGGGCCCAGGGCAGCCCAGGACAGGACTGAGCCACAGCACCTTCTAACTCAGCCTGAGTTCCTCTTCCACTACCCAGATGAGGCTCAATTGCGCAATCCAGGGCCCTCACTCCACAAATTAGCGAGAGTGGCGTCTCTGCCTGCACGATGTCAGCTCTAGAAAGGAAATATAATTTCACGTCTCCAGGTTAAATATTTGGATTATGGGTCAAGGGAAAGCAGGAAAGCCTTCTAAGGAAGAAACAGTAACCAGTTACGGGGGGTGCACGCCTGTCATCCCACCACTCTGAAAGGCTGAATCAGGAAGATCACAAGTTTGAGCCTAGCTAGACAATTTAGCAACTTAGTGAGACCTTGTCTCAAGATGTACAATTTTCAAACCGACTGCCGGATGTAATGGCACGTGCCTGTAATCCCAGTACTCAGGATCACCGAGAGGCAGGAGACTCAGCCAGAGTCTGGGGCCGGGCTAGACTACTCAGTGAGATCCTGTCTCAAAAACAAACAAGGAAGCAAAAATCCATTTAACAGGCTGAGTGCGTAGCTAGGTGCAAAGGCTCTGGTTTCAATGCTGAGTACTGCAGGGGGTGGGGGGAGGATGAGTTACGACAGTTCCACTGTCCATATTTAATTTATTAGAAGAGCTTCTATTCCCACTTCTGCAGAATATCCAGGTGGCCACATATGTAGGTGGAGAAGCTGGAGAGGCTGGAGGCTCAGTGTATCTTAATATCTGGAGCCAACTCCATGGAAACTCCAGAAGCCTCAGTTTCCTCATCTGTGAGATGGGGCTAATGATGCCATAATGTGACTGGATCCTGTATATAGAATCTAGCACCTGCCATACAAAACACTACAGGACAAACGTAAACAATTACTTTCCTGTGTTCCATGACAGAAGAATCCATGAGCATCTCAGCCTCCTAAGGAGCTGGGATGATAGGACAGACTTTCTTTGTTGAGGAAAGCCAAGAGCAGACTTCAAATAAAAACACCTCTCCTCCAGACACAAGGGGCTGGAGCTCACCAGCAGGACAGAGGTTGGAAGTGCTAGGTTGGGCAACGTCCTCTGCACTAGCTGGATGCTGCCTAAAAGAGCCCTTCTCTGTCACCTCCAGCTGTGGTGTGGCTCTCAGAGGCAGGGTTCGACCCAATTAGGCAACATCTTCATGGAGACTTCAGATGGGGCCTTACCCGTGCCTCCAGGGCTGGGAGTGTGGCAAAGCGATGCTTCAGCACAGACCAGCCTGTGACCCTGAGCAAGTCCCTTCCCTGCTTCTGGTTCCCTTTTAGCAAGCAGCATGTAATCCCCGAGGTCCCCTCCTGGGCTCCTATTGTAGTCACAGCACGACGGTGCTTCTGATGCCGACCATCAGGCCCAAGGGACACCTTGCAATGTGCTCCGCTTCCATCCAAAGCCACTTGGCAGTCCTCGGGCCCCACTCCCCGACAAGGGAGGTTTCCCGGCGACTCTCCTGGCTTTCTCTCCTCTCTGTGCCGCAGCTCTCCGCCCCAGGCTGCTCTTCCACCGTCCCTTTTCCACCTACAAAGTGTCCAATGTGTGCGTGTGGGGCTATCGCTGGCGTGCGATGAGCGTGTCCACCGAGACACGGTCTCCAGGCCTGCCGTGTGCATGCTCCGGGTGGACAGAGAAACATGCCCAAGACCCAGTATGAATCCGATCATTTCCTCAACAAACAAAACCCACCCACATGCCTCTTCATAAATCCTGCCTCTTCGTAACTCCGTGCCAACGAACGATCCCTACATTGTATCTATGATAAAAGCAACCCTTACTCTTTTCATGCCCTGACTCTTAAGAATCAAAAATATTTTCACACTGCCTCGTACTAATAATGCCTCTGCAGAAGTAATACCAACAGCGGCTTCCCTGGAAAGACCCACGGCCAGGGCGCTTTCCAAGAGATTTTCTTTGAAATGTTCTTTGTGTCCTGGAGTACGGGGGACCCGGCCAGCCCGCCCGCATCTGGAGGACGCTGGCTGCGCAGGGCCATGCGATACTGTTCTCAAAGCCCACCGCCAAGGGGGTCCTTCGCCCGGACAATCAAGTACCCGAAACACTCGGCTCGCCACATCCATCCGGCCATGCACAGACAGCCCCAGGCCCGCACGGTTCAGGAAAATCGAGGCGCATTCTGAGCCGAAGCCCCAGACCCGCCCCGGGCTCCACGGCGCACGGCAGGGCGGCTCTGCAGACCTCCGGCAACACTGGCCGGAACCCGCTCGCTCCTTTGCCTTTTATGTATTCCTTCCTCCGTGCCTGATTTGCTTCGCCCCGAAGAATGGAAAATCATCTCCAAAAAGCTGGGCGAGGGAGCCGTGGAGAATAAAAGAGGCTGTGCGGGGAGCGCCGGGGCTGGCCGGGGGCCGGCGGCAGGGCGGGGGTCCTAGCGGCGCTTACCTGGGGCGCACGAGGCCGGCCGGGCCAGCAGCAGCAGCCACAGGCCGGGCAGCAGCAGCTGGGGGCGGCGGCGCGCGAGAGCGGCGGGCGGCGGCTCCATGGCCCCGGGTCCCGGCCGCGCCCCGGCCCGGCTCGGCTCGGCGCGCTCGGCCCGGGCGGCGCGGGGCTCGGGGGACGGGGCGCCCCGGCGGCGCGCGGCGAGCGGGGGCCGGAACCGGGGCCGGGCCGCTCCGCCCCCTCGGAGCCTCGGAGCCGCTGCCCGGCAACGCGCGGCCCGGCGTGGGGCGGCGAGCACCCCCTCCCGGCTGCCGGCGCCTCCTTCGCGGGCCTCGCCCGCCCCTCCGCCGCCTCCCGGGCGCGCAGCTCTTCGGGGAGCCCGGGGGGCCGCGGGCGCGGGGCGCGGGGCTGGGCCTCCGGAGTGCAGCTTCCGAAGCGCCGCTGAACGCAATGGGGTGGCGCCGGCGAGACGCCCCCACACCCAGGCCTTTTCCGGGGACCTCAGCACCCACGAGAGGTGGTGGAGTCGGCTCGGGGAGGGGGTAGGGGGTAGGGTTTCTGGGAGGAGATGAAGAAGGGGGTTGGCATTTATCTGTACCTACTGTGTGCCGGGACTGACTCTGAAGACCCCCGGGGTGGGACTCATGCAATGCAGAACGAGCAGCTTGAGAGGGTTGCAGCCCGTTGGAGACCTTGCACCAGCCAGGATACTAGCTGTGTATGGGGAACACTGTCTTATATTTTTAAAAATAATAAAAAATAAACTATGCCGGGCAGTGGAAAATGTGAATTATCCGCGCTGACCAAAAGATCCTGGTTGCTGTTAGACGGACTCCCCTGAAAAGCATGGAGAAGGACCGTACATCCGCGCAGGCCGAGCCATCCACCCAGGCCAGTGGATCAGCAAAAGCGCCTCTTCAGAATAAGCAAGCCGGGCCTGGTGGCCTATAGTCCCAGCAGCACTCTGGAGGCAGAGGTAGGAGGATTGAGGTGAGTTTAAGGCCAGCCTGAATTACATAGTGCAACTATGTCTCTAAAATAAATAAATAGAGGAGCAACTATTGTAAGCACCTACCTATTAGTTTCAGGGAACATGAGAATGAAAGTTACAGGCAGCCTTTATTAATGTTCCCTAATTTTTTGTGTATGTTTTTTATGCCACCCATCAGAAATGGCTTTTGTTCTTCTCAGTCACCCCACTGTTCCTGTTATGCTTCGTCCTCCAAACAGAACTTCCATAGCTTGTGTCCAGGCACACACGCAGTGAAGCACCTACGCGGAAACACTGCTTGTCCAAGACTGGTCCATGGATCCCATGGCGCTAGATCCAGGACCAAGAGGTCCTTGTTCATCGCTTTTATGTTCTTTGAACTCATCAGATAAAAACACCTCATTGACCACAAACCACTGCCTTGGGCAACTCCTGACTTGTTTAGTCCTGTTATGTTACTTTATCGTTTATGAATATGTTTTGCTCCTCCCACTAAATTAATATGGAGTTTAAATATGTTGCCAACCTGCTGAGGATTTCCCGTTGCACAAGAAGCCCTCATTACGCAGTTATGGTTTGGACTAGAGCATCCCAGGAGACGCCCATCTGCCCTAGACTTTAGGGTGCTGAACAGAGGAGCCCCATTCCCAGCCAACCCAAGGACACCTGTGTTTTGTTTGTTTGTTTTTACCAGGAATTGAACTCAGGCTCTTGCACTTGCGAGGCAGGTGCTGCACCACTGAGCTATATCCCCAACCCAGGACATTTGGAAATAAAAGTAAAAATCAAGACTTTGGACCAACAGAAATGATTCATGAGCATTGCTCTATAAAGTCAAAGAGGTCCCTAAGGTCTCAGCCACAGCAGAAAAGTGACCTGTGTTAGCAGCTGGAGTGCTCAGTGCACTCAGTCTCCTAGGGCTCAGCTGGTGTAACGGAGCTGTGGTGTACGAGGTACGTGAGCACATGCATGCTCCCACACGTGTTAACACAGGCTGACACACGTGAGTCAAAGAAAAGTGAAGAGGACAAAGCCTTAGGGCATTCATATCAAATTCCACAAGTAAATCAGGTGGACATTGCTGAGCACCTGCTGTGCCGTTATCTAAGAGGATAAAAGAATCCATTTCAGGATCATCTCATCCAATTCTCATTTATGGACAAACAGGCCACAGAGGTGAGCTTCTTTCCCCAAGGTTCAGCCCCAAGTGGGATCCTCAGCTCCACTGTCTCCTCCATGCCACATAAACACTAGGGAAGAGGAGAATCACCTGGCCATTGCCCAGGCTACCAGGTTGATTCTGGGGATGTGAGAGCAAGGATCTGCTCCACCCCATATCTAAGCAAAACGGGCCCCACTCTGGGCCTCTTCCAGCTCAAAGGCCAAGGAACTCCCCATTAGGACCCAACTCCTCATACCTGAGTGCCCAGGACCCAGAACTCCCTGTCCCCTTAGCCCAAGCCTTGTTTCTGGGGCCTGAGTGGCCTCATCTCAGGTTGTTCTCCCAACGATGGAGCTGCTGATGTGTCTGATCCCCTACAGTGGCTGAGGCAGCATCGCGGAACTTAAGAGTTAAGTAAGGGTTAGGGTTGCACAGAAGCAAGGAACCAAGGGACAGAAGAAAAAATCAGGCCAGCTGCACAGTTACACAGCAACCTGGCCACCACATGAGGAGCTTGCACTTCTGCCTGTGAGCCTGGCCTACCATGTAGTTCTGCAGGGCTCTGTGCCGGGGGGAGACAGATGCCCTTTACTGCTGGCTCAGCTGTACCTGGCTCAGCTGTACTTTGCTGATAGCACAGTGTGGTGTGTGGGCCTCTTCCATTTGCACTCCTGACCCAGGCTCCTCTCTCCTCAGGAGTGGGCCTGGATATGGATGGGAGGATGGACCGATAAACTGAACAGCTGGAGAACATCTGGAAGGCACAGAGGGTGGTGCTGAGAGCTACGGACCAGGAATCTGGACAGCTAAGTTCTGCCATGCAAAAGTGTGTGAACTTGGGCCAAAGGCTTGGCCCTACTCTCAAAGCTCCATCTTCCTTATCTGCTGACGGGTTTGAAATGTCTCCCTTATCTCCCTGTGGGTTGTTGTAAGAACTGTACAAAATAAGCCAGGCATGGCTGCACACACCTGTCATCTCAGCACTTGGGAGTCTGAGGCAGGAAACCGCTGTGAGCTCAAGGCCAGTGTGGGCTACATAACAAGACCCTGTCTCAAAAAAGACGCAAAAGAGTAATAATTGTGCAAGATAAGGTAAAGATCCATCAAGGTCATTCATTATATTTCATGAATATTTCCTGAGTACCTCCTAGAACCTAGACACTGGGAAGTAGGTACCAAAAAAGGAAGGCCTCTCCTCACATGGGAAGGCCCAGGTAATAAACAGCTGGTGATGCTGTTTGGAGACTAGTAAGGGGAAGGGAGTGTGGGGAGGGGCAGCCATGCCATGTGACCCAGAGCAATCAAGGATGACCACTTTGGCCAGGTTACACTGAGCCACGGCAAACAGCTGGAATGAGGAAGCCAGCAGAAGGGAAATTGTCAAGGAGGAAGGACCTGGAAAATCCTGAGCCCCTGCTAAGTACAGGCCCCTGGAAGTGCTGCGTGATGAATAGGATTAAATAGTTACAGTTTTTTCAGAGTTTCCCATCTTACAGAGAAAATGTAACTTTAAAAAAACAAACACTGTTACACAGCAGGACTTAACCCATGTCAGAGGGAAGTTACAAAGTGTTCTAAGAGAGAGGCGGTCCTGCTGCAGGCGGAGCTCTAGGGGAGCTCTGTGGTCACGTCCCCCGGGAAGATGCAGAGCGGGTGACACTGTTCTAGTTACTGTGTCAAAAGGCCGAACGGTGGGTCACAGCCCTGCCTGCTCCTTAGAGTCACCTGGACTCCAGAAAAGGAAAGAAATCCAAGCAAACCACCCCCAGGCCACACCCGCTGATGCAATCCAAACCTGGGAACTCTACTTTAGAAAGCTCCCGGGGTTCCAGTGTGGAACCATGGAAAGGACAGAAGAAGAGCAAGGATGAAGCTGGAAGTTTGAATCAGCCTTTCAGGGAAAGAGGGAAGACCAATCCTCACGAAGTGTGTGCTGGGTAAGAGGGACGCTGAGACAGAACAAGAAGACCTTAGAGAGGGACCAAAAGGTCGGACTTAATTCTGTAGACCATGAAATATCAGTAAAAATCTTTTTGAGATATTATTAGAACTAAGCACCAGAAAGATTACTCCATTAACAATGCATAAGATGGTCTGGGAGAGAGAAGAGAGTGCAGCGGGGATGTTAATTAGGACAAGACCCTAGCACCCAAGGCATGAGGAATCCCAATGTTTCCTACCCCAAAAATTCTATACTGGTGGCAGTACAGGGTGAGTATAAAGCAGTGTGACCGTTCTGCAGGACAATTTGGCCTTATGTATCAAAATTTAACATCAGTTCACCATCCGGGCCAGAAAGTCCAACTTTAGCTCTATATAGCTCAGGCTGAGTGTGCAGTGATCATCCAGCCTCAACAGGCACCAGGGCATGTTTGTTGTTTTCTTGTTTGTTTGTTTGTTTGTTTGTCTATTGGCTTTTTTCCTTGCTAAGTAATGTTTAGTTCAGCCAGATAAATTCAGTGAGAACACTGAATTAGAGAAATTTCACCTTTTAAACAATGTTTAGCAAGTTTGATAATTCTGTGGAATTTTACCACCACCACTACATGCCAGATATCTAAACAGCTTAAATCTGTCCCTTAACCCAACCCCCCAATTCAATTTCAGTTTCTACAGTGTTGCTTTTCCCAGAATTTCATATAAATGGAGTCCTACAGTGTGTAGCCTTTTGAGTCTGGTTTATTTCACTTAACATAGCGTCTTAGATTCATACAACTTGTTATATGTACCAGTAATTTGTTCCTTTCTATTGCTTAGTAATATCCCATTGGATGGATATACCACAGTTTATCTACTTCACCTATTGAAGGACATTGGGTTGTTTCCTGGTTGTTGTTTGTTTGCTATAATGAATATTGCTGCTACCTGTGAGGAGACTTGCTAGGTTGTCTGGTGAATGTATATTTAACTTTATAAGAAACTGCCAAACTGTCTTCCAAAGTAGGATATCCTTCCTACTACCAGTGAATGAAAGTCCTTCTTCTTCTGTATCCTTGTTAGCACTTGTTCTGTTGGTCTTTTTAACTGATCCAATTCCAGGAGCTGTGTAGTGAGAGCCCATGGTGGTCTTATTTGCATTTGCTCAGTGACCACTGATATGGTGGTCAATTTTCATGTGTTTAAGTGCCATTGACTTGTCCGCTTGGAATCTTGAGACCTAAAGGATCAACTCAAACCTTTCCCATACTTAATATCTGCGTTACTTGTCTTCTTATTACCAAGTTGTATGTAACTTTATATATTCTTAAGGGAATCTTTTTTATCAGACATAGGCTTTGCAAATATTATATCCTAGCCCATCACTTGCCTTTTCATCCTTTTAAGGGTCTATTTCAAAGAATAGACCATTGAAAATTTTTTAAACTTATGAAAACCAATTATTTTTGTCTTTATCTTTTTTGAGAGGCTGGATTAAGAGAAAGGATGAAACAATGAGAACAAACGTGTCGGCTGTGATGTGCTGGGCCACTGGCCAGCTCTGGAACACGATGGCCCAAGTCATGGTGGAGATGAGCTAGGCCTTGGGCAGTGCGTTGAGAAGACTAAAGATGCAGAGAGGGAAGCCATTTGCGCAGGGTTGTTACCTGAATATGCGATAGTGTGTCACTGTGCCGAGAGAGGGAGGGAGGGAGGAAGGAAGGAAGAGGCACTGTTGAAAAAGACAGAGAAGGGTTGTGGATATAGCTCAGTGTCCCTGGCAAGCGCAAGGTCCTGAGTTTGATCCCCAGTAAAAAAAAAAAAGATGGAGAACAATTCAGATAGAAAGCAAGGAGTTTGCTGGGAAAGTGATATTGACAAGGTCGTGGGGAGAAAGTTTTGAAATCAAGGTCAGGGACAATATGCCGGAGAAAACCGTTGGGACTTTTGACAATCTTGTCCTTAAAAAGAGATTTTTCTCTTCGTGTATGCGTTATCTCACTTAGTGTTATGTCCTCCAGGTTCGCCCACTCTATCAGAAATGACACTTTCCTCCTTTCTGAGGCCAAATGGTGCTCTGATCATACGCACGTTTTCTTTATCCACCCACCAGCCGGTGGACTCAGGCTGCTTTCCAACCTTGGCCATCAGTTATAAATAGTGCTACCATGAGCACAAGAGTGCAGGTATCTCTGTGACATATGGACTTAACCTGCTGTGGACAGACCCCCAGGGGCGCCACTGCTGCCTCAGAGGAGAGTTCTGTTTGTTTGGTATTTTTCTTGTTGTTTCCCTGCTTGTGTTTTTAGGAACCTCCATAAGACAGTGGTACCTCTGTTCACAAACTCAATTCTCTCCACGATTCTGGTTGCAAACCAAATTTGGGTAAGAACTAAATCAAATTTCCCAAGGTCAGTGTTATGGTTGATACATTGTGTCAACTTGGGGAGTCTAGAGGTTTGGCTGAGTGATTCAGCAGGAAGCCAGGGTGCTTACTTTGTATGCATCCTGAGCCTGTGGAAGTGGAGGGCATGAAGGTTATGTGAGAGGTGCACGCCCCCTGAGTGGGGGTAGGCTGTTTACAATGTAGGGGAGAAAAGGAGGCTGCTTGCAGCCATTCCTCCTTTTTCCTGGCTGTGTTTGCTGTGCTCTGCTGCCGTAAACATTTGCCCTCTGCCATGTGCCACTCTGCCTCTGAACCAGCCAAGTATGGACTGAAACCTCCACAAACTGTGAGCTAAATAAACCTTTCCTTCCTTCACTTTGGGTGTTGGGTATTTTGTCTCAGCAACGAGAGAAAAGTAACCAAGACAGTCAGCATTGAACCTAACCACTGAATTTGATTCGGTTCTCATCCAACTCGGTTTGCAGCCAGAATCATGGAGAGAATCAAGTTTGTGAGCCCAGGTACCACTGTATGTTGAAGGTGACGGTGGAAAACTCAAAAGAAGAGGTGAAGAAAGTGGGCGGGTTGAGAAGCTGTGGAGGACACGGAGAACAACACGTAGAACAACACGTAGCAGACTTGAGAGACATTTTAGGATAGACAAGCTTTAGGAAGTTGTCCGGAGAGTAAAAGAATAAACTGCAAGAGACGTATCATCACAGAGCTAAGAGGAGACAGAACTAAGACGTGCAATTCTTTTGAAAAAGCACAGTCAGCAGCCCCCCGGCCAGTGTTGAGGCAGGAGCTTCATAAACTCACACACGGGGACCAGAGGCGATGGAGTGTTTGTCACAGTAACTGAACAAGTATAGGCAGGGTAGAAGGTGAAGCAGCGATACTAATATAAATGCCGAGTGAATTAATAAAACAGTGCCTTCCCGGGGCGAATTTTAAACTTGTTGTGTTAGGATAATGGGATTTGGGGTATTCTTTCCTTTGATGATGTTAATATACTGGTCTTTTCAATTAAAAAAGAAAAAGCTTAGAAGTCAATGCCTTCCACCCAGAGCAGAGAGAAAAGAGTCAAGGATGAGAATTTTGATGGTTTCCAAAGGGATTTCTCCCTTTCACATTGTCACCCCTGTGTTAGCTGGCAGGACTGAGACTATCAGTGTGAAAATCTGAGAAAGGAACAGATGGGTGTGAGCTGCGTAAGTTGGGAAGGTGTCGCCAAGCACTTGGGACTTAAGCTGGATCCTGAATAACAGACACAAGGGTGACTTTCATTAAAGGAATAAAGAAGAGGAGGAGAAACCAAAGGCAAGGAGGTAGAAGTGGACAGAACATGGCATAGGACAGGGCCACCTGTTTTACCAGAGGAAAGGCTATTCAGAAGAACAGGGGACAAAACAGCAAATATATAAGGTCAGACTTGGACCTGCCATGATCTAAACTACGTAGCTGCCTCAGTTTACCCTGGTCCTTAGGGAGGACTTCCTGTCCACCCAAAGGGAATCCAGCGGTGAGAGGGACATGGTCAGTGTGCCTGTACTCACAGGCACAACCATCATAACTAACATCCTTCCTTGGAGGGATGGGAGCGGGATGCCTGCCATTCTCACACAGCTTGGTAGCAACCATGGCAAATAAGAATGTACCAGAAAGAGGTTCCAAGCCTGGCCTCCACCTCTTGCAGCTTCCCTTGCCTCTGAGCCCCCAATGCACAAGCTGCCACACAGCCACCGGCCCGGTCCCCTGCCCACACTCCCCGCAGCCATCTCTGCGCCAGCCCCAAACCCACAGCGGCAGACATCCACATTCGCACTGCAGCAACAGTTGGTGAGAGCTATTTTAGGGTCTCTCAGTTTCTGGCATTCTACTAACTCCAACTCACATATGACAGTGTTCTAAACCTCAGCGGCATTGGCTCAAACTCAGGTGGGAACAGTGGTAATAATCTCATACAACTCCTAGTACATCCGTCCTGTCCTGAGTTCAGCACAGTCACATGAATAAATGAAGGCAAAGTCTGACTAGGTGCAGATCTGTCCTCACTACTTTGATTCTCTAGAAAAACCCTTTTCACCAGGTCTCTAGAGCCATCTTCCCTAGGACAGACATCTCTGCTCCCCAAGTTCGTCGCTGTGGCCCTCACTTCTCCAGGAAGTTGCCCCTCATCTCCCTAAAGCTCAGTTCATTGCCTTCTCCTGCGCAAGGCCCTGAGACACCTCGGCCACTGCACTGGCCACGCAGAGTTACATCTCTGTGTGTCTGCTCACCCACTGCACTGTACGTCCTTCAAGGGCAAAGACATTCCTGTTTACTTCTTCTGCTTCAGTAATTGGCAGGCCATAGAGCCCTAAGAGTGTGTGTGAAATGAATAAATAGCAGCAGAAGAACAAAGTTCCAAGCCAGTCTCTTCTCCCACCTGACCTCAGAAGGAGTGAATTAGCCCAAGAAGAGCACGAGGCTGCCCACAGCTCTTTGGTACTGGTTCCAGAAGGGAGGCACCTTGGTGTCTACTTCTCCATCTTTGTTCCAACAAAATAACTTCTCAAACTTCAAAATAGGTCAAAGAATACTGGATTCTTCTGCCATGCACTAGGAAACACCAACCAGAGACTGGTTAAAAAGCATAAAAGGCTGCTTCAGATATGACATTGGCGTGGCCTTCCACGGAGTTTGGTAAGCTCTTATTGACACCAGCAAACATTCAATTTAGTGGGTCGAGGTTTTTGACAGAAATGGAGCAGGAACACAATCTCTGCCCTTTAGGAAATGACATTCCCCAAACAATAAAACATGCTTGAATATTGAATTTTATTTCTATTATACAAAATTGAATTGTATAGACTCTGGATGGCAATTAAGAGAAGCCGGATGATAAAATTATCTGCCCACAAACAACTCTCCGTGGAACTCACCCACCATTTTGCAGGCAAAAGTAAGAAATTTCTAGACTAGTGCTGTTCGGAAGAACTTCTTATGATGGTGGAATTGCTCTACAAATGTGAGCTGTCCAGTGAAGTAGCCTCTAACCCCAAAAGACTCAGAAACTCAATGTGTGGTTAGTACAAATGGGAAACCGAATTTTTGATAAAATCTAATTTTAATTCATCTAAATTTTTTTAACATCCACAGGTGACCAGTAGCTACCATACTGGACAACGTAGCTCTAGATCATGAAAAGTATGAGAAATGGCCTGCTGATCTGAGTAGAAAAACTGGCAACTTATACCTCATTGTGCAGCCAATGCAGTAATTTGCCTCGACTTAAATAAAGAATGATTATTGTTCTGGGCTGGAATTTTATTTAAAAATTTTGTAACTATGTTCATAAATGAAGTTGGCTTCTAATGGAATTTTAAATCCTTATCAGGGTTAAGAATATCACCTATTTAACTCAGAATTAATTTGGGATCATGCCATCTTTCCAATTTTTCTAAAGAGAACTTTAATTTTTTTATCACATGCTGTAGAAAAAGCAGTTTACAGAGGCAAAATTGTGAGTATTAAAATTATCTGTAATCTCATCCACTGCAAAAGCATTATTACTACTAGACAAATGCTCTTCCCAGACTCCTCTTTAAATGTACAAATTCATGTACATACATGCACACAAAATGCTGATGAAAAAAGGATCCAAATCTGTACAAAATTTTTAAAAAATCAATATTAGGAACATCTTTTCACCTTAATAAATCATATTTCCACAACACAATTTGTAATAGTCACACTGTATTCCAAGGTATGAGCCTATCATAACCTCTTCAGTGAATTCCCTACTGGACATTTAGGTAGTTTCCACTATCTTACCTTTATAAGAAATGCGACATAAAGCATTGTATTTTGTGGGATTTTTTTTCCAGTGCTGGGGATGCAGCTCCACTGCTGAACAACACCCTCAGACCTGTACTGGATCCTTTTATTAGCCCTTGGTCCGCCCACTCGCCTTCTCCTCCATGCTGTTTGGGGAAGCTGACCTTTGTAATCATTAAAATGAACTTTGCCTCACTGGCTTCCTCTCTGCTGACTTTAGGTAGGTCTGGCTAATGGGAGACACCATTGGTGAAATCATTGGTTTGGGGAGAAAAGGGAGGTGAGGGTAGTAATTCCCCAGGTCCCTCCATGAAGGAGGACTGGTTGACTGGGGCCTGGAATGAAAGACTATCACACTGGCTTAGAGATTCTGTCCCATGGCTACCCTCCCCGAGTTCCTGTAATAGCTCCCTCCGGTGGCACAGTCCTGCCCAGGTGGCCAGTGGGCCCACTGTTCTGTTGGTCACCCCAGAGTATTCTGTCATCTTTGTTGGTTTCTCTCAGGTCTGCCCACACCTTTACTGGCATACTTCATTGAATTCTCCCCAATTTCCCAGTTCACATGTGCTGCTTATTTCTTCTCAGAACCCAAAAAAACATACACACTGTGACACATTTATTATCATGATTAATCTCAAGTAGGGTTATTAAATTGAAAGCCACACACACCGTTAAGGACCCATAGCACATAGCTAACTTGCCTTCCAACGCACCCTTCCAGCAGCAGTGTGTGCGGGTGTCTGCCTGAGGAGACCCTCTGTCCATCGGAGAATCAGTGTTTCTCTTCACATATTGGGGGGTTTAGAGACCTTTCTGTAATATGGAGATCATCCCATCTCTGAGGAGGCGACTTGTGAATCCCTGCAGTAGTTCTTGCATAACTTAGTGCTTTTGCCTGCTGTTAGCTATTATAAATAGGAATTTGTTACGATTTTTGCTGATTTCATGACCCTTTTGTTGGGGAGGGGGTGCTTGTGTTTCCTTCACACTGCCCAAGGGTCAAAGATTTTGTGTCATGGCGCTCCTTGCCAATTCTTGTCCCTCTGGATTTTGACTGTCTTCATTGTCTTGTGACCACATTTCTTCTATGAGCCCTATATTATGCTTTTTGTAGATTATCTTTTCTTTTTCCCCCTTGTGACTTCCCTTGTGACAAAGCCTTGGCTGATGTTCAAGTCCTGATTTACTTTTTGAAAAGGTGATTAACTCTTAAGAATATTTTCTTTAAAAAATAAACCTCTGTTCAACTACCCGCTCAATATGCATTTAATTATTCATGGAAGAAATTGAGACCCTGCCTCTCAGATGTAATGTGGAAAAGTACTCGTACAAGCATTGAAGAGCCATATAAATAGCTTCGTACACAGCTGCCATGTGCACTTGAAGCAAATGCTACACAATTTGTGAGTCCATCCAGAACTACTGATTAGACACAAGGACAGGAGAGGAAAATGACACTGGAAACGAGGGGAAATTATTTCATTTTGCAATGCAATCTAAAAGGCAGGACTTGATGAGTTAGTTTGCTTTTGCTAAATTATATGTTTCCACCACCGACATCCTCTGCGAAGCTCCAAATCATGTTCGGCCAACCCACGGGCTCGCAGAGCAGTCAGATGCAGTCACCTTTGGTTCTGAGGACACAGGAGAGATGGGAGAAGCTGCTCCTTGTGCCCAAGGGTGTTAATTATGAGCAGAGACAGCAGAGGCCCAGGGCAAGGGCGCCTCCTGCCTGAGTCTAAGGGCAACACTGATCTAGCTCAAATCTGTTGTAATAATTACACTAGGTGGGAGACCTAAAGGGCATCCCACAGTATTTGTCTTACACTAAAGCTGCAGAAAGTGAAAGCTATTATAATTTCAAATACAATGATTTCTGTTCCTCTGCCTTCTTATTTGGATCTCAAAATACAAAATAATTCTATTTGAACCAGACGTGGCGGCACATGCCTATAATCCCAGCATTCCAGAGGTTGAAGCAGGAGGACTGTTGTGAGTTCAACGACAGCTTGGGCTATGTAGTGAGGTCAAGGCCAGCCTGAACCACATAGCAAGACCCTATCTCAAAATTTAAAAAGAAGGGTGGGCCTTCTTTGGTGGAGCATATGCTTAATATGCACGAGGCCCTAGACTGAATCCCCAGCCTTGGGAGTGTGTGATTATCATATATATTCAGATGGTGTATAATTATAATCAACACATATATCCAGGTTTCTTCTCACACTTTGATAGAACCCTGGAGATAAGAGGATAGCTAAAAAGTAACTTTTTATAGTCTACTTGTATTTATGACAGCCCTATTAGCACCATTTACTTTTTTAAAAATTAATGAACGCTTTTGTGGGAAGGGTTTTGAAACAGGGTCTTGCTATGTAGTTTAGGCTGGCCTTGAACTCACTATGTAGCCCGGGCTGGCCCAGAACTTACAGCAATCCTCCTTCCTCAGCCTCCTCCTGAGTGCTTGGATTGCAAGTGTGCTCTACCATACCCAGCTCGGGGGTATATTTTTGAATTTCATGTTGAACTGACTTTTTGTTTCCAATTTTAAGAAATGGGGCTGCCTCTATTACAACCCTGATTATGCTGCTGGTGTATTATTTCCTCAGAAATTCCTTTTAATATACAGTTGTATGTCTGTACTCTGTTGCCTGGATCAGTAATTTTGCTGGTAACATTACAACCCTTTTTACTTAATCCTTCTGTTCTTTGAATTTGATTTTTCAATTAAGCCTGGGCTGTGCTGATTGGCTATACTGTGGATTTGATTATATCATCCTAGACACAAAACAATTAAGCATTAATCTCTATAGCACTTACAAATGCATTGAAGTATCTTTCCTCTTAATCTGCTTTTTCCATATTTTCATGAGACTGCAAGAAGTCATAACATTCTACTTGGAATTTGTATTTCTGTTGACGATGTTCCTGATTTTTTGTGTGTGTTATAATTTTTAAAATTAACTGTAGGCTTCCCCCACCTTCCTCTTTTTTTGCGGTACCGGGCATTGAACTCAGGACCTTGCCACTGAGCTATATCCCCAGCCTACATTATTTTTCAAATGATGTTTTTCCTGATTTTTGTTTCCAGGGCTTGGGGTGGAGCCCAGCACTTCACGCCAGCTCAGTAATCACAGTAGTCCTGAGCTACATGCCCAGCCTTGCCTGATTTTTGAGGCTGATGTTTGGATTAGGATGATTTTGTTGGTATTTTGTCATTTCCAACATACAAACCCCAAAAAGCTTGCATTTTCAGGGTATTCATTATGTCTTAGAGACAGGCTGAGAAAATGTAAATTTACACTTAGAACATCAACTATGTTAGAAATGCTTAATTCAGAAATTACCTTCACATTAAAAGATAACAAAAGCAAAATCACTAATGTATTGATCTTCTTAATGACATACTAATCGTATCAGTATCTTTTTAATTTCTCTAGTATGGTTTTTTGAGACAGAGTCTCTCTGTGTAGTCCAGGCTGGCCTTGAACTCACAGCAAGCTTCTGCCTCAGCCTCCTGAGTGCTGGGATTGCAGGCATGCACCACAGCTGACTCACGTACCTTTACTTATAAGTATTTTTTAAATTAAATGAACTAGGCACTGTAAAGCAACATTTAGCAGTCAGCTTCATTTGGTAAGACAAAGGTTTTAAGAAAACGTTTTTAGTTCTTTTCTCTTTAAAAAAAAAAAAGCCTTAGTTTCCTAAATATTGCAAGATGAGAACTGGCTTCTTGTGCCACGCCCTTGAAAAGGATTCTTTTCCAACTGAACTTGCACCAGAAAACAGCTATCAGCATGGCCGGGCTAAGATGAACCTCTGCGTCTCATTCATGAACTCATCAAACTCAGCAGGCAGTGATTACCACACACCTACAACTCGGTTCTGCTTTTGTCCCCTATCCCATGTCTCTTAAAAAAAAAAAACATTGTGTGTGTGTGTGCTGTCAAAGCCACAGATGCAAGTAATTTTTAAAAAATCAAGTAACCCCACAAGCTCTTAACAAACCTGCCGTATTTTCGTTCTCCATCGTGGCTGCTGCTTGAGACTGCGGTGATGGTGAGGACAGCAAGGGGCCACGCTCAGCACCTCAGCCAGAATGGGGGTCCCTCCCACCACTCCTCTCTGCCTGGCTCTGGCCCCCTCCCAGACTCCAGGATCGAGTCAAGATGGATCATCACCGCAAGTGATCCGAACACTTCCGTTCCTGTTTTGATTGAATTGACTCCTCGTGGGCTTTCTAATAGGAAGACTCTCTGTTCCGTGTGATGTTCTACATTCATACGTTTTTCCATCCATGTAAACACATTTTCATAAATATCAACCTCCTTTCCTTATTATGGGGCTATATTCAGGTGTCACTGTCTTCCCTGGACCTGTGTCTCCCGGCCCTGTTGCAGTGTGTTTCCTTTCTTGTGAATATTCTGGACTGGCTCAGAATTCACATTTCTCCTACCCCAGCACCCCCTCCCCACTCCGTCCCTCACGCTAGCTCTTGGGGTCTCTGGTTTATCCAGAGGGCAGATGGCGCTCTTGGCCCCACAGTTTTCTCAGGCAAACGGCTGGCTTTCTTCCTGTAAACCGCTAACTCCGTAATAGTTAAGCGTCTCAAATACGACACACGGTGTCTCCTGTTTTGGACCATTTAGTCCCTATACCATCATATAATGGATTTCATTTTTTGGGAACAGGCTTAGTCCAATTTCACAGAAGACACAATGGTTTGCAGGGATTTTTCGATCCAGCCGAAGTTACACGATAAACTGAGGCAGAGCCAGAACTAAAACTCAAGACGCCAGGCCCACGTGCTTGTGTGTAAGACCATACTCCTCCCTGCCGCTTCAGGTGCAAGTACTGAGCTCATGCGGTGTAGTGGAAGTTGGCTTTCCTTCCTCTTAGCACTAGGTCTGCCCTAGCAACAGCGATGAGTGAAAATGTACACAGACCACAGGCAGCCCAGGAGTTCTCACGGTCCTACCAGATTTTGGTTTGATTCCTTGAGTTCGTAAAATCTTCACACTACATCCACCTGGAGTTAAAGAATTTACTAATACACTTCTGCCAGTACCATATGAAAGTAGCTACTTCCTGAAATTTTCACCGGAACTGAGGGATATTTTGGTTTTGTTGCGTTGTGGTTAATGGGCTGAGAATCAAACACAGGGCCTCACACATGCTAGGCAAGTGCTCTACCACTGCAGTACATCCCAGGCCTGAGTTATTTACTCTTAGTTCTGGTTTTTCTATGAACTCATGTGGAAACCTTTAATTCTGGGTTTCTTCACCCAATTAAAAATATTGTTAAGAATGTTTAGAAAATCCCCTACTTCTTTTTTGAAGGAAGAAGGGGGAAAGTGTGTTGAGGTATTAAGATGCCAAAGCAATGAAATGCAATAGGCATTTGTCATTCTACATCGTCGCCATGTGTTGGGTAAGTTCACCTCAGATGAGGGTACAGTAGGCACCTTTTTACTGCTGTGATAAAATACCTGAGAAAATCAACTGGGCTCAAGTGATTTTCTTGCCTCAGCCTCCCAAGTAGCTGTAAATACAGATGTATGTCATTGTCTCAGCCAAAGTCCTTGCCTTTCTTAAACTGGAATTGTTTTCTATGGCTTGCAACTAAAAACAGACTGAGGCAGTACATAACCAGGACATTTTCATTCTTGTTTTCTAATCTGATTAAGATAGTAAAATTTAACATATACATATACTTACGTATTTGATTGCTAGGTGGATTAGTCAGTTTTCTGTTACTATAATGAGATATCTGTTTTTGGTTTTTTTGGGGGGGAGGGGGTGATAGGATTTCAATACATAGCCCAGACTGGCCTCAAATTCAAAGCAATCCTCCTGCCTCAGCCTGTAGAGTGCTGGGATGTGTGTAATACACAACCTCGGGAGTCAGAGACTTATTTAGCTCACAGAGCTGGAGGATTAAGGCGTCAGCATCAGGTCGGGTCTGGTGATGACCCCACCATGCTGGCCCATGTCCACAGCAGCATGTGCAAGAGGAAGAGACTACATCTGCCAGCCAAGAAGCCCAGAAGACACTGGGACCCATGACCCCCGGAAGGGCAAGGACAGCCCACCCAGTCTGGGTCTCCACATCACCTGCCGACACTGCCAACCTGTAGACCAAGCTTCCAACACAGGGACCCTTCGGGGACAAACTCACGCTACATCCAAACCGTAGCAGTACACTCAGCCACTTCTGTTACCTTGTTTTGGATGTGCTGTTCGGTTTCATTCTTCTTTATTGGCTTGACTGTTCCTTTGTGTATGTTTATTAGGCAAACTGCACTTGATTTTATCTGGTTTTCTGTAATAACTTAGGCAGTGGCATCCTATAAGTTATCCTTAAGGTCGTCAAATATATTCTTAGATGTATATATCTCCATTTACTAATGCCAAAAGAACATTTTAAAAATTCCTTTCTATGGACAATGAAAGTGTTTTATGAGCTTTTCCTAACTTAACACACACACACATACACACACTTCCCAGGCTCTGCTGACTCCAGGAGGGATTGTAAACACTCCCCACAAGGCTTCAGCCCGCCTCTCTTCACACCAAGCCTCTGTTGCTGATGAAGTGTGGGGGCACAGAGGCCCTAGCTGCACCCCACATCCTGGAAACAACCCCCCTCCCCGCCTGCACCAGTGGTCATCCTGGACTACACTACCCTGCCTGCGGGATGGTCCTCTCTACCACTTACCTGGCCCGGTCTGCATTAGGCACCCAATGCTGGTGTGGGTCCCCCAGGAGAAAGCAGAACTCCACAGTATTTCTGTTGCCCTCCGCTGACAGCACACTGGCAGTGCTTGCAATACCTTGTCTGAGGCAATAAAGTCAAACCTCAGAGACGGTTCCATAGCATGCTGCAGGGAACCCCTCCCAGAGCAGCACAGGGCTCCCCGCGAGTGTCTTCGAGGAGGACTCTGATCTCAGTCCTTTTTTCTGCTGCTAACAACAGAATACCACAGATTAGGCAAATATTACACAGAAAAGAGGTTAATCTGGGCTCCAGCTCTGGCTCAGGGTTGAGCAGTGGCAGGGATGGCCTTCTGGTTGGCAGAACCCTGAGGCAGCACAGGGCATCACATGACAAGAGGGTGAGAGAGACCCAGCCAAGCTGGCTTTCATAGCAGACCCTCTCTCCAGGTAACTCATTAGCCCACTGACCTGATTATCCCTTAACCACATTAACGGGTTAACCTACACATGGCCCCAGAGCCCCAATCACCATTTTTTAAAAACTGAGACAGGATCTTGTTATGTTGTTCAGGTTAGCCTCAAACTCAAGACCCTCCTACTTCAGCCTCTCAAATAACCAGGATTACAGGCACATGCCACTATCCCCAGCCCAAATCACCTCCTAAAGGCCCCATCTGGTCCTGACTCTTAATATTACTCAGTGAGGATTAAATTTCAACATGCGTTTCCAAGGGGGTCTAACCATATTTAAACCATAGCAGCTACATTCTTAAAAATAAGGCCCTTGCTGGGCGTGGTGGCACATGCCTGTAATCCCAGCACTTTGGAAGCTGAGGCAGAAGGACTGTCAAGAGTTTGAGACCAGCCTGGGCTACAAGGTGAGCTCAAGGCCAGCCTGAACTGCATGGCGAGACCCTGTTTCAAAAAAAAAAAGGAAAGGCGGGCCAGCTGCTTAATGACAGCACCTACCCGTGTTTTCTGGTTTGACTTTAAACATAACAGACAAATTCAAAATCTAATGACACTATTTTTAAAATAAAATATTGTAAATCAATTTACAAAAAATAAAATATAAATCAATCTACAAAAATTCTAAACAGTACTTAGAATAAAATTTATATTTGACCATATATCAAATTATTATATAGATACATAAAATATAAATTTCATTACTGCTTATATAGATGTATACCAAGTAGGAAAAATATACATTAAAAGAACATTTAGTCAGGTAGAGTTTATCTCAAGAATGGAAAGATGTTTCAATATTATGAAAACCATCTAAGCAGTCATACTGGATGACTTAAATGATAAAAATTATGATTATATCAAAAGATACCAATTCATTTTATCAAGCTTTTAGCTTCTGACAATTAGCAATTGATGTTATTTCTCATATTTTAAAAAAGAACATTCATCTAAAACCAATAACTAACTTTATACTTAATGAAGAAATATCCAAAAATATTTTAGCACATTTTGTATTTAGCACAAAAAAATAGACATACACAAGAAAAATCATTTTTCAGCTATGATTTTATATTTAGAAAAAACAAGTAGGCCCTTAACCACTATTCACCAAAATATAAACAGTTTAAAAATTAACTGAAGACAGATTCCCATACTGAGTAGAACAGATATACAATACTCAAGAAAGAGGAATTAGTGTAATAAGGGATTTATAAAACTGAGACAAAAATAATAACAAAGGAAAATGAAAACACCAAGAAACACAACAATGAAGAGACTTAATCCATGATGGAAATAATTAGGTATAAATCTTAAAGAGTTAATTTTAGACCAAGACAATCGAACTGAAGCAATGGAAAAGATGTTTTCCTCATATAAAACACTCATTAGCAAAAAAAAAGGTTTTGGACTCTTAAAAGTGGAGGTAAGGAGACCAAACAATATGATACTTATTCAAGCAGATTCAGATACAGAGTTTAACTCACTATGTGGCAAATAAAACCATGTCTTCCACGCGTTAGAATTACCAGGAAGAATAGGGCATAAAATCAGAAAGCACTACAGTGTAATGCAGTAAGCACAGGGCTGGCACCGCACGACCTTCGTTCCAGCCGCCTTGCTGGGGGTCTGGAAAGGCTACCCAGTATTTTGAAGATTATAATTTTGCCAGATAATGAAGACATAACTCAATTAAAAGTGAATAATTTGAAATCAGAAACTCCTTATAAAAATCCAGATTTCTGGGCTCTTTGGAAAAGCCAGACAGCAGGACAAACTGGAAACTCCTTCCGGATGGGAAGCAGGTGGCGGCACCGCCAGTTAGATGTCAGAGGCTACAGCACTTTCCCGTGCTCCTGCGTCTCTTCCATCCCATCTGCGTCATCCCTTCAACATGCCTTTCTGGTCCCTGCAGGACTGATTTGAGTTTAGGACTCTTGCCCTACACAATGGAACCCAAGGAAGGGTTCAACATAAAAAAAGCAATATGAATAGATTTGGTTTTAAAAGATCACTCAGACAGTTGGATGGAAGGTGGACAAGGAGACTCAGGAAATCCACAAGCCCTTATGTTACTGGAAATTGAGGCCAGGCTACCATTACTGACGTGGGGCAAGGAGCCCACCTGCCACTTCCTACAGAAACCTCCCACAGCAGGAAACTTGAAAACCGCGGAGTTAGGCACCTGTGACGATATACTGAAGGGGTGCGGTGTGACCCGGGAGGAAGGGAAGGAGCCTTAAGGGTGCCTTCATTCTTACTGCGAGTCGGAAAGAGCACTTCCTGGAAGCCTGTCCTCCAGCACCAGGTAACTAATGGTGGCACGGACAGCCTGAGGAAATAGGAAATAGTGGGTTAGGAGGCATTACTCACACCCCTGGATGTGAGGAGAAGCCCACCTATTTGAGCACCCATCAGCCACCTGCAAAAACTAAATCCCTAAAGCAGCTTCCATGCTTGGCCGTGTGAGTCCCCTATCTTCCAGTCGAGGCTGGCTTCCTGCCCTTCAGTACCCGAGCTCCCAACTAACCTACCAGTCCTGGGGTGAACAGCAGACCTGGTTTGGTAAGCAAAAGACAGAGAAGGGTTAGCACTGGAGAGGTTTCCTGGGGGAAATTCCCACCTCCAACACTGGGTAACCAACCTGACACCATGAACAGGAGAAGGAAGGGTACAGGACAACAGGCCGGGTTTTGGCTCGTCACCAGCCACACAACTCAATGCTGGTAGCATCCAAAAGAAGAGGAAACAAAGGTGAAAGAATACTGCAGGAAAATCTGTATTTCAACCCAGAATATATAAATTTGTAGCATCTTGTTCAAGCCGTTCAGCTTCACCTCACAAAGCCTAGTAAATGACCAAAGAAAACACCTCCAGCTCTAAAAGGAAATTCTCTCACGGCTAGATTGTGAGATGAAAGAGGAATGATTACATGAAACAATTTTATCAAATACCAAGACAATTCAAATAAAATGGAGTATTATGGAATTGAATAAAATATTGCAAAAAAGGTTATAGAGAGCCAATAACTTCATACACAAGAACATAATTGTAAGATATATTAAAAAAACCCAATAATGTAAAATTCCACCAAGTCTCTCAATGTAAAAGATGTATGTCTATACCCTATGCAGTTTCCTTGAAAGGTTGAAGATGGCTTACAACAAAAGTCATCATAGTAAAATAATAAAGTGTAAATGACTATAATAATAAAGTATAAAAACACTGTTCAAAAAAGTTAGCACCATAGCTGGGGGCGGGGGGGTGGCCCAGGGGTAAGGCACTAGTGCTGAAAAAAATACCAGGAAAAACCAGAACTAGGAAAGAAAGGAGGAGGCGAAACAAAAATGCAGAGCATAAAGGCTTTCAGAAACACTGTTGCTGACAACCAAAGTAAAAAGATCGCTCTGTGTTAGGACTGTCCACTAGCGAGAAATATAGAGTTTCTTCCTTTGAAAAGGACAGTTTTGCATTATTTCTCCCAACAGAAAAGAGCATTTCATGATAAACTTTCCCTAAGTTAAATAAACCCACAAAAACTCACTATATTGTCCTTACTTCTTAAATTTTGTGTCATTCGGGGACAGTTAATTTTTTTTTTTTAGAAAAGCACTTTATCCAGAGACATTTGAGACATTACTACAAGCACCGCAGAGTATTGCACCAGCTGTGGTACCTTGATACAAAGCTCAACACATCTCCACACAGCCCGGTGAAGCCCACAGGGTATGGGAGCAGAGAGGAAGGCGGAGTCAGCATGATATAGTGTATAGATTTCTGAGGGTCCATCCCCATCCACAAAAAGAAAAGATACAATTTGGGGGAATAGATGACCTGCGCATCCTTCAAACTACAGCAGGTGGGCTTTGGTAAAAGCACAATAAAAGATGAAAAGTAGGTAGGTGAGGTAGAAATCTCTGCTGAGAACCCCAAGACTGTTTGCTCTGTGGGGCTGGTTGAAGCTGGACCCCCAAAACTTGGCTTTCACAGGCAGAGAATGGTTGACACCCTCCTGAGAATATTAAAGGCCACCCCACATTAGCACAGATGGAGGCTCAGCAATAAAAGGCCATGTGGAAAATGCATTCAGTACCTGCGGGATGCAGGTACTCAGAACATTACTAAGAAGATGGTGTTATTTAGCACCCATAAGCTAAGCAAAAGGAAACAGTGGTTTTATAAATTCAATACTGTGCAGATTTTATAGAGTTACATTTAAAATTTGTTAGAAGTGAAATATGCCAGAACAAGGGGAGGTAGTTAAAGTATATTAGTGGGTATGTGCAAAAAACAAGATTATATGTAAGTGTGAACAAACATGGAAACATGTTTCTGAAACAGCTAAGTAAAAACTTGTGTACAAAGCGATGTACCTATGACTAGCACAATGTAAACCGTGACTGCAGACAGATGGCAGTGGGACGGAGGTCTGCAGAAACCAGCGCTTGGCAAAGCCCGCCCAGCAGGTTGGGGAAGGGGCTTAGAGCACCTGAGGTTTTGCATTCAAATTTTGCCCGCTTTATGTTGGCTGTACATCCAGCCTCCTCCCCAAACACCCATCGGTCTCCTCCTGGTGGATGTTTTCCATTCCATCTCTAAGGGCGGAGGCAGGTGTCATCAGAGCACCAGAGAGTGACTAAGGAATTCGTTGTCACATATGAGCACAGCCGAAGTCCTGCTTTCAGATCTTCCTGGATGGACGCGCTGCTTCCCACGGCTCCGATGCCCTGCAGGGGTTACCTGGGCACGGCCTGGGGGCCGGCTGAGCAGCGACGGGGCCAGGGGGCCCAGCTTCTGCAGCCCCAGCTGGCCCAGCTCCTTGTTTCCCAGGGCTCTGTGGACACTCAGGCACAACAGCCAAGTCATCTACAACGAAGGAAGGAAAGAGTTTTCCCAAAGCAGCCTTTTCACACCCAGGCTTCCTTTGTCTCACACAAGACTCCCAGCGCCCTGGCTTCGAGAGTTTGTGTCTTCCGGATTAAAACTACGTCACTGATATATTTACTATGATTGACATGTTGAAAACGGCACATCAGCAAGCAGAAAGTTGCTATTTCCTGCTTGAGAGAGATCCACTGAAGGAGACCACATGATGACACTGGCAGCTCGTGGACACGGAATTAAGGTCCCTGCCCCCAGTGAGGTGACCCCCCAACAGTCGCTGACACTGGTCTATGCAGAACCCTCCCCAACTTATTTGTAATCTACCACTAACATCCCAGCACAACAAAAGTCTGTATTAAGAGCTTAGAGTCTCTGACTTTGGTAACATAAGTTTTCTTTGTTGTTGTTTGTGTTTGAGACAGGGTCTTGGTACTGGTATGTAGTTCAGCCTGGACTTAACTCACTGTGATCCTCCTGCCTCAGCCTCCCCAGTGCTGGGACTATAGGCATGCACCACCACAGCCAGGTGAAGTTAGTTTAGTTTTCTTGCCAGCAATTCTCCTAAACCCACCACAAACATATTTTCAACTATGAGAAAATTTAATAAAATAAGTAATTAAAAGAACACCAAACCACCCTGTATAAGCCTTAAAAAATGTTAGAGGGTGGGAATGAACTCCACAACGCAGCATGTCCCTCAAATGCTCAAGGCCCTGGGTTCGATCTACACACACACACACACACACCACACACACACACACACACACACACACACACACACATACACAGAGCAGTATGGGAAGATGGTGTTGTATAAAGTGAAAATTTATGACACAAAACTAATGCTATTTGAATACATTTCAAAGTTATCAATATGTAATGCAACAACCATTGTTGATTCCCTGTCACCTTGTCTGTAACTCAGTTTTGATTGTACTATTCTTATGCTACTTTGTGTCTGTTTGTTAATATGTTTTTGTTCTTTTACTTTAAAAACAAAAATAATGCTATTTGAAGCACAATTTAGTATTTTCATAGGAACAAGACTGAAGTACCTATGGTAAAATAATTGTTGTGAATTACAGTAAGAAGAACCAATTTTTATTTCTAGTCTGTTTTACAAATTTTTCAGTGGTGTGACTGAAATTACTCAAAAGTAAAAGAAAGTGCCAGGTGTCACAGTGCACACCTGTAACCCTGGTGCTCCGGGAAGCTGCCACAGGAGGATTGCATGTTCTATTCCACCGTGGCCAACTTAACATGATTCTGTCTCAAAATTAAAGAGTAAAACAGGGCTGCAGATGTAGCTGGCTGTGAAGGCCTTGCCTTCCCCTTGCTTTCCCTTTTTAATAGAAGAAAGCCATCCCTCCCTTATCCTTACATTTCCAGTTTCCACCCCATCTCCCTTTGGTCTTTCCAGCCCTCAAACTGCCCCACCTTCTTCCTGGCCTACAAACTGCCCAGGAGCCACACTGTTCAAACATTTAAGCGGAGTCTGTAAAGTGGCAGTGTCTTCCCTTCTTCCCCCAGACCACAATTCTATGTAATAAGATGTTGACTGTCCTATACTTCCCACAGACAAAGTTGCAGCTAACACAGAAAGTCCTTTGTCCTCAGACTCCCTTTTAAGGGATGCCCTGATCTCTTTACGGCACAGCACCTCAAACCCACCTCACTGTGGACCACCCCGTCTACTTCTGCCATGCTCACCTCTATGCTCAAGCCTCTGGTGCAGCTTCATATGCTTGTAGGCAGCGATGATCTGAAAATTCACGACACTCGGGATGCTCAGTCCTTGGTCCTGCAGCACGCTCAGGGCAACAGCATGAACAAGCTGATGGGACCGTGTGCAGGCCTGGGATCTGCACTCCCCCCTGACAAACGCTCTGCAGACATGCAATTTGTTGCACTTGTCCTTGAGGTTGCAGTAACCATAGAGGGGATCACCACCTTTGTTGTACAGCAGACAGACCTGTAGGAAAGTGGCAGCACTTGAAATACTAGTTTTCACTGTCTCTTTTTATCTGATAAACCACAGCTTCTCCAACTGAAGTGGACATTAAATAGCATCCTTTTTGTTAATGCTTTAATTGACACATGTTTATGAGTTACAGCTTGGCATTTTGATACACATGTGCAACTGTATACATTGTGAATAAACAGCAGATGGGGTAACTGGCCCATCTGTCAACTCAGACATATTAAGGTGCCATAAACAATATGGTATGTGTTTAAATTTTAAAAATTAAGCAGGATGTGGTGGCACAGTTTATAATCCCAACACTTGGTGAGCTGAGGCAGGAGGATCACAGTGAGTTCAAGTCCATCCTGGGCTACATAGCAAGGCCCTGTCTCAAAAAAAATTATTACAGTAAAAGAGTCATTGCCATTAATTCCCTTCAAAATCCTCCCCCTGCTTTGAATATACTTGTCCCAGCATTCTTGCCCATTTTTAAAGCCATTCTGGAAGACTTCTTTCGTGCATGTCTTTAGCTGTGTTCTCCTGGCTGCTTCAATGTGCTCAATCAATGTAAAACATTTACTTTTTATGATTATTTGACTTTGGAAAAGAGCAAGAAGTCGCATGGTGACAGATCTGGTGAACAAGGTAGATGAAGACATACTGTAATGTTTTTATGAGTCTGCTTTCCGCTAAATAGCCCTGGGCAGCAACAACATTCACTGTATTTTTTTTTGTAATCATACCAGCTAAAGACACTTAGTCAAGAGGATTTTCAGAAGTGGTTTAAAAAGTGGTAAGAGCAGATGTGGTGGTGCACATCTATAGTTGCAGCACTCAGGAGGCTGAGGCAGGGGGATTGGCATGAGTTCAAGGCCAGCGTGAACTACATAAGAAGACCCTGTCCCAATAAACTAAAGAAAGAAAGGGCGGGTAGAGAGAAAGAAGGCTCGCAACTGCTGGACCATATGGTGGTTCTGTTTCCTGAGAAACTGCCATGCTGTTTTCCATAATGGTTACACTACTGTGCACTCTCATCAACCAAGTATGAGCACTCCTCAACCAGCACTTGTTATTTTCGTTTTTTGACAACAGCCACTGTAACCACGCTGAGGAGACATCTCAAGATGATCTTAACTTGCATTTCCCTGATGTAAATGGCATCTTCTGATCATTCGTGGCTGTTAAAATCTTAGGGTGAATGCTAATGGCTAGTGCACAGTACTAATGTCCCGCCCAATCGCCCCAGCTGCTACGGCGTTGGCTGCTAACAATTCACAGCTGCCCTTCTCACACCTTAGACACTGAGACAACCTGCTCTCCTTCCTAAAGCCAAGAGCCAGCTAGGGACTTCTGTGGACAAATTGCCTCAGGCTCCAGCAATTCCTGAGTACATTTTTTACCCTATAGGCCCCCATGAATCAAATAAAAACCAGGCTTTACCTTTCTGGTCCACTTTCCTTCCCCACATCCTGTTTCTCTCTCTCCCTTCCAGGGTTCTCTGAAGAGCCCTTCCTCAATAATTCACCTGAACCTGAATCCTTACCTCACGCTCTACTTCGAATTAAACCAACCTCCACTGGGAGCACTAATGTGTCATTTCTGACCTAGACAAGGGTCACAAAGGACAGTGACAGTGAACTGGTCTGTCCCAGGCATGCCAAGGACACATGCACAGGAAACTTCATAATGACGTAGCAAGCTGCCCTGTTGAAGCCATGCATCAGACAACCTCACACCACAGAAAGATCGGCGGCTTGTGTGAGAACCCCTAAATGGAGGACAGATATTGGGAAGGAGGAGGAACTTGTTCAAGGAGAGAGGGAACAAGGGATGGTGGAGGGGTAAGAGAAGGAAGAGAAAAAGGATTTTTAAAAAAAGAATGGAAGGAACAAATGGATACAGAGCTTTTGTAAATGGGGAGGGGAAGGAGAGCTAAAAGAGGGGGAGGGGAATGGGGAAAAGGAATTCAGATGTGTTATGTACACATTCAAATTCCTCATGATGGCGGGGATCATTACATATGGCAAACATGCACTAATGAAAAAATAACTTCAAAGATAAAATAAATAAAACTAAGAAAGCAAAAAGGCTGGGTATGCAGCACAGGGTAAAGGCTCCGGGTCCAATCCACAGTACCACCACCACCACCAAAATATCTATTTATCTATCTACCTATATATCCATTACCTATCTATCTACCCACACACACACAGATATAACATATGATTTTTTAGATTATAAAGCATCTCAGAAAAATAAAACTTATTCTCTGGTTTCCCATCTACCAAAAAATAAACCAAGATAAAAATGGCAAGAGAGATCATCTATGCTTCCTGATGGGATACAACAGGAAATACAACTCTCCAGGTTTTGCCATAAAAGTCTGACTTTCCTAATGTCTCTCAGTCCTGGTCAAATGGGATGTATAGTCACCCTAGAAAAGCATCACCTTTAAAAAAATTCTTGACATAAAATCAAGCAGTTCAATCAAACCACCAGATCACCTTAGATATACTCAGGGGACAGAGGCGTTCAATGATAGTGAGATGTTATGTGACAGGTATCAAATGATACAACAAGAATGCCGTCAGATCACCACCTTAAAACCAAAACACTCCATCCATAAATGTGGTGCCAATTTCCTAAAATGAACTCTCAATTTTAATGCAATGTCAACCCTTCTTTGAAATAGTTTTAGGAAGGTAAGTGATTCTACAGCTTATCTGCAACAGAAGAGAACTGATTAAACAAACAGAACAGAAAGCATAATGGGCACAGGGACTTCCATAGTAAAACATAAAAGATTTTCATTAACAAGTAGGAGACTTGTTCCAGAACATATAGAAGATCAAGGAGAATAGGTCCTAAACCTAGTACAAAAATTAGAGTGATCTGTTCCTTAGAGATCTGTTAGAACCCGGGGGAGGAATAGGTAGTTGCAGATTAAAGGGTACAAAGTTTCAGTTGGGATGGGTCAGTTATGGAGACCTAATGTACAACATGATGAGTACAGTTTATTAAAACAGAGTGTATACTATACAGTGTATGTCATACATCTATGTTAGATAGCCAATCTGTGTTAACATAGATATTAAATATCCTTATTACTCAAGAAAAGATAGTTATGAAGTGATGGAAATATTAATTAGCATGATATAAACATACATCAAAATATCACACTCTACTAGAAATAAACAATTTTGATTTGTCAATTATTCTTCAATAGAGAAAAAAAATATTTCATAGCACTGGTAAAACCACACAAGCTAGGGAGACTACACATCCCCATTTGCCCAGGACTGAGAGATATTAGGAAAGTCAGACTTCTATTATGTTTTTTTGGTTGTTATTTTGTTGTTCTTTTGTGCAGGGATTGAACCCAGAGCCTTCACACTGAGATACGTCTCCAGTCCTTCTTTATTTTTGTTTTTTAAGGAAAGGTCTTGCTAAGTCACGAAATTGCATGGGCCGGACTAGAACTTAGCAATCCTCCTGCTTCTGTATCCCAGAGTGCTGGGATTATAGCACGTACCACCTCACCTAGCCAACCTGATACTTTCTTGTAGGAGACTAGTGTTTTGGGATACGTTTACCTGACACTTTTACTTTTAAAAATATTTATGACTATTCTGGCTTTCTGTTTCTTCTTGAATCAATTTTTAATGAGCTCTAATTTCTAGAATCATGTCCACATCATCTAAGTTTTCAAATGTGGCTGCATAATATGCTATAAACTATCCCTTATCTTTTTTACTGTGCCCTGTGTTTTAAAAAATGGCAAAAGGAATTATCAGGCCCTTTCAAAACAAAAAGTCTAAGTCCCTAATTAAGTGGCCATAACTTGTGCTGCATAGCCACACTTCCAGACTCAACTGATGGGGTGAGTTCCAAAGGGAAGGGCTCAGGGAACCCTGGAGCAAGGCTGCACCCTGAACACCTGGTATTGTGACTTCCATGCAGTCATGGGCCTTCTTCAGAAGTGGCTGGATAGAGAGTGAGTGATGCTGGGGTTGATTCATGGTGCAGTGCGGGGTTCAAAGGTGCCAGGATTAAGGGTATGTGTACTATCCACCATAAGTAGCCTGGATAAGATAGAAAGAAAAGAGATGTGGTTGGCCCTTGCCTGCTTGCTTTTGCTATCTTCGGCTTGCCACAAACTGCTTCTCCTCTGCCATGACTGTCTGCTGAGCCCCTTTGGTGGGAGCCAGCTGACTATGGACTGAAACCACTACAAACTGTGAGCTAAATAAACCTTTCCCCCTTTAACTGTGGGTCACAAGCATTTTGTTTCAGCAACTAGGAAAGAAACTAAGACACCCAGGTTGAAGCCACAAAGAAAAAGATGAAGAAGGCTTGACAAGATAAAACTGTTACATTTCTGTAAATCTGGAAATATCATGAAATTAAAAGGCAAATAGCAGTTGCCCTTGTCCCAGCCTCGTGGCAGCTGCTACCCTCCTGACCCTTCCTGCCAACAACCTGGTGCAGCTGCTGCTTAGAAACACACTCCACAACGCGGCTGAGTCTCCCAGCCAAGGCCTCATAGACCTGGCTGCAAATCTGGAAGAAATTCACAAAGCAGGATGGCAAGAACTCTTTAGCTCCCAAGATCCACTCCAGATAGCTTTCACACTGCCACCAGGGTGGCCTCTGCTGTCCCCACCAAGGCTCCAAGTCACACCTCCAGCCTTGTGGCTTCCCCCCCAACACACACACACACACACACACACACACACACACACCTGGCTAACACAGGGCCAGCATCTTGAATAGAAGTCTTCTCTCTGTCCTCCCTCCCACGCTGCTTCTAGCAACCTGGGAACATCTATCATAGAATCGTGGTGCGGGATCAGAGAATGCCACTTTTAATTGGTAATCTCACAATACTGCCTCTTGGGAGTCTTACTATTTTGTTTAAAAAATTCTCTGATTATGTCTAAGCTGAAAAGAACATGCCACTTTTTCCCATCATAGCAATCATACTGGGTATTTTTAAAGGCTCTAACACTAAATCATATTGCTTTCAAGTAGCTACATTTAAGATCAAAAGCCACAAAGTAAATGAAGAAAACACTTGAAACCAATGCAGACAGGAGGATGGCAGCTCACCTCTGGTAAAAGGGAGGGGTCATTCTGCAAAAGCAGGACCCGAAGCTGGGCTTCGTTGAGGCCAAAAAGCCCGTGGTGTTTCAGAACTTGGATGTTGACCGGGGTGTGGATGTCGTGAGAAAGGCTGCAGGTGGACCTAGAAGAACACCAAGGTCTGTATCAAAGCCAGCGAGGAAGAGGCCAGCTCTCCGCCGACTTGTGAAGGTGAACGATTTCTGGTACATAACCAGAAAGCTGGACTTAAGCAACTCCCTTCCCAGGGTTATTTTCATGTTCCTCGATCTAAAGCCAAGTCACCCCCACTCCACCCCTCCCCCGGGTGGGCGGACCAGTGGGCCCCAGGGGCGTCTGGCCTCACCAGCTGTGTGCACAGTTCGCTCCCCTCATCTCCAGGCCTCGGTTTCCTGGGGTCAGACCAGACCCGGGTTTGACCCTTACACTGCAGGGCTTCCCTACATTGCACAGGTTCAAAAGGTCAGTGCAACTCCCAAGTTTCTCAGATGTCCCTTCAGGGGGCACTGCGAATAAGAGAACTCGGAAGACTCCGATGTAAACCGGATTTAACGCCTGTAATCCTAGGATTCGGGAAGCCGAGGCAAGAGGCTGGCAGAGAGTTCGAGGGCAGCCTGGGCTACAAAAAGATATTTGGTCCCCCAAACGAACAAACAAGCAGTGGGGATACAGGAGGAGCCCCGGTAGCACCCTGCGGCCCGCCCGTCGGGGGTAGTCCCCGCTCGGCCCTCACCAGCAGTCCCGGTGCGGACACTTGCCCAGCATGTGCCGGCGGCAGAAGTGCAGCTGGTCGCAGCCCTGGCACTCGCCGCGCTGGTAGCGGGCGCACAGGCGCGCAGAGGACACGGCCACCACCCTGCAGGCCCGGGCGCCGCCCGCCTCGGCCTCGTCCTGCAGCAGGAAGCGCTCGGGCCCGGCGCGCTGCAGCACGTCCCCGAGCCGCGCGGGCGACAGCTCCACGTGGCCGCGCAGGTCCTGCAGCAGCATGCGGCCGCCGTGCGCGCACAGCACCTTGGTGAGGAACGAGCATACGGTGGGATCCGCCATGGCCGGGCCGCGAGGACGGCTCCGCCCCGTCACGTCCGCGCCGGGGTGGGCAGGGCCAGGCCGGCGGGAGGGAGGCCGGCAGGGTGGCCTCTGCGCCACCGCTGGAGGTGCGCGCTCAGCCTGAGGGATTCCTGGAGCTGGAGCGAGAAGATGCCGAAGCAGATGAGCTCCTTGCTGGAACTGCGAGGGGCTGTAAAAGTGAGACTGGTAAGGGGCCCGGCCGCTTGAGGGGCTGGCAGGAGATGGTCATTAGAGAGGTGGCCGCTGACCATGCGTGACCCTCCGCGTGGTTTTGAATCGTGGTCTCCCCGAATTCAGATGAGGGTGGGAAACACGCACACTGGATTTGGAAGGATGAGAATGAAAAAATACATAGAACATCTCAACAACTGCATATGAATGACGTGGTTGTTATGAGAATTTCACCAGTGTCGTCTATTTTTCTCGTGTAGCAATAAGACAGTTCTATTTTGTTGTAGTTTATTTTGTGATACTGGAGGTGGAACTTGGGAGCCTCAGGCGAGCAGTCCACCACTGAGCTGCTTCCCCAGCCCCAAGCATGTTGACTTCTACACATAGCCCGAGTCTGTGCTCATCATCTGTCATTTGTGCCCAACAGCATGTTTGGTTTGTTTTGTTTTGTTTGTTTGTTGAGACAGAGTCTCACTGTGCAGTTCAGGCTAGCCTTTAACTCACTGTGTAGACCAGGTTGGCCTCCAGCTCCTGATGATCCTCCTGCCTCAGCCTCCTGAGGGCTGAGATTGTAAGTATGCCCCACCACGCCCGGCTACAGCATGCTCACCTCATGACAGAGTACCAGGATGGACGAGGAGTGGGCGAATGCCACCAGCCCCACTGCTGTCTTACAAGGTGCGCGCAAGTACTGAGTGAGTCGATACCAGGTCGTGTAAAGAAGCAGAAGAGAAAGCAGCTGCTGGGACATGCTGAGAAACAGAGCTGTATCAGAGAACCTGGGGGGTCCCTGAGGAAGGCTTTTCTCTGGGAGTTATGTGCTCTGCCTGGTGCGCTCAGGGTCCCCTCAGAGTCGTTCAGCTCTGCGCTCAGCTATGCAACTCCCCTCTGAGGTGGGTCCCCACCTCTAGGAGGAAGAGGCCCGTAATGTTCACTTATGTATTTGTTTGTAGCATTGAAGCTCACAGCAGCAGAACCCGCTTTGTCTGGGCCAGCACTATACCTCCACCATCTGAAAGTGTCTTGTACCGCGCGAGATCTTTTGCATCTGGGAAGGCAACCAAGAGCTGGAAGAGGGGTGGGGAGCGGTGTGAAAAGAATCGACCAGCTCTCCATAGTGATGTCACCATTACTGCAGAGGTGGACTAGTAAAAGTACATTTAAAAAGGAGATATCACAAACTCAAAAAAATAAAGTGTTTGGCCATATGGTGGGACAGGTGTTTTGTTTATTTATTTTGAGGCGCTAAATCTCAGAGCCAGGGCCTTGTGCGTGCTGGGCAGGCACTGGCCTCTGTGCTATACCCCTGGCAGGATAGTTGTTTTACAGAGATCCCGGCCAGCAATAAGAGAATGGATTTCTAGAGGCAAGACAAGATAGGGAGTAACAGAAGTGAAGGCCACTTTAAAGGGCTAGAAGGCCAGTGTTTACTGAGCTGTGGCTGGAGTGGACAATGTCCAGGGGGCTCAGTACACAGTTACGTATACCATCCTGGACTTTGTGGGACATGAGAAAGGATGGAACACAGATCTGCTTGGGTCCCAATCATGCTTGTTCAATGACAGAATACGGCTGCCGTGCGGAAAGGTGGATAAGGTACAGGATGCAACCAGCCTGGCTTGAGTCCCAATTCCCTGGGGCCATAACCTGCTCATTAGCAACCTCCACATCTCGTCTCCGTATTCCCTACCTGTGTTTTGGGTTCCAAATAAACCTTCCAAATAAACTGTTTGCTTCAGACAGAACCCAGCCTAAGACAGAGACCAAGAAAAAGATTAAAGTGTCAGGGGCAGAGACACCTCCAGGAGTGCCAAGCCAAAACCCAAGCCTCCAATGCAGACTGCCGAATGTCTGACAGCGGAAGTCTGGGGATGGATCAGGTCATTCATGAGGAAACGAGTGTGAGGGGGGTGATGATCCCAGAGCACACAAGTGGGAAATGTGGAGTTCAGGAAGAAAAAGTAAAGGCCAGGCAGGTTCACAAGGGAAGGGCAAAGAGAAATGGTTTGAGATGGGAGGTGGCACTTCAGGATTGGAGCTTTAGGGTTTACACGGTTCCTTAAAAATTCCCATGTCCTGCTGCTGATTCTGGGGTTCCTGCTCAGATATGCTTGAGTAGCACAGGCTCTGCGTAAGTCACATGGGGGACTTAGACTGGTGTCACTTGTCAGTTCATCCCATCTGTCCGTAATCTTCTAAACAAAATCTGTCTGCTATCCCTCTGCTCTTTTGAAGCCATGTAGGTCCTCGGTCATAGCCCAGTAGCCATGCACACACCGCCCACTTGGCATCCACTGCCTTTCCTGGTGGTTATGTTTACGGCAGCTAAGAGGAGACAGGAAGTCGTTGCTATTTAGCTTTGCTTCCTCCCACCAAATGGTGGGCTGAAGAGTTCACTCCAGAAACCAGATAGTGGCAGATCTTACTGGGACTGGGAGCCTGCTGTGATGAAACATACACACATAGAAAACAAATAGGCACGCACATAGAAGAATAATTTATCACGGCCCTCAAATACACGTTCATGCTTGTTTTGGTGCATTTTGTGTATTTGAATGCAGGTGTTTGCACAGAAATTGGTTTATTGTATGTTTCTTTTTACTGTGGTCCAAATGAAACGATAGTTTAACCTTTACTTTATCAAGTTCATGCTACCATACCTGTTGCTTTCTCTCTCCCTCTTTCCCTCTCTGTCTCTCTCCCCTTTCCTGCAGTCTCCATTCGAATCTCTGTGATTTAAAAAGAATGTATAGAGAAGGGCGTTTGGAGGACTGGCTGACTGGATAATTCTGCTGATAACCATTTATACTTTTAGCTTTTGTTAAAGTGTGGCACTGTTTGTTTGGTTTTTGTTTAAAGTGTGGCCCTTGTTGCCTACCCCAGGATGGGAGGAAGGGAAGAATGTGAGCAACTGCCAGCCCTCAAATATGTGCCAACCGACTTGGGGTTTCTCCATCTCCTCTGCATTGCCTGGCAATGGGCTAAAGACTGTTGCTCCTCGCTCATCAAATCCTGGAGTGATGTCTTAGTCACTTTCTTAGTGGCTGAGACACAATAGCCAACAGCCACAGCTTAAAGGAGAAGACACTTACGTGGCTCATGATTTCAGAAGGTTCAGTCCATGGTTTGCAGGCTCAAATGCAGAAAGACCATGATGGAACAGTCTGGGCAGACAAAAGCTGTTTATGTCATGGTGGCCAGGAAGCAGAGAAGGGAGGAGCCCCTCCAGGTCACAGCCCCAGTGACCCAGCTAACAGCAAGTCAGCTGTAGCACCCCCATGAGCCAGTCACCTTCCAAACACCCTGGCACTGCACACAAAAGTATTGGGGGTCATCCTTCATCTATACCGTAACAAGTGATAAAACTCACTGTCTCTTCTCCCCTTTGAATACACTGGTATCTGCAGTTGATTATCTCTGTGGATATATGAACCAAAAGAGCAAATAAAGGCAACAGAACAGAATGGTTTTTTTTTTCTTTTTATTTGCTAGTCTCCAATTAAGCAAACCAGGATGTAATACAACTTGATTACTAAAACAAATAGTTGCGCTTACTAATACCACAGGCTTTTTTGCAAGGCACCAGTGGAGGAAGAACACAGCTAGCCTGGGTGTCAGGTATAACATAAAAAAGTAAGACAGATCTATTTGGTGCTTGAGCTTACATTCTAATACAGAAAGTTAACCATTTCAAATTGTATAGATCCTAAAAATGAACAAATCAAGGCACAAAGCATTTTAAAAACTGAGGGCTTGGGAGGCAAGGATCTCAGCTATGGAAATAACAACTGAGTTCATCTAAGGGTGCTAGACATGAACTATGTCAGTGGTTCTCAAAGTGGTATATTAGAAAGTGATGGGGCGTGGCTGGTTTCATGATAACTGAGGACTATACCGTCACCAAATAGATGCAGCCAGAGATCACAGATGTCCTACAGTGTGTGGTTCGGTCCCACACAACGAAGAATTATTCTGCACCCTGTTCGACTGTCTAATGTCCTGTTGGACATTTAGGTAGGACCTACAACTCGTCTGAGAGAATAAAATCAATTCCTTTATTTCTTCTGAGACAATTTGTAATTCGTCCTATTCTTATTTCAGTTAAGGTGATTTCACCCATTCCTTTACCATAGACAGGTAAGTCATGTGGTCTGTTAGGACTTAGCCTAAAGCTGATTTTCATTCTGTCACACAGACCTCTAGTATTTCATTGTTCTGTGCTATAGGCAATAGCTCCTGATCGACTCTTACGCCCAAAACTATGCATTGTAAGGGTAAACATCTGTCTGTGTCATGGCTTATAAGCGTAGTCATGCCTGAGCATTTATATAATAAAGTGCATTTTACTCTCATTGCAAAGTTTGTCTCCATTGCAATAGGTCTAGAGCAGTCAATTTTTTTAAAGAAATTCCTTTATGTAAATAGATGATATTATCTATGAATCATCTCAGGACAGAAAGGAGATCACACTATAAAACATCTGCTCTGAAAAGGATGACAAGGCCTGGTAGGGTCTGTGGTTGCTGTGATTAGGCTGAAGGCAGGGGCACTGTTAGCATTTAGCATGTGAGAGCCAGGTGCGCTGGACACTTTGCAATACGTTGGACAGCTTCTCACAATAAGAAATTATTCTGCGCCCTATACGAATTTTGAATGTCTCACCTGACATTCATGTAAGACACAAAGCTCGTCTGCAGGAATATATTTCCTCATTTGTCTGTTTCGGAATCTGTACATTTTCTTACATAGTACTGTATTTCAATGAAGGTCATTTCGTTCTTCCTCCTATACACACGGAAGTGTTACATGCAAGGAAGTGGTGGTATCACTAGTCTATATGCTAGTGTCCACTCGTTTCCCTGCTTTATTCCTCTTTCCATGCTTTTCTGTAAATAGCTTCTGATCTACTTTCAAGTTTACATTCATTATCAGTAGGTGTAAGCATCTGACTTCTTCATGTCTTATAGTATTGTGATATTGTACCTAAGTTATGAACCTTTTATTTCCCTTTCATGTTAATATTAGTTTGTTTAAATTTTTTAACTTACTCCTAGAATCATGTATGGATAGAGCATGTTAGCTTTTAATTGCATTTTGAGGATAATAAAGCATATCTTGCAAAGTATTTGTTATTTTTTAAAAAAGGCAGATGTGCTCACTGAGAACCACTGAACTAGGTAAGAAGGGGACCAAGAACTGCCAAGAAGCTGAGCACGTTGTACAGAAGGAAATAAATGACACAGATGTAGGGAAAGGAAAGATCTTTTTGGGGCTGTGATCATGGTTTTGAACTTTATCCAAAAGATGCAATACAAAACCAGGCATGGTGCCGCACGCCTGTAATCCCAGCACTTGGGAGGCTGAGGCAGGAGGGTCGTTGTGAGTTCAAGACCAGCCTGGGTTACAAAGTGAGCTCAAGGCCAGCCTGAACTGCATAGCGAGACCAAAACGACCAAAAAAAAAAAAAATGTGGTCCAGGTTGGGTTTGCAATCCCATTAAGTAAAACTTTAAATTGCCAGTAAGGAGAAAACAGATTAGAAGGGAACAAAGAGATGTGTAAGAGGGAAAACTGCACTTGGGAATGACTTTAACATGTGTGAGGAGTCAGGGTGACTGCAGTTCTGCTTGAACACACAGAATGGATCCAGAGACTGCTTTTACTCAGGGTACAAACAGATCCCTCTGAGGGAGCAGATAAAGATTTCCATTTTGGACCACAGGTGCCTGTGGAATATCTAACTCGAGATGTTTCCTGGGCAGCCGGGAAGAGCTGCATACATCACACCCCTATAGCACCAGGATCAAAGTCAAGAGAAGGAAACCACTGGGAGAAAAAATTAAATAAATAAGAATCATTTGTGGCAAGCTCCCAGAAAATAACCATACTCTAAAAAAAGCCGACATTTGTTACTGATGGAGAACTGTGAACCTTTTTGTACTGACCTAAAATCTGACTAATATAAAAAGCACTTCTAATGCCAGTTAATTATTTGTAACATGTCTGCTAGAGGGAACTCTAGTAGGAAATTTTGGCAACAGGTACGGAATGTTGAAAAAGAAAAATTAGAAGGAAAAACCTAATTTGCAATCAGGAAGGAAATATTGGCCCAGGCACTTCAAAAGCTCTAAAAACTATGACAATTCCACAGAATCCACTATCTTTACACAAATAAATCCCTACCAGGCATGAGGCCTGTTTGGGACCTTGTTCCCTTTGTTCTAAATGTGCGCTCACCAGAAAGCAAATCACACCCCCATTGGAGGCCCATCCCTTGTAGGATGGCCCTGCTACTAATTTCTCGGTGAGCCTCGTCTACCATGCAAACGACCACAATAGCATTTGAATGTATGTTTATATGACTCTTACTACTACAACTCATTTCTCCTAAAATACAGACACTTTCCTGAAGGCCTGACCTGGAAAACAAAAAAGCTTTCTCTGTAACAGATGAATTAGAACATACATGTCTACTTTGCCATAATTATATAAAGAATCCAAATGACAATTAACTCCAGTTGGTGGCCTTTCTGAGTCATACTTGGTGGTTCTTATGACTGCATTCCAGAAGGAGCCACCCCTGTGGGGTCTGCCTCGTAACTAAATGTAGAAATAGACATGAGTTCTTAATTCATTTCAGCACATGATAAGATACAGCACTGCGGTTACGTCTATAACAGCGTTTATAGCTACTCTTTTTACTTTTCTTCTTAGCATATCCCCGCGCATTTTTCCCAGCTTTCACAGTGCCCCACCCAAGGCTGTACCATTTTTTGTCCTTATTTCAGCAGGCAGTATTAGCTTACTTTCAAATTTTCCAAATTGATTTTTTTTTTCAAATGAACCAAAACAAAACCATGTTACCCAGTATACTCAAAAGAAAGAGTAAGTGAAAGAAAATGATTGGTATAAATACAGGAAATTTAGAAACTGGCCTTGACCAGTTACAGCTAAGACAGTGCAAACTTTCCAACACACTGAAGTTATTATGAGAGCTTTTAAAAAATACTACGGCCGACTACTCAGGGTACAGAGTACTTTTGCTCCAAGGAGTGACTTAACAGGGAAGTGTACAACCGGGGTATTGGAATTTTTGTACAGCAAAGCTTGGGAATGATTGATGTAAGACAATAGATAACTTAGAAAATAGAAAAGTCTAACCATTATCTAGAGCAATTTGGTCCTCTATGCAGGGAAAGTGGTTATGGCATCCTGGATAATGCTGCCTTCATCATCTCTAGCTAATCACACAGGCTTTCTCTTTGTCTTTCTCTTTGTCTGTTTCAGTATATTCAATCAAATATGCTGGGTAAATCTGATCCTTCTGGAAGATGACAAAAACAGAGGGATTCAGCATTGTATCCACACAGCTGTTGTACGGCACGGGAGGGTTCACGTACATCCTGTTTCCCTCAATAAAATCTCCCGCCAAGACTCGGGCCACAAACATAACGGTGTTTTTGGCATCGTACACGGAATTCTTGTGGGAATAGATGGCTTCCTTTGAGAAGTGATTTCCTAGAAATAATCAGAAAGAGAAAAAGCTTGAGAGTTATGATGAAAGCATGACTATGGTTTATAAGATTACTCACAGACTCAGATGACCAAGCAGACTAAGCATGTGTCAACAGTGCTGACAGCATAAATCTCCTCTCTGCTTAAAAAATGTGTGCACAAGTACACATCACTGATGCGGACAAACCCATAGAAATGGCAGGGACTCACAGCAAGCCCCTGGGTACTGATCGTGCGGTGGCCTTGCAGTGGCACCATCTGTGGCACTTGAGCAGAAGGAGTTGAATAAGTTAAGTTGGAACTGATGCGCCAAAGCTGTTTCAGAGCAGAGGCCACTCTACAGTGCACACATCTGAAGGCACAAAGGTCATTTACTATGGATGGGAAGCTCTCGGGAAATAGCACAGGGAAGGAACTGACCCTCACCAAGCTTTCCAGACAGCTGATGAATAATCCTTTACCTTCAGGACACCCCAGATAACCATGGAGCTTTCGTAAATGGCTGATACACAAATTGCTGGCAGTTGGAAATTTCCTGTTTATATTATTCTCACTGTCAAATGCTTTGCGCCATTTTGAAGGAAATGCAACTTCTCATTTCTACACAAACATGAATATGTAAAGTGAATTCTTCCTATTTGTGATAACAACTGTTTAGTATGTTTTCCATGTATTGTGTTTGTTGTCATCTTGTTCATGCATGTTTAAGCTCCAGAAACGTGGCTTATCTTGAATAGATGCCATATGGGTATTCTAGATAAATGGTGTTGAACTATATTTGAAGTAAAATAAGAAAGCTCTGGTTTGAATGTTGAATGTCCCCTGTGGGTTTAAACCCTTAAGGCTCAGTTCCCAGAGTGCACTATGGAGAGGTGGGAGCAGCTAAGAGATAGAGCCTCGGGGAGCCTTTTGGGTCATGGTGGGGTGGGGTGAGCCCTCTGAGAGGACCGTGGCACCCTCCAGTCCCCTCTCTGCACTGTTGCCAAAGACATGATTGTTTTGACACCACCCACCACTCTCACCAGACTGAAGCCAACGCATGCGCCACACTTTTGAACTTCAAAAACTATGCACTAAATAAACCTCTTGTTTAGTCACCCAGGGAGTTTCACTGCAGTAATCCAAAGCGGACTACAGCACTAGCTGACTGTCGGGTCCACTTCCATTCCTTTTCCCAGACAGCGGCTTGGTGGAAATGTTTTCACAAGTGTTCCTACACATTCACGTACACCTATAGGCACACGTACTCTGGTGTCATAGTATATAACTTATTTGTTCACGAATAGTATTATACTATACCAACAGTTCTACACATGAGAAACTGACAGGTTTAAATTTCACATGTCATGTGTCACTTAAAATGGTTACCCCAGAGCTTCCAAATACATCCGATAAGTTTCAGTAATGTATGTAAACTCTATAAACAGGAAGCTCTAGTATAATTCCACAGCTTAAAACCTTCCATTAACTCCCGAGTCCTCATGGTCAAGTCTGAACGTTTTGCTGTTTGACCATATTTTGCGGGGCTCATCCCTCCCTGTCTAGACACTGACCCATGAGGTGGATGAGGCCCCCTCATATCCCGTTCTCGGGAGCATTTCTGGAGTGGGGTTACAGCCTCCCTGTTCCTCTTATATCAGTGGTACATTTTCATCATTTAATTATTTATGGAAAATTATGTGTTTGGGCCCGTGTCTAATTTATTCACCACTGTGTGTCCAGCATCCAGTGTACAGAAGGCACTCAAGATGATACCTGAATGACTAATTTCTTGCTTTTGGAGACTATATATAAATTTAATCTTACTTCTGAGTTGGACCCCATCAAACTATTATTTACTTACTAGATGCGAACAATTCTGCCTTGCAGTTTTTTGGTTGTTTATGTTTTTAAAAGTTGCATGTAGGATTATAAGAGCAAAAGGAAACAGGTATGAAGCTTGTGTGGGCAGGACTTGTAGGACTGCAAGTCCCAGGGGGCCCAGAGTAGCTGAGAAGGGGAGAGGCAGCTCCGGTGAGGGTCAGGCAGAGCCACTATGTTATGGTTGATACATTGTGTCAACTTGGGGAGTCTAGAGGTTCTGCTGAGTGACTTAGCAGGAAGCCAGGGTGCTTACTTTGTATACATCCTGAGCCTGTGGAAGAGGAGGGCATGGAGACTATGTGAGAGCTACACCCCCCTGGGTGGGGGTAGGCTATTTACAATGTAAGGGAAGGAAAGAGACTGCTTGCAGCCATTCCTACCTTTTTGCTGGCTGTTTTCTGCTGTGTTCTGCTGCCATGAACATTTCCCCTCTGCCATGTGCCACTCTGCCTCTGAGCCAGCCAAGTATGGACTGAAACCTCCACAAACTGTAAGCTAAATAAACCTTTCCTTCCTTCATTTTGGGCATTGTGTATTTTGTCTCAGCAACGAGAAAAAAGTAACCAAGACACATTGCCAGTGAACAGCAGTGGCAGGCAGTGTCACCAACAGGTAGAACAGTCTGCAAGCAAAAGATGGTAGTCGTGCGAAGGCCCAGCTCCTGAGCCACACTAAGACCCAAGTCAGCTGGGCCATTCTTATCTTTGCATTTATGTTACTGTGAGCTTAATTTCTCTCCATGACTCCTTAATCCTGGACATGCTGATGGGCACAAAATGACTACATACACCTCTTAATTGAAGCATGTACAGACCTTTTCCATATTTGTTTTCGAGAGTTCCATGTAAGGTCCAGACAAAATTATTTGCACAGATGGAATCCACTTGGGTGCGGCTTGCTGCATAAAATAGAAGTCTTTCCTTCTTCTCTGTCATCATCAGTCGCTTCCTAATATAGGAAATGTGAGACTTAACACCAAGAACATTCTTCTCCTACTCTAGTTGATAACACTGATCCCAACTAAAGTTTAACCATCTTAAAATTTTCTTCCATCTGCTTTCAAAATGGAAAATTTAAAACCACAACTGTAAAGTAATAAATTTATGAAAACATTTAAATTGTAGAAAGAGAATTATCAAAATAATCCTTCCAGGCTGGGTGTGATGGTGCACGCCTGTGATCCCAGCACACAAGAGGCTGAGGCAGGAGGATCCTTATGAGTTCAAGACCAGCCTGGGCTACAAAGTGAGTCCAGGGCCAACCTGAACTGCACAGTTAGACCTTGTTTCAAAAAAAAAAAATCCTTCCAAATATTATGTAAGCAAATCAGATAATGTGGTCACCAACCTTTCAAAAGAATTGAGGAGCTCTGGATTATGGATCTTCTTTATCTTTTCGATCTTGAAATTTTTCATAGACTCTTTGAAGTAATCCCTTATTGTGGCATATTCTAGAGACTCGTTACTGAGATCTAGCAACTAAAAAAGTTAAAAAATACATATATCAGAAGCAGGAAACATTGAAAGCATGCCATGCCCACATGGATGAGCCCCTATGCCATGCATGTCACTGCCAGTTCTCAGAGAGGAGGTGGTCCGCATGTGCCCATTCATCCAGTGATGAACCTAACAGGCAACAGGCCCGTCCACCTAGGCCAAGTTAAAGCTAGAAAAACATGCCAAAGGAGGTTCCCTGCAGTGTCAGCTGAGTACAGTGACGGACAAGCTTCTTGCCTGAAAGTCCAAAACCAGTGCAGCACAGAGGAACAAGATGTCCCCGTGGAATCTAAGCAGATTGATCTGCACAGAAATCAGAGTGAGATGTGGAAGCTACATGACCTAGCCATGGTTTTGCCCCAACCAGGGCAGGAGATAAAGGGAGCACAGGGAGCCAAGTCACTTTCCCTGTCACCCATGAAATAGAGCTAAAGGCCTCTGTCCCTCACTGAGGAGCTAGCTGCCCAGGTGCAGCCAGGTGCAGCTGAACCCCGAGGCAAACCACATGATCACTGCCTTGGATGGCAGAGTTATGCTGAAGCCCTTCATTCATTCCGATAAACAGACATTTGTATCAATGTGCTTTTTCCCACCCTTAAAGGATTCCCCCACCAATCAAGTAAAAACCAAGTACCTTGAACCCATTCGAAGGGAGAGAGCCGACATTCCTCTGAGGAGCAAATGTTGAGGCAGCAGCCTCTGGCAAGGTCTTCTCGGGCTGATGACTGGAAGCAGTGTACCGCACCTGGGGAGGACTGTAGAGAAAGACATTTCAATTGCTCCCTGCCCCATATGCCCAAGCAACCTCCCGCCCCTGACTTCTGCCCAAGAAGCCAAGGTTTCCTCCTAGAGAAGCCCACTGCTTATTTCTGTTTTTTTTCTTTCGGCCACACCCTGGCACCTTCCTGGTATTGATGTGCCAATAGTCATGCTTTTTAAAAATGCAGTAACCTTCATAGACCTGATGCTTTAACTTTCTGCTTGACTTGTGGGTGTTCTAATCTGTTATCATGCAGCAAGCATGTTTTTCAGCTGTTTTGTAGGATGATAAGACATTGTAGTAGGGATATGGATAGAAGAAATTGGCTTTTCCTGTATGGTGTGAACTGTAATTTCAGGGTAGCTGTATATGAGGAAGAATTCTTTTTAGATGAACCCACAGCGAACGCAACAGAATCAAGAGAATTAGAAAACCACCATTTTGTAGCATTTACTAACATACTGAACCTAAACAATAGATACTGTGACCACTGAGTGACAGATCAGATGAGGACTGGAGGAATCAGACTGGAATGACGGAAGCCACTCCTTAATCTGCATCAACACTTGGACAACTGGATGATACGTATCTCCTTAAGAAGATGTGACCGGAAGTACATCCCTTACAAAGTATTCTTGACCAAAAATTGAATATAGTCGGTTCCCCAAATTATATCATAGATTTATGGAAATTACCCATTAAATGGCCCCACAAGGATAAAGTCTGCTCATATTCAAACTGGGAAATTCTATACATTAAATCACTCAGTTTCTTTTTTTAAAAAATGAAAGAAATGAAGGAAACTAACACATTAAAAGTTGAGATAGATCAAAGGCAACACACAGACCCTATTTAGATACTGACTGGAATAAGGCAACTCTGAAAAGTCATTTATAACACAATGAAAGAACAGCATGCAGTGGACATAAGATGACATGAAGGAATTGCTGCCACTTTTCTTAGGTGGGTTAAGGGTATTAAATAACAGTTTTTACACTCCTTATCTGTTAAAGACACCTAAATTTGTTACAGAGAAATTACACACATGTGGGATGCACATACAAATATCCCAGCAGAGGAAAAACTTAGAGCTGATAGACTAGAAGAAACAAGATGGTTAAATATTGACAGTCGAAGTTGGATGTTAGCTACGTAAGAGTTTATCATATAACTCTCTCTGCTGTGGTTCATGTTTCACATTTACCATGATCAAAACAATTCCATTTTAAAAGTAAACACCTTCAGGAACAAACTGTTTAAAGATCCCCTTGTGTGAAATGTAGACTCTTTTGGAATGAGAACGATTGGCCCTGTTTTATCTGTATTTTATACTTGGATTTCCACTGCCGTGTATGTGACTGGCACTGACCAGAATGTGAGGCCACGCATGGGAGCAGTTACTAATACACAGTCTTGTCCATCAGAAGGTAGGCTATGTGCATGCGTGAACTATACCAGGTATGACCAAAATACATGTTTAAACTGGAATTATTCACTACAGTGGAAGATACACTGCCGTTAACCTGGCTCACAATACCATCCTCACTTTGGACATATTCGCTCATCATTCTTGCACTTGAAGCTGTTCACTACACTGTGTCCTCATCCACCTTCTTCACCAGATCAGGCACCATGAATCTTCTGGATCTTTCCCCAAAGTCAAATTGACCAAGAAAAGCAAACATTTTTAATTGATCTAGGACATCAGTTAGCCACAACAAGGCAACTAAAGACACTTGTGAAAGAGAACTGCCAGAACTGCTTCAGAAAGCGGCAAGAACAATGGGATAAGTATGCTTGAAGCAAAGGGGAGAGGGGTTAATGGTAATGTTTTTTACTGTATGAATTTTTTTTAATTTTACCATTCACCGTGTTTTTTATCAATCCATATATTTCTTTTTCTTTTAACCTGCAATATTTTATTTCATTAATGTGAACATTAAAAGTGCTAGAAGCTAGGCATGGTGGTACAGGCCTGTAATCCCAGCACTCGGGAGGCTGAGGCAGGAGGATCACTGTAAGTTCAAGACCAGCCTGGGCTATATAAGTGAGTTCAAGGTCAGCCTGCACTGTGTAGCAAGACACTGTCTCAAAAAAAAGTGCTGGAAATGACCTTAAATAGCTAGATCAATTTGATTCTAATTCTGGGAAAGTCAAGTTAAGAAATATAGAGAAAATTAGGCAATTAGTGGCAGAAGGTAAATTGGAGAAGATGTCCAGATTAAAACTCTGAGGATACAATTAGTCATCTTATTTACATGTACACCAAAATTCTCTTTTATCTGCAAGGGACATGTTCCAAGAACCCTGATGGATGCCTGAGGCTGCAGACAACTGAACCCCACAAAAATTATTACTTTTCCCTATACATATCATAAATTTTAATTTACAACTAGGCACAGTGAGATTAAGATTAATTTTAAATTAAGAGATTAAGAGATAAAATAGAACAATTATAACACTATAATGTGACAAGAGTTATGTGAATGTGATTCTCAACATCAGTTAAGTCAGTATCTTTTTCTACTGTACTATGTTTGCAAACTGAGGTTGAGAGGAGGGAACTGATATTGCAAAACATGAAACTGTAGGTACAGGGAAAGAGTGTGTGTGTGTGTGTGTGTGTGTGTGTGTGTGTGTGTGTATTACTGTCTGTAAATACTAGGGGAATAAAAATAATAACCAGAGATATTACTAGCATCTACTGAACTAGCCATTGTTCTACATGCCTAGAGTGCATTACTCAACCAACCTCCAGAAAAGTACTGTTATTAAGCTCATTTTATAGATGTGAAGGTGAAGAGTGATTCGTTTGTCCAAATCCCCACAGCGAATGAATAGTGGGCAGACTTTTAGTAGAGGTGCCTGAAAATCAGAGATCAGTATGTACCTGCAAGGACCTGTGACCCTGGGGTGCTGTGATCTACAGGAGAACCCGAACTAACCCCCCACTCCTTGAGGTCCTGCCATAGCTCATTTCCAGCTCCCGTTGCTGTTCTCGTGAGATGTTATTTTCCACGTTCCCTCAAGGTTTATCCTTTTCATGAAATACCTTGGATTCTTACAACCAAACGGGCCTAACTAGAACATCCTGATTTTAAACCTTCCTTGAAATCTGCCTTCACTATCACATGTCACTTGGAGGGGAAAAAAAAAATCCAACTCCAAAAATGTTCATGTACAAAGTAGATTTTTACTGAAAGTTTCAGGAACAGACAAGAAAATTACAATGACTATCCCATAGCAAAATTCCCTTTTAAAATTCCCTTTACAATAAATTGATATAACTAAACCAATTAAAAATAAAATAAAACATAAAAAATTTCTTTGCTGCATGTGGTGGTATACACCACTGAGCCCAGCACTTGGGAGGTTGAGGCAGGAGGATCGCCATGAGTTCCAGGACAGCCTGGACTATACAGTGGGTTCAAGGCCAGCCTGAACTACATAATGGGACCCTGTCTCAAAAAAAAATTCCTTTAATCAATTTGACCTTTCTCCAAAGTCTTTATTCGGGTGGCCACCTCATCTCTCTCTCTCTCATCTCTCATCTCATTCTCCATGAATCATACACAGTCAAAGACATGGGAGGATCCAGAGCAAAACAAAAACTCAGTGCACTTGATTTCTTAGGCATTCTCCATTAATCCAGTTGGAGAAGTTGAGGCCCAGAGTATTTAAGAAACAAACATAAAATCCCCCAAGAACCAGAGGCCTGGCCCAACATGTGTGTGTGTGTATGTGTGTGTGTGTGTGTGTGTGTTTCCAGGGATGAAAGACCAGGGCTTCATGCATGCTGTGCAAGTGCTGAACTTCTGAGCTACCACCCACACATCCCCACTCCCTGGTCTGGTATTCTCAGCCAGAGCACTCTGCTTAACAGAGGGCCTTACTAAAGATAATGCGAAAGAAAACTGCAATGCAATGCAAGCAGGAACTTCTCAAGAACACAGGATCCAGACGCAGGAGTGATGCGCTGTGATCAGGAAGTGAACATCTCAGACACTGGCCAGCTTGCAGAGCCTCGGAGCACTTACTCTGGCCTCCTTCTCATCTGTTGCACATCCAGCGAGGAAACAAATGTTGGCCTTCGGACAACATTCTTCTGAGTCTTGGAATCTATGTTTGTCTGAATCATCCCTTTAGACACAAAAAATAAAACTATCAAGCATCATCCTAGAAAATGACTCATGTTTCAGAGGCAATTTGCATGGCAAATGTTCATGACTGAGTTGTAGTGTGAACTTAGATGAACACATGATAAGACACATGTATCCCCCACAGCTTATTCAAAGATTCAGAATGCAATGTGGTAGGTGAACGTTCAGGAACAAACCTAATATTGAAATCAAAGGTGGATGGTAAAAGAGGAGAACTGGGATACAAGATGATTAGACTTCATGCGTGCAGGCAGCCCCCGAACCAGAAAGCAGTGATTATGGATCAACGCCTGTTAGCCAAATCTTTGAACATCAAGTGTGAAATGTTATTTTCCAGTTCATGCATGTTGTTGGCCTGGCTGCACACTGTGACAGTGATCCTTTTAAGAAGTAAATCATGCCAGATGTGTTGTGAACACTTGTGATCTCAGCACTCAGAAGCTGAGGCAGGGAGATTGCTGCAGATTCAAGACCAGCCTGGGCTACATAGTGAGTTCAAGGCCAGCCTGAAATACCTAATGAGATCCTATCTCTCTCTCTCTCCAAAAAAATTAATCATTATATATTGCTAGAAAGAGTATAAAATGGTACAACCATTTTGGAAAATAGTTTGGTAGTGTCTCATAAAGTTAAACATGTCCTACCAAATGATCCAGCAATTCCCCTCCTGGGTATTTAAAGATTAATGGAAACCCAAACAGAGAAATTTCAGATGAATGTTCATGGCTACATTAATACATTAATAACTAAAAAGTGGCAACAACCCAAATGTCCATCAACTGATGAATAGATAAGAAGGTGATCATGTATCTTTATAATGGAATATTACTCAGCAACAAAAAGAACTATTACACATGCAACAGCATAGATGAATCTGAAAACTGCTATTCTGAGTGAAAGAAGCCAGCTAGGTGCAGAATACACCCTGAAAGAGCCTATTTATATGAAGTTCTAGAAAAGGCAAAACTGACTTAGAGGGGTATAAAGCAAATCAGCTGTAGCTTATCATGGGAGTAGAGGATGGTGGGGTAGACAGAAACTTACTGCAGAGTGGGGGGGGGGAACATTATGATTGGTGGAAATGTTCTGGTTACATGCCTCTGCCAGCACTCAACCAACACACACTTGACTTGGATGCATTTTGCATACTAATTAAGCCTCGATAAAGGTGACACATAATAAAACAGACAGGACCAGAAAATAAACAAACTCATTAGGCCATGCTGCAGTGCTGCCCAAATCTTTCCATGGCTTCTGTGTTTAACCAAACAAACAACCCAGGTTTCTATCTCTGCTCGCAGATTTTCCTGCTCCTTGAAACCCCAAGCTTCTCTGCCCCTGGCCTGGCTCTGCCATCCCCTGCTGCACCCCCACACCCATTCAGGGGTCCAGGCTGCTGCTCACTCCAAATCCTCCTGGGATCAACCTGCGCTCTCCACCGCTGTCTCCTCCATTCTCTGGGTACTTCATTACAGTGTTTTGCCAACTTACCTTTCAAAAGAGTTGGTATAATGGTCCTTAAAAGCTACATCACTCCCTGGTTTTGAGCCCCAGTACCACCAAAAGAAAGCTACATTACCTCCCAGTGCTCTGGGAGGCTGAGGCAGGAGGATTACAAGTTTAAGTCTAGCCTGGGCAACTTAGTGATTTAGTGACCCTGTCTCAAAATAAAAAAAAAATTTAAAAGAGCTGGGGATGTAGCTCATGGAAGAAGTCTCGAGTTCAATCCCCAGTACCACCAACACTACCAAAAAAAAAAAAAAAAACAAAAAAAACAAATATATATATATATATATATATATAGTAATGAACACACACAAAGTAGTACAGGATTCAAATCTCAGGTACTATGTGGGAAGTGCAGGATCTGAGAGAATCTCACTTATGCCAAAACAGCCCTGGTCCAGTCCTGGAGTCCTCGAGTCCTGGAGTCTCTGTTCATGGGAACGGAGGGTGCCGGGGTTGTGCCAGTGGGACAGTACTTGCAGAGGGAGGACAGCTCCTGCCCTGCTTTCCTACTAAACATGACAGAGGAGTCAGCAGAAGCTGAGCAGAAGACCTTTCTATACCGGCTCAAGTGAACACAGTAGGGGCTGGGGATATAGCTCAGTGGCACAGCACCTGTCTGGCAAGCACAAGGTCCTGTGTTCAATTCCCAGTACAAAAAAAAAGTTAATATAGCAGAAGGCAGAGTACTTTAGCCAATGTGATGGATGGAACTATTGGCCTAGATGAACAAGCCTAAGAGGAACAGCAAGTTTCTAAAGCTCTGAAGCTACCTACAGCCTCATGACCGCTACTGCATTCTTCAGCATCTGAACATTCAGCTGTCTCCCCAAGAGTCAACTCAAGCTAGCAGAGCTGAAGTGGTCCCCAGAGCTACTTCCTGTCATCCTCTGCTTTTCCAGATGAGGGTACTAGGGCAGGGCAGGCCAAGTGTCCTTCTCCAAGAGTATAGCCAGTGTCCCCCAGAGCCAAGGCTCTAAACACAGGTCTGACATCCATCCATGACATTCCCCTCGCTAAGTGAGCCCTCACAGGGTGTGGGACGCAGCCCAACGTCCTCACTCCGTTAAGGTGTGCTGTGTTCCACTGACAAATGACCCTGACAAATGCTGTTCACAAGACTTACCTTGGAAACTCAGCTCATACTTCCGAGCACCCGCCTGGAATGGTACAATTCCCCTAGGACAGCTTTGAAAGAAAGACTCCAGGTAGGAAGAGTCCACATTAGAACCTGGCTGGTTGTTGCTCTAATTAAAAAAAAAAAAAAAGAAAGAAAATATCAGGGTAGGACTTTAGGAAAACCTCTACTGTTACATCTTATTTAGTCTGCTTTCAGTCGTGGCTCTTTTGGGGGGTGCTTATTGAGACAGGGCCTCACTATATAGCCCAGGCTGACCTTGAACTTGCGGCAATCCTCGTGCCTCAGCCTCCTAAGTGATGGTATTACAGGCATGCACCACCACACCCAGCTTTCAACCTTTGCACAGCCCCTGGTGTAATGCCTGTGTGCACCTGCCCCAGCAGAACCCAGCCCTCCGCACTTCAAGAAACAGATCCTCACAGGCCATTTTAGCTCAGCACATTTAGAATTGTAGTGAAGGCAGGTGAAGGAAGACTTTGGACTTCTCTCAGCTCCAACAGGTGTGCTGGGCTCCAAACATAAGTGATCCACTTTTCCCTGTGGCCCCAACCAGAGTAAGTAAATAAAATAATCGAGCGTCTAGCCGGTTGATTATACTGCACCTAAACTTGAAATAAAAAGCAAAGGAAAAGATAGATAATAGGCAATGGTAAGGGGAACTAGAGATGGAGGGAGGCAGGAGGGAGCAGAGGGGAAGGAGATGGACCAAAAAGGAGAGAGAGCTTCTGCAAATGGGAAGAAGACTAAGATATGTGGAAGGAGCAGGATAAGAGAGGAGGGTAGGGAGTGCAAAGAGAAGTAAGATGTGTTATGTACGTGCACCAGCTCCTCCTGACAAATGTAAGCAGCAAACACGCATCAATAAAAATTAAAATGGATTAAAAAGTTTTTCATTTTAAAAAATGAAAACTAACTTGAACTTGCCCCTGACAAGGGCTATGATAAAGGAGTGAGGAATATTCAGGAAAACAAAGCTCTAAAAGTCTCTCATTTTAAGACATCTGTGAAGGAGTTGAACATCAGGATGGTGAGCAAAGGGAGGGGTGTAGATCTCTCTAGGGGGCAGGCTATGCCACCACTGCACCCTGCCCTGTGGCAAGGGCAGCAGACCACAGCAGATTGGATGTAAGGTTCTAACACAGGGGTTCCCAGCATTTCAAGGTAGTGAAACACTTGTTTCTTATGAACTAGAATGGAGGGGACTGTGCCAGTGAAATCCTGGTGGCCTCCGTGCTGGGGAGGGACTTAGGGTCCCTTGATGATATTCCAGACTCTCTAGCTTTCTGCTGCACCCATGCCCACCTCTCCCAAAGGGATCTGCCTTCTTGATGAGAAGGAAGGGCCCAGAATGAAAGCACCCAAGGAAAATGTCCCAGGTGAAGAGTCTGAGCGGTTCTCCTTCACTGGCAGAGGAACAGGGCTGGAGCAGAGAAGCTGTGTTCAAACACGTGCACACAGGGCAAAGCAGATTAAGGGTGACTGTCTCAGGGCAGGACCAGGACAAAGTGGAAGGCTTTGGCAGAACTTTCTAACCTACAGCACCCAGCAGATCGTACCATGAAGATGTCTATTGCCAGGGAAAACTGAAAGGGAGATGGTGGCCACGGTTGCATGAGGCCTGCTAAACTATCTGCCTTCTCTGGCCCAAAGAGCAACCAACATTTATGGGCTTAGGGGTTTCTTGTGCCCCCAACCAGAGGTGGAGTCTGAAGTCTTGTATCCATCCCCTGTCCACTCAGCTCTGTAGAACCCTGGCATAACAGGTCACAACTTTTCAAATTCTGACGTCCCTGTGAGTCATCCAGAGACTGGGTTCAAGTGCAAATTATAATTCAGAGGAAGTGGATGAAGGGTTTGGGGCTCCACATTTCAACGGCTCCAAGACACTATCAATGCTGCTGGTTTATGAACGTCACTTTGACTAGCAAGGCTCTAGGGTCTAGACCGGAGCTACTTCTAGAACATTCTGCAACGGTGGAAATGTTTTCTGTGCTGTCCCATGTGACTGTAAAGGGGGAGGCAGAAATCTTACCTCTACCTTCTAGAGTTTCTCAGGTGGACCTGTGAATTTAACTGGCGTAAGGTAAATCAAGAGCTCATGGTATGGAAACCCTCTGAGGAAAGGACTCAAATACAGTTAGGGATGAGCACTTAGTGAGTTCCACAAAGCAGTAAGTTACGAAAGTGTGACAGGGATAAGGGGTGTGGGCTAGGGCAGTCAGCTGGGTGGAGAGGTGTCTGGGATGAGAAGGATTCATTGATGGGGCTTGTCTGTGCAGATCTTTCTGAGCTGTGGGGTCCCGCCTTGGCCATAAGAACATGGCTCCCAGTGTAGGAAGGGTGTCTTTCACTCCAGAATTTCACCCTCTGCTTTTATGAAATAGATCAGAGTAATCTTCTTGCACCTGCTGTTTTTCAAGTGCCTTTAACTCAAAATAGTCAAGATGCCAGAGTGGCTTATTTTCCACTCCTTCCATTGCCTAGCTACATGTGGCGATGGAGCACTTAAAATGTGACCATTGCAACCAACTAGTGGAACTGAATTCTTTAAATTTAAAATGAAATAGCCACATGAGGCTATGGGGCGTCACGGCCGACGGCCCAGGACCGGAAGACCGTCGACTGGGCGTCTGCACAGCCCACATGGCTCCACTCAGCACTTCCTGGCTTTGTCCTCACAATGCACCTGCGCCATCCATAGACTCTGAGAGGTGGTGAAGTTCCCATGGGTCACGTTTCCCCTTGCTGAGTCCACATCACAGATGAGTCTCAGACACTGACTGATACACACACTGGTTTGCTCACACATCACTCTTACAGGCTAATAGGACATGGGCACTTGGATGTCACGAGTGGTGACACGTCACACAGCTGACTGAGAGGGTCTGTGTCAGGAGCTAGCTCTCCAAGTCTGAGGAGCCTTTGTTCTCTTGTATACCTGTGTGCTGTGCAAACCAGCTTTCAGGTGTCTCTTCTGCAAGCTATTCTGGTTGTATCTGTGCTCAGCTAGCCTGGCTCCTTGGAAATCTCCCCAGACAGTGCTATCTCTTGTTCCTAAGTGACAGGTGGTGAAAACCTTATGAGATGCTTCCTTTTGGCTACCATTCATTTAATAGCTGTAATGGGTCCCAGCGTATGCTACAGCAGCCCAGTTCTGCAGGCGGGAGAGAATGACTGAAGGGTTGAGCCTTCAGTCATTGATTCTCCCACAAGACTTGGATTTATACCTCAGCTGTAGTAACCAGGTCTTCCCTTCTGTCCTGTGTCTTAGTTAATGCTTTGATTTTGGCTTTCCAGAGCTGTGGCTTGCCTTTGCTCTGAGCAGTTCTCCAAGGCTGCGGATCCTGCTGTTCCTCCACGTGAGTTCCATAGCTCCCGAGTTGAGCTGCATGCTTAAAGCTCTGCAAGGACCTGATACTGTGTGTTCTCCGTGATGCACATCCAATAACTACCAGGGCCCATCCTTCCTACTGTCCTACACCGTCACTGCCCAGCTGCCCATCCATGCAGTCATCACTTTAATACATCTCCATGTCCACCTTCCACCTAGTCCTGGTTAAGCATCTCAACTTCCATAACAGATCATTGTTCTACCTTCCAGAAAGCTTGTGTCAGGGAAATCCGCCTACCTTGTATTAGTAAAAATGTTTGCACCCTAAGATCCTACAACGGAAGTTCCTCACCCAGGACTCTCCGTTGCCCAACTCCGATTAACAGATCAGCTACAAGAAAGAAAACCTACAGGGCATTGTCTGAAGGCTACAGAGGAGGCTCTGTTCTCTAAATAGTCCAACCTGTACACTGAGTCAAACCAAAGAACTGCAAACGTGGACCATTGCACATTAATCTATGAGATAAACCCAGTTGCTAATTTATAATTTGTAACAGTTAGATCTTGGAAATAAATGGTCATCAACCAAGAAATGGATAAGAAAGATGTGGCATTTTTATACAATGGAGAACTACTCAGCCATAAAGGGCAAACTGGAGACTTATAGGTAAAAAGATACAACTCGAGGCCATACTCATATGGTCTCATTTATTTCACATTGTATTGTCTTCCTAGTACAAGAAGCTGAAGGAGTAAATAAGATCCAAAATGTACAACAGATACCCTAAAATGGTAAGAAACTGTTCAAAAAGAAAGAAACTGGGATTGGGAAAGGAAAAAAGAAGGAAGGAAAAAACAAATACATATATCATATATATATATATATATATATATATATATATATATATACATATATATGATAGTTAAAATAGTTACACTACTAATTTCTCTTAGTTCATTGAAAAGAAAGTTTTGTGCTAACATTGTTTGGACAGCTAAATGCCTATATCTTGGGTTGGTGATATAGCTCAGTGGCACAGTACCTGGCAAGCACAAGGTCCTGAGTTCAATTCCCAGTATCAAAACAAAAAAAAAGCCTTTATCTTGTACTCTGAGTAATAATTTAGAGATAACAATACACAATGTATTAACCATTTTACTTTCTTATCATCTTGTTTTGAAATTTTGGCGAGTTTTTTGCTTTAAAATAAAACTTAAAAAAAAAGGAAGGGGGGGCTGGGGATATAGCTCAGTGGAATAAGTGCTTGCCTAGCAAGTGCAGGGTCCTGAGTTCAATCCCCAGTACCGCCAAAAAAAATAAATAAATAAAATAAAATAAAATAAAATAAAGGAGGGGATGCTCACACAGAAGGACAGCAGCTCAGTTTATCTAAACTTCTACCCTAGAATTCTATCTTGGTATTCTAAACTTCTATCCTAGAATCTTCTAGTTCCAGTCCTTTAAACCCAAACTTACTGAATACAGGTGACTGCCTATGCCAGGTATGTTTCATTGCTTGAACAAATTAACACATCCTCTGGTACAATTAACCAACCCATCCTCTTTGGTGGTCTAACTTTGCTCTCTTACCCTCTTTTGTCGGCCATTATGGTTTAGCTCTAAAATGGTCCCCCCAAGCCTCACTGTTCAGAGGCGGGCTTTGGGAAGGTGACTGAATCATAGGGGTGCTCTATACTCAAGCAGATTCATCCTTTGATGAGTTGTTTATCGCCAAGTGTACAGTCAGGAGGTGGCACCTGCTTGGAGTGCTCACTGGAGGTGTGACCCAGAAGGGTGTATTCTTGTCCCTGGATCATTCCCTCCCGTATGCTTCCAGCTCTCCTCCATCATGCCCTTCCAACTCGCCATTTCTGCCTCGGAGCCAGCCAACCATGGACAGGACCCTCTGAAACCATAAGCTAAGATAAATCTCTTCTTTAGGTTATGAGTGTGAAGAATTTTGACTCCAGGACAAGTTCAAGCAGTCGTCTCTGTGAGGTTTTTCTTTTTCTTTCTGATTTTTGGAGGAGGGGTTGATACAGGTCTCGCTATGGAGTTCATATTGACCTTGAATTCATTATGTAGCCTAGTCTTGCCTTGAAGGCAGAGTTGCTCCTACCTCAGCCTCCCAAGTGCTGGGATTACTGGTGTGCACCATCACGACTGGCTCAACATTCATTGTTTTTTGTTGTTGTTGTTGAGGGGATGCCAAGAATTAAACTCAGGAGCTTGTACTTGCCAGGGTAGTGTTTGTGCCACTGAGCTATATCTCTGGCCTCCTCACATTCAGTGTTAATACACAGCTATCTCAAGGTTTTATTTTATCCCTGATAGTGAGGAAAGGGGGTCATGTAGCCAACTCAGGTCTACAGGGGTTCCTTAAAAATAATTAGTAAGCAGAGCAGGGTGGCACATACCTATTAATCTTAACATTCTGAGAGGGTGAGACAAGAGGACTGTAAATTTGAGCCTAGCCTGGGCAACTTAGCAAGATCCTGTCTCAAAATGAAAAAATACTATAAAGGCTGGGCGTGTGATGCACAGGCTCTGAGTTCAACCCCCAGTACCAATAAAAGTTTTGGTTCCTAGTTACAGTTGGAGAATATGCTTGCTGAAACAAATGTAAATACAGCTGTGTATAGAGCAAAAAACAAACACAACACTTCCTCCTTCCTTCAAATATTCTATTAATAGATTTTTGTTTTTAAATCAGTAAGTTGGAGCAAGAGCCACCCACAAGGAAGAATGGTACTCACCCCTTCCCCATACGGAATCCATTTGCCACTTTCATTCTTCCAGTACCAAGTCCACTTGGTGGTGAAGACAGAATTGGCCTGGTTTGTGCCAGATGAAGGGGTAGACAAGCGTCGCATGGGATTACCACCGTAAGTCATTTTCTGGAAATCGACTGTATGATTTCCTACTAAAATCCTGAGATAGAAAAGTAACAAATGCACCATTGACATCCACTTCTACAGTTGTTACAGCTTGTGTCTAGATGTCCCCCCAAAGCCTCATGCGGGCATAGGTGGGACTTTTTCAGCAGCGGCTGGATCTAGAGGTGTGACACTAGGATTAATTCATGGGGCAGTGCTAGGATGAAGGGCCCTAGGATTAAGGGTGTGAGTGTTACGTGCCCTAAGTAGCCTGGATAAGATACAAGGGGCAGAAAGAGCTGTGGTCGCTCCTTGTTGCTTTGCTATCTTCCACCCATTGTGAACCGTCCCTCCTCTTCAGTCTGTCTGCTATGTGGCCCTGCCTTGGAGCTGATTAGCGACTGAAACCTCTACAAACTATAGGACCAAATAAATCTTTTCCCTTTTAACTTTGGGTGTCAGTTTGTCTCAACAATTAAAAAAAAAAAAACTAAAACAACAGTCTACACTTCCATAACAATTATGCAGAATCTCCTTTTTCTTGGTACCAGGAATTGAACCCAGGGCCTCACACTTGCCAGGCAGGTGCTATACCACTGAGCTACATCCCCAGCCCTACAATTAATATTTGAGGACTGAGAAAGATGCCAAAGTTTTCTTTCCTTTGTTTTTAATGCTGTAAATAAAGTCTTAACTTGTCTTCCTACAGCTCCAGGTGTCAGATTTAAAAGAAAAACTGAAATGCAGAGAGCTAAAGTAACTTGCCTACGTCACATATTTAAGGGTGTCACAAAATGTATTGTTGCCTCAAACCTAACCCCAAATAAAACTGCCCACAAAACAACTGACGGGCTCCATATTAGAAAGTAAGTTGAAACTCTCTTTAGGTCAATTTTGAAAATTATTTATAATTATCTGAGTAGTTACCAAAGTGTGGTCTAAGCCTCTTTAAGAGAACTAGCAAGGTCAAAGTCGTTTCCATAGTAATATTAAGCCGTTATTTGTCCTCTTTGCTTTCTTACTGTCATTACTGGACAAGTTTTCTAAAGGCTGAATGAAATATGATCTCATGATAGAGTGATTGAATAAAGAACCAGATGTGAGAATCTACTCGCCTTCTATTAAGGCAGACATTAGGAGATGTCCAAAAATATAAACCTATTAACACACTTCTCCATAATGCTTTTTGTTTCAGAGGACAGTCATTACGTTATCTATGTGTAGACACATAATTATATACACATAGTTCTATAGAAATGTTATTTATGTTAACGTGTGATGAGTTTACTGCTGTTACTAAGTGGATCCATGAATATTTAATTTTTCTCTGTTCTAATTATTAATATGATAGATTTTGGTATCTACAATTCACATAAACAGAAAAGTCTTGGAAACCCTCAGTATATTTTAAGAGTGTTGAGGGGTCACAAGGCAAAAACGTTTGAGGGTTACTACTGTAAGTAAGATCTCTTAGATCAGTCAGATTAATGTTGACCCCTGGGGACATTCGACTGTATCCACGGACATTCAGGTGGGGTAGGGAGGGTGGTGCTTACTGGAATTAAGGATAGAGACCTAGAAGACCACCAGCCAGTTCCCCGCAACAAGTAATTATCTGGCCCCAAAGTCAGCGTGGGGTTTCAAAGTTGAGGAACTACTGTGTTTACGGGGGAGTGGGGATTAGAACCTAGAAATGAACGAGCAGCTGATACCGCCCTCTACTGACGGAATGTAGCAATACACAACCTCGGTTTACAGTTTACCCAAGGATGCGAAGGATGCAAATACCCCGCAACACACACAGAATTTCCTTGTAAAACGATGACCCATCCTATATTCCTGCACATCATAAGTAAATATGGTCATGCAAGTCTCACCATTTCAGCCCCCAAAGGAGCTGAAATGTCAAGTATCGTCTTCTTAAGCACCTCCAGAATAAAGAGCCAGCATAAGGAAAGTAGAAAATGCTAAAGCGCACAACACATGTCTGCGCTAGAACTACGTGGAATTACTCAAATCACGCTTAACAATTACTAGACTAAGCCAAAGGCTCATTTGTTCTAAACCCCTCCATGCTTTCCAAGGTTCTGTCATGGGTTAAAAAGACCATGAATTGACCTCTGCACTGTGCTTTTCTGCATGACTCACTGACAGACATCAACTAAACAAATAATCGCCACTGTTAGTTGACTTGAGTCAGCGAATTCAGAATCCCTACAGGCAGCCAGATGGTTGCCCCATAAACCTAACACTCTGCTTTCTTTTGATGACGTGAATCTTGTAACCCCAATGTGGTCACCCACTCACATGTCATTGCGGGGGTCACAGTAGGCCTCCTCAATCTTCTCCATGGCCTGTAAGTCCACCCAAGTCTGTGTAAACAGCTGCCACTGGTAGGGCAGGTGGAAGTGAATTTTGCTGCAGCTGCCTACAAAGACAGAAAGAAGATCTCAGGGCCCTGTGGGGAATTCTGATCCACTCAGCCAAGTTCTCTGTGGATGTGTCTTCCCCACTCTGCTGGGGTTTCCCGTCTGTCACTTTGCTCATGCAGGTCCCTGTTTACTGTGCCTCGTGTCTACCACTCAGGATTCATTACCCATGGGAATGAATCCAGAAACAGAAGGTCCCTGCTCCCTATGCAGTCTGAGCTGTTAAAGGTACAGGTAGCCTCTGTGTGCCTTCGCATCCCCCAGGGACCAAGGTGAGACAAGATGCCCTCCAGCATAGGAAACCACCTTTATTCCCCTGAAACCCGGGCCTAAACCTGCATCTCTTCCAAAGCAATTCCCCCAACTAATCTTACTCTATCGTGCTCTGACCTGGATTTTGCATTCCCTTAGCCAGCATTCTCTTAGCCAAAATATAGTTTGGGCTTGATATGATATATTTATTTATTTTGTGCCTTTTTTGTGGCTGTTTGATGTCCCAGCATAATTACAAACACTAAAGAAAACTGCCTCACTGTTTTGCTTGTATGATTGGCATGGGACAGGACACGCTAATGACAGTCATGAAAATGAATGCTCACTGGATAAGGAAACAGTCTTCCAAGCCCATAATTCATGGATGCCAAAAAGAGTTGTTTTCCAAACTTATTATATTTAAATTGTTTTTTTGAAATGTTCAAAAGAAGTGCAACTACTTTAAAATGAAAAAGACATCACATGGAAATCCACAGGATGTGCACTGCTTGAGACGCAGCTAATCAAAAGAAGGGAAGCACTCATCCTGATCCCTGCCTCACACCCATTTGGGTGCAGGGGGAGGGGAAGGGGAAGGGAGAGAAGAACGTGTGCTGATGGGAAGCTTTCTGCTTTGCCAGTAAGAAGGACAAATGGTCCAGCTATTCCGGAAAATGGTATATTCAAAAACTAAACAGTGAATTACCATATGGTCCACCAGTTCTACACCCGGCTATTTACCCAACATACATGAAAGCAGGCCTTGAGGAGGTAACTGCTATGCCTATGTTCATAGCAACATTACTCACAGTGACCAAGAGGTAGAGGGTTACACAAAGCTTATAGTACTCACTGTTAAGTTGACAACAGTTACGCAGATAATCTACACAAATATCCTTTGGGCCACGATTACCCATCCTAGATGTGGTACTTGCAACATCAGATATGGAATCTACAAAACAAAAGAGGATGCACGTATACTGATCTTCATGTTTAAATAAAAAACGAAAACAAGTAGTCTCCTAACAGGAAGGAATAGTGACGTGAGGCCCATGTTCAATAAAACTCCAGGATTTGTGCCTTGCTCAGGAAGACCCAGACAGCTCCTCCAGAAAATGAAACATGGACACTAGGACCACATGCAAGTTGTGTTTATTTCTTAAACTAGAGCCTAACTAGTTCTCCCGTTTCAGCACTCTGCTGTGGTGCTCCCAGCAAGCCCTCCCTGTCTTCCTCACCAGTGCTAACCAAACCGTCCATCCCTAAAGGAAGAGCTCTCAGCTGTGCCACTCTGCTGTGGACTTCAGACCTGGGCGTCCTCTTTATTGAGGGACCTACCATGAGTGGGGTCTGGGGTCCTCCTCGAGAGCTCACTGGCAGAGCTAACAGAGGCCTGGGCAGAGTTCTGACTCTCGGTCTCATGGGCTGCATCTCTGCTGCCTGAGGAAGGCAGAGGAGATGAGGCAGCCTATGGACTTGTGCAAAGACAGAGGTTTCCCCAGCAGAGGCTGGGACCTGGCTTCTTGTACTCTGACTTTCAGGATAAAATGCACCCCCCCACCCATGATGCTGTTTTTAAACCAAAATTAGTAGCACCACCTGCATGACAAGTTTCATCCACATGACCAGAGCCATTTGGTGCCTTATAGACAGATTTACCAGCCCAAAAGTTCTTCCCTCTGTATTTACCATTTAGAAATGTCACCCCAGGGTCATCACTGATGATGCTGCTAATCTGGCGATCCAGGGGGGTAGCTCTGCTGTCCAGATGATAACTGGATAGTGCCACTTCTCTCTGGCCATTGGGTATCATTCCAAAATTCATGTTCATGGCCACTCCATCATGAGTATTATTGAAAGGAGAGACTAGCTGGGCATCTGGAGCCCCACTGCTGCCCTTGATGTTGATGTGGTCTGATGAAAGCATCCCCATCGGCTTTCTGGAGCTTAAGGCTTTGGGTGTTTGTGTAGAATCAAGAGGCAAACCAGGGACAGCTTGACTCGGAAAGAACGCGCTCTCCTTCCCAGTGCCCTGAGTGTTCAGCCAGGGTGGGGAGCTCTTCCTGTTAGAGCCCGGTGTGGAATTAGAGGCAGGATTGCTTTTATTGCTATAAAAGTGGTCCTCTGGAAGGCCATTCTCTGAGAATCTCTGGCTCACTCCCACTTGACCTGCTCCTCCAAGACCAGCAGCCTTAGATGAGACTGAGGACAGCTGGGTGAGATCCGGACTCTCCAGAAACGTGAACTTTCGGGTGAGGTCGTCGATATCCCTGTCCCCCAGGGCAGCCCTGCTGCTGGTGCCATCTGGACTGGGAGTGCCCGACTTGTGAGCTGAGGCAAAAGGGAACTCCTTGCTGTCCTGAGAGACTCGGTCTCTGCTCTTGCTTCTTCCTCTACCTGCCCCACCTCTACGGTGCGCAGAAGCTGAAAGGAGAAAACAAAACATGAGTGAGAACCAGACTTGATGGGACTGGATTCCTGCCACCATTTCTCCTCTTTAGTTTCCAGCCTGGCCGTCCAGATTCTATCACACAGCTCGTCCTAGTCAGGTGCATGATAATCTTGCAGAAGTACAGTTATGGTGAAGCAGAGGTAGGAATCCTACATGGAGCCTGCACAGCAGGGACCAGCCTTCTGGGGCCCAGGATGAGCGGTGTGCTTGGGACTCTCCTGCTTCTCTCCTGGCACTCAGGGGGAACCCCTCACCCCCAACCTGCAGGTGGGACTCTCCACTACCCCTTGTCCTGAGTCAGCTTCCAGTGCTGTGGTGAATGAGGAGGTGGAGTAAGGCAAACTAGGAAAACTTCTCCAAAAATGACTTAGATTGTGCCCATATTGTAACGTAGCTGTACTTGATCATCTAAGCATTCACAATACTTAAAATAAATAGAAAATGAAACCACATTCTCAAGATATGAGTTCATTTAAACTAGCAGCTTTCCCAGATTGCTTCAGGTAATTCTCCAACACCCAAGCATGATAACCAAAGTCAAAATGAACAAAGCAGTTGCCTTTCCAGAACCCAAATGACTCACACCTGCCCTAAAGCAGGAAGGAAGGTGTCAGTATGCTGTGTGCATGGAGTGAGTAGGGTGTGTGTGTGTGTGTGTGTGTGTGTGTGTGTGTGTGTGTGTGTAGTGGGGGGGGCGGGTGTTGGGAGAGAGATGTGAAAGATGTACATGGCTGTGTCTGTGGCATGGGTGCATCTGCAACACCTGCCTTTGTGTTCACAAAGAATATGCACATGTGTGCGCGCGCGCTGTGCACGTTGTGCTATTGGGGTTGGAGTTCTTTTCCACCCAAACCAAGGGGGCAACAGTAACATAGTAAAAAAAAAATCTTGCCCTCAACAGAATTGCTAACTCACTGACAAACTAGAAGTGATAATACAGATTCTCTGGTACACATTGTAAAACCACACCAAAAGTGGCTTCTCCAATGTCCCTGCTCAGAGCCCTGTGCTGTTGGAGAAGGGCGCGATGTGGACTCTGAACACGCTGCTCCGCTGCTCTCTACAGGCCCCGGAAACGCCTGTGCTTGCTCATCAGCTCACCCTTCATTCTTCTAAAAACGATTCAAAGCTGCGTATGATAAAGGTTGCTTAAAATTTCTGAGTCTCCCTTTCTTATCCCATAAGAGAGACTGATTAATACTATATCTGGGGGCCCAGGAGATAGCTCAGCGGCACAGCCCTTGCCTGGCAAGTGCAAGGTTCTGAGTTCAATTCTCATACCAAAATAATAATAATAATAATAATAATAATAATATATCTGTATTTCTACATGGTTTTATGGTAAGAAAGAATGATATTTTGGTTGAAGTCCCTTGGAAGCCAAAACTGATAAACACAAGGGCAGTGTAATTGTTCATCACGTTTTGTTTTGGTTTGGTTTTTGAAATAGGGGCCTCACTATGGGGCCCAGACTGGTCTCTGATTCCCAAGCTCAAGTGATCCTCCCTGCTCAGCCTCCCAAGGAGCTGGGACTAGAGGTGTGCGCCCCACTATCATGTGATCTATCTGCTTCATAAAATCTCCTCTTCTACTCCACTTCATAAAATTAAAAATTAATTTAAAAATTAGCAATTAAAGCCATTATATAGAAGGAAATATTTAAGAAATGGTATCACTTCACACCTATTAATATGCCATTATAAAAAATCAGAAAATGATCAGGGAGGAAGAGGGATGTGGAGAAATCTGAACCTTTGTACATCACTGGTGGAAGTGCAAAATAGTAAAACAGTATGGTAGCTCCAGAAAAAATTAAATATGGAATTGCCATAAAATTAAATATGGAATTAAATATGGAGTTACCATTGAATCTAGCAATCCCACTTCTGATTATATTCCCCAAAGAACTGAAAACAGGGTCTCAATGATATATTTATACACTTATGTTCACAGTAGCATTATTCAGAGATCCAAAATGTAGAAAATCTTAGCCAAATATGGTGGCACATGCCTGTAATCTCAGACCTTGATAGGCTAAGGCTGGAGGATCCCTACGAGTTCAAGGTCAGCCTGGGCAACAAAATGAGTTCAAGACCAGCTAGAACAACATAATGAGACTCTCAGTCTCAAAAAACAAAGCAAACAAACTGACCCCAAAAAACAAAATGTAGAAAATCTCAAATGTCCATTAAAAATGATTAGATAAACAACTTATGACATATCCATACAATAAGATATTATTCAGCCATAAAAAGGAAGGCAATCCTAACATATGCCACAATGAGGATGAACTTTGAAGACCTTATGGTAGAGAAGGAAGAAATCAAATTGTTATTTGCAATATATTTACACTTCGAGGATATCAATGGATAAAGCAATAACCACTGTTGAGACCATGTCACCTTGTCTATAGATTAGTTGTGGTTGTACTATTTTTTATGCTAATTGGTGTCTGTTTGTTAATATGTTTTTGTACTTTTATTTTTTTAAATTAAAAAAAAATTGTTATTTGCAGATGACATGATCCTCTACATAGAATACCCAAAAAAAACCACCAAAAAACTCTTAGAATTAATAACCGAATTCAGTAATGTAGCAGGATACAAAATCAACTCCCCCAATCAAGTGTTCTTACACACTAATAATGAATCGAGAAAGAAATTTTTCAAAAAATCATTCACAATAGCATCAAGAAAAATTAAATACCTAGGAATTAACCTAAAGAAGAGAAACACCTCTACAATGAAAACTACAGTACTCTGATAAAGGAAATTAAAGAGGATATCTGAAAATGGAAAGATATCTTCTGTTTCTAGATACATACAACCAATATAGTTCAAACCCTCCTTATTTCCAAAATTGATCTACAGATTTCATGCACTCAGAATACCCACAGCATTCTTCACAGACCTGGAGAAATGATCCTAAAATTCATGTGGAACTAGAGGAGACCCAGAACAGCAGAAGCAATCCTGGGCAAGAACACAATGGGAGGGACCACAGTCCCAGACTTGAGGTTGTACCATGAAGTTATAATGATAATGTCAGCATGGTACCAGCATAAAAACAGACTTGTGGATCAGTGAACCAGAGCAGAGGATGAAGAAACAGCCTCAGGCACATTTAACTATTTATCTTTGATAAAGGGGCCAAAAACATACAGTGAGAGAAGATAGCCTCTTTAATAAATCATGTTGGGAAAACTGGCAATCCACATGCAGAAGACTGAATCTAGACCCCTATCTCTCAGTGTGCACTAAACTGAAATCAAAAAGGATCAAAGGCAAGTACAAGGCCCTGAGTTTAATTCCTGGAAACAAACAAACCAGAAAAAGGATTAAAGAACAAATTCTTTTGAGACTGGGTCTCACTATAGTTTAAGCTAGTCCTGAACTCACTGTGTAGCCCAGGGTAGATTGAAACTCACAGCAATCTTCATGCCTCGGCCTCCCAAGTGCTGGGATTATAGACGGGTGACACCATGCCCAGCTAAAGAACTAAACGTTAAAACAGAAACATTTCGCTTGCTGAAAAACAATGGATAAAACCCTTGAAGTCATAGGCATAGGTAACAACTTTCTGAACAGAGCCCCAGTTGCACAGGAAATAGTATCAAGAACCAGTAAGTGGGATTATATCAAATTTTTTTTTGGTATGGGGAATTGAACTCAGGACCTCGCACTTGCCAGGCAGGCACTGTGCCACTGAGCTATATCACCAAGGATCATATCAAATTGGAAAGCTTCTGCACAGCAAAACAATCAACAAGCCAGACACAGTGGCGCACACCTGTAATCCCAGCACTCGGGAGGCTGAGGCAGGAGGATTGCTGTGAGTTCGAGGCCAGCCTGGGCTAAAAAGTGAACTCACAGCCAGCCTGAACTGCACAGTGAGACCCTATCTCAAAAAGAAAAAAAAAAAAAAAAAAAATCAACAGTGTGGAAAGAAAACTCTACAGAATGGGAAAAATATTTTGCCAGCTATTCCTTGGATACAGGGCTAATATCCAAATTATACAAAAAGTCAAAAAAGTTAGATCACTCAAAATAAAAGATCCAATTAAAACATGGCAAGTTAAAAAAAGTAGGCAAGCAAAATGAATAAAACCTTTACAGAAGAAGCATAAATGACCAATACATATATAAAGCAATGTTCAACATTGCTGGCCATTACAGTAAAGCACATGTAAAAAACACTGAGATTCCATCTTACCCAAGAAAGAATGTCTATCGTCAAGAAATCAAAGCCCAGTCTGGTGGCACATACCTGTAATGCCAGCACCTGGGAGGCTGAGGCAGGAGGATCACCATGGGTTCAAGACCAGCCTGGGCTACATAGCGAGTTCAAGGCCAGCCTGAACTACATAGAAAGAGCCTGTCTCAAAAAATAAAATAAAACAAACAAAATCACACCAAAAAAAACAAAAAACAAAAAACGGTGGTGAGACTGTGGGACAAAGTAATCCTCCCTTCATTGTTGGTGGGAATGTAAACTAGAACAACCACTACAGAAATTAGTACAGAGATTACTCAGAAAAATTAAAATTAGAAATTCTGTTTGATCCAGTTACTCCCCTTCTAGGTATCTTACTAAAAGAGTTAAAGACATCATATTACAGTAATATACACATGCTCATATTTATAGCAGCACAATCCATAATAGCTAAATCTATTTCTCCATCAACCTATAAACGAATAAAGAAAATGTGGTATTTATACACAATGGGTTACTACCACTCTGCCATAAAGAAAGATGAACTCGAGTCATGTGTGAGAAAATAGATGCACCTTGAGACCATAATGTTAAGTGAAATAGATCAGACACATGAGCTTAAATATCACATGGCTTCTCATCTAGGAAACCCAAGTTATAAATAAAGAGCAAAACAAAAAATAATAGGAAGTGGGGCAATAGATCTAACCCAATGGAAATAGGATGGAGAGGTGGAGGGAAGAGGCAAGGGCGGGAAGGGAAAGAGGATGAAAACAGGAATTAAGATGTGTCATGTACATGTATCAGCTCCACACAAGGAATGGAGACGTTATATATTGCAAACACGTAGCAATAAAAAATATTTTTAAATAAACTAAAATGTCACAGTCTGTCTTCATCCACCCTATTCATCAGATCTGACACTGTACAACTTCTGATACTTCTCCAAAGTCAAAATGACCAATGAAAGGTAAACATTCCGAATCAGTTCAGGACACTTAGAGGCAGCCACAACAGCATAACTAGACACTCACAGAAGAGGTCTGCCAGAACTGCTTCAGAAAGTGGCGAGAACAATGGGATGTGTGTTTGGGGGGGGCATATTTTGAGGGCGTTTATGATAACGTGTCTTTCACTGTAATAAAAATTTTAATTTAAACATTCACTGTCATTTTCAGTCATACCTTATATAGTACTACGAATATATTAAAACAATGTATACACTGGGACAGGCTTTGGAAGGGAAAATGAAGGCATTTTATGTGATAAAGTAGAGACATTGTAGATGCTGTTTTTTTCTTCCCTTATGATTTCCCTTCATTCAAAAGTACATGCAATTCAAAAGGCAGAGCCACTTACTTTTGGACCCAGGAGGGTTCTTCCGCATATGCTTGCTGTTGCAGATGTCTTGGATGTTCTGCACCACATCCCGGCTCAGCCCGTGGTCCCTCATGATGGCCAGCACCTTTCTGTCCATCAGGTTGTGTGATCTGAGGCAGTTGGGGTAGCTACAGTTTCCCCGCGTGAAGTGTTCACAGATGTGGAGTCTTTCGCATGGCGGCTGCTGGTCACAGATCTGTTTTCGACCCTCTCCTTTATAACTTTTGCATATCTACAGAAGAGAGAAATAGCAGCAGAGGAAAAAACACCTTCTTGTATCTGCCACACATTCATTGAAGGTTTAAGTACACACAAAATTCTATGGCAAACAAATATACGAAGGGGGAGAAAAGTATTCTACAATCCTTGATAAAATGCACTCAATTAATGATTTATTTGGGGGTGGAGGAGGTCCACACACTAAATAAAAGATAGTGATGAACTTGATTAACCCTTGGGAAAGTATTGACTGCAAATAGGATGCCAAATGAGTTCGATAGTGCAAAGGTACTCAAAAAGGAAGGTCTCGTTCTGGGTATCAACTTAGTTGGCAAGTAGTTGTGTCGTATGAGCAGCTGCTTGGGAATTTGGAATTTGGTCTCTGCTGAGCAGAATGTGAAGTTTCTCACATGACCTCCTATTTTTATCTAGATAGATATATCTACATATCCAGCCCTACAGAGATATAGTTCCTTCTGAAAGGTCCAGTACTGCCACTGAGGCCAGATGATAGGGTGTAGGACTAAATGATGCTTCTGATTTTTTTTATTTTTATTTCGTTTTTTTTTTTGGTACTGGGAATCGAACTCAGGACCTACCTTGGGCTTGCCAGGCAGGTGCTGTGCTGCTGAGCTATCTCCTCAGCCCCAAGGACACTTTTTCAAAGTCTGAGGCTCTAGCAGCAGCTGGGTGACCAAGCGACCTATTCTTGCTTTCTGTTTCCTTTTCTCTACCAAGAGCAAAACATCTGGCTGGTTCACCTGGGGACCTTTTCCTAAGGGGACCTTGTCTGCCTCAGTGACGTGGTTAAGCAGATTAACAAAATGTGCGTCTGTGTTGTGCAACATACAAGGTTAATGATGCAAACAGCCCTCTGTAGGACATGTGCCACAGGTTTACCAACACTGTCATAGGTCAAGGCTGATTGGAAAGATGTGATTATTTTAAGGGTTTTTTTTTTAAGGGCAGGGAGTACATCTTGTCCACTGTTGCCTTTAGCATTTAACCCAGCACCTCAGCACGGTATATACATCTTCCAACTACAAACGCGGAAACCAGTGTGATTAGTACAGAACTGAGCTTCAGGCATTTTAAAGATAAAGACATTTGGAGGTTATCCTCCAAGGCTCTCTGTAGGCCAGATCAGCATGCTTCCCACGATTTGTCTACGTGGTACAGACGTAAATCCAAACTCAAGAACAATGACTTAGCTACGAAGATAGCTTCTAAAGCCAGGTTCAAACAGATAAAATTGCTGTGGAATCCGCTACCCAGATTCTAGAGTGTAGGGCCGGGGATATAGCTCAGTGGCACAAGCGCCTGCTTGGCAAAGCACAAGGTCAAGAGTTCAATTCCTGGTACCCAGAAAAAAAAAAAAAGACAGATTCTAGACTCTAGACCACTGGTTCTCAAAGTGTAGTGCCAGGACCAAGCACTGTCAGCACCACTGGGTCATTTTTTACAGCCCAGAAGCAGCAGCAGTGGGGTCCCCAAACCTGTGCTTTAACAATGCTCTACCTTATTTTATTAAATCTTTTTTTTTTTTTTTGGTACTAGAAATTGAACTCAGGACCTTGTACTTGCCAGGCAGGCGCATATGCTTCTATATCCCTGGCCCCCTCCAGGTTATTTTAATGCACGCTCAGGTTGGAGAACCGATGTCCTGGAGAATAATTCACAATTTCACAAACCATGCTTTGGTTAATACGTCCACTACCGTACTAATGTTGAAGCAAGACAGTGCCTACCTCAATTCACCTAAGGCAAATGAACTCATTTCTTCCTTTAATAAGCACATTTTAGTTTTATAACTTTACATAAAAGTTTGCCTGATGTTTTTATGTCCTCATAGGTCAGCGATGGCAAACCTTTTAACACTTTCAATGATGCAAACAGCCTGCTGTGGGACATGTGCCACAGGTTTACCAACACTGTCATAGGTCAAGCCTGATTGGAAAGATGTGATTATTTTAAGGGTTTTTTTTTAAGGTCAGGGAGTACATCTTGTCCACTGCTTCCTTTAGCATTTAACCCAGCACCTCAGGCTTGCAGTCATTTCTAAGTCTTAATTGAAAGAATGCAAAACAACAAATATAGTGGTATACGAAGGGTTTGATGTCTGTCCACGGTCACATGTAGTTAATGAGAGAGATGGGAGGACCAAGAACATTCCCTGTGGCCCTCTCAGGTCCCTGTCTACCCACCCCCAATCACAGCTGTTTCTCTACACTCCCACTTGCATGTAATCTAGCTCCTCTCTCTCCCCTATCACCCCTGCTGACAGAAGTCCAAGTGGCCCAAACACCAATGCTGCAAGAATAATTCCTCCCTTTTCAAGAACCAGCCTGAATCAAGTCTTCTTAAACTACCTGCACTCTGGCTGACCCCCTGGCTAAAGTGCCAGGAAGATATTCTGCCTAACCCTCCTCCTCCAAGGTAAATATTCCTCTGAAGACCTATTGCTCAGCATTTCCAAACAGAAACTGACCCTGACGGTTCTCACTAAGGCTAACTGCAGCCCTCAGCTCCTCACTCCCCTAGCTCAGGAGACAGCGAGTCTCCCGGCCGGGGATCTTTCCCCTGACCACTGGTAAATGGGAATCCTGTTATTAGCTAAAAAGACGCTTCCAGGGAGAAGCTGCAACCAACGTGTTAAACAGGGGTAGGGGCCTCAGGTGACACTGCTCCTTCTCTATACTCTGTTTGATAAAAGCTAGATGAGACCATTTTCCTAAGGGGACCTTTGCCATGCTTTCAACAGTGGGCTCTGTAGACTCCCTCGGGAAACACCACTGTCCCTATTGCCAACCTCCTCTGCAGAGAAGGAAAGAGCAAGAGCTACTGCTCCCAGATACTCTGCTGCCTGGCTAAGTGTGTGTCCCCATGTGAAGAGTCCCTGGTGCTTCTGAAGCAATCTAAAGCAATCAGACCCGATAAATGACCGTCTTAAGGCCCCAGTTGACACCACATGAGAGCTGGGCCACAGTCATCACTGAAGTGTCATAGTAATTCTTTCCCTAGTTGTCATTCCCGCTCATAAAAGGAAAAAGACAGGATGCTGCTGCTGATCAATGAGACCTTCCTTGAATGTGATTGGTGCGTAAGGCATTCTCCACATGCCAGAAGCCGTGGGGGATTAGACTGGTACTGACACCCCAAAACAGGACTTCTAAACTTTGGTTTCCTGAAGAGAGAACTACAGAGAACAATACATAGGGTTGAAAAAAGCAATAGGCTATATCTCTCAAAGTCTTTTTCTGAGGGGAGGGGGGAAGTTTGAGACAGGGTCTCACTATATCATTTGAGCTGGCCTATGTAACTCAGGCTGGCCTGGAACTTTGCAGCAATCCTCCTGCCTCAGCTTCCCAAGTGCTGGGATTACAGGCTTGCACCTCAAAATTCTTACAGAGGACCATGCATTCATCTCTCTCCTAAAGTAACCAACTCAAAATCACCTCTTATGTCATAAGCTTTTTTTTAGAAAATTGAAAGATATTTATTTTATTTGTTTGTTTCTTTGTTTATTTGAGACAGGGTCTCACTATGTAGTTCAGGCTGGCCTTGAACTCACCATGTAGCCCAGGTTGGCCTTGAACTCACCTTGATTCTCCTGTCTCAGCCTCCTGAGTGCTAGGATTACAGGTATTTGTCACCATACCTAGCATCACAAGGTCTTTTAAATGGTCAGAGAAACACACTAAATTCAGAATAAAAAAGTGTTTAACCCTCAAGAAGTCACCTGAGCTATCTTGTTGGGTGTAAAAGAGCATCTGAATCCCAGCCTTGCTCACAGAGTTCCAGTCCCACCAGCTACTCCATCTAGGATGTGTCCCTGTACCTCTCCTTCAAAACAAGGCTAACACTACCTCAGGGGTTTTTTCTCAGGCTGGATTCATGCTTTAAACAGCATCTTCTCAATGTAAATCTCTCCACCTATCTAGATAAGACTTAGTTATTCACCAGTGTTCCCATTTTTCTTCTAGTAACAGAAGTTCCCAATTTTTAGATAAACAAATGGTTGTCCAGCCAGAAACTACATTTCCCAGCCTTCCTTTCAGCTAAGCATGAGCACATGAAAGACTATAGCCAATGAAATATGAGCACATGTGCTAACTAAAAAGGGGAGTTCGCCTTTCCCTTACTTCCTCTCTGTACCCTAATCAGCTAGAAAATGGTGACAAATGAGATAGGCTGCATGTCTGGAGATGGAAGTCACATTTTGGAGATGATAGATCTGACCTGCAGGTCTGAGTGCTTGAATGATCCAGCTGCTTCCTCACCTGGACTCTCCCTGCTTGCCCAAGCCGCAGAGACAAGACCACGATTTGACACATCATCCCCCAAAGGCCCACACAGTAAATATTCTAGGCTTTGCAGGCCGTTCTGGCTCTGCTACTACTACCCAACCTGTGCTGATGACATAATCGCAGGCATAGTACACAGGCAAACAGGCGTGTCTGTGTGCCAGTGAACCTTTATCTATAAAAACAGGTGACAGGCCTGTGCGCTAGGCTACTGACTCCTCATGTCACATGTTAAGTGGTAGGGAAATAAAAGTATAGTTTATTTCACTTTGTTGTGGGGGTGGGGTGAGACAGTCTGACCACACAGCAGAGCTGGTACCCTCATCTCCCCTGTCATCTGCCAAACTTCAGGGCAAAGGCCACCTCTTCCAAGAGGCCACCCAGGAGTTCCCTAACAGCCTAGCAGTAGAGGCATCCAGAGTTAAGTTCTTATTCATCCTCAAGTAGGAGGAAAGCTGCAGGAGTCTCTTAGGCCACTTGGCAACAGCCTTCACCGCCAACTTCAGGGCCCTGCTGCTGACTTGAAGTTTCTCCCGCTCCTCCACCAGTACATCAGCAATACAGTGCCACCCACGACACTCTCCCTGCTGAGTGCGTGGAGCAATCGTGACACTTACCTCGGGCATGAAAAATGGGTCACTTTGGACGAGGAGCACTGCTAGTTGCTCTTGGTTTAGTCCAGAGAGTTCGTGATTTTTGAGGATCCGGAAATTTTCTTCTGAGAGAACCTCATGAGAATACTTGCATAGGTTCCTAGAAGAAAATGTTACCATTGTCATGTTTCTGCCTCACAGAGGAAAACAAAATTGTCCATAAAATGTTCACGCAGCAAAAGTCAGTGCCATACCCCTGGGTCAGTCATACAGGTTGGGCCTGCTCAAGAGTACAACTGTTTTGTTTTGTTTTGTTTTCAGATAAGGTCTCACTATGTGTTTTGGAATGGCCTTAAATTCACAATGTAACCTAGGCTGTTACATTGTAACCTAGGCTCCAACTCAAAGCAATCCTCTTGCTTCAGCCTCCTAAGTGCTGGGATCACAGGTGTGCGCCATCGCGCCTGGCCCCAAGAATACAAATTAAAAAGACACATTTAAGACTGATGTGAGTGAGTGAGTGCACCCTGGGCCAGGCCTAAAATGCCCCTAAATGAATGAATGAATGAAAATAAAGCACAGAAAAGGAAAAAAAGATACATTTATGAAGCAAATAGATCAAGAGGGATGTACTTTCTTCACAAATTAAATACATATAGACACACAGTTCACTTTAATTATTGCAATACTTCTCTGAACATTATCTCCCCAAAATCCGTTATCATTTGTGTATAGCTCGGAAAGGTAAAGGGAAGAAAAAAAGAAACCAAAACCAATCTGCCTGTCTCAGAAATGAGAAATTAAGATATTAAAGGGAAAAATTAAACTCAGCAAGACAATTCCCTTACCCAACATCTTAATTACACAAAATTACCCATTTCCATGTCTGCTCTGAGTTACACACCAGTGTGCACCTATATACCTGTGAGTATAAAGAAATGGAAACAGACTCCTCAACGTATATCCAAACGACAGAAAAAGATGCAAAACCTCCTCTATTTTAGGACTTTAACGACTTAGGTCAACACTGTCCAACAGAATTTTCGGTGACGATGGAATCATTCTATACAATTTGAGCTTTCAGAGAGGGAGAGAAAGGGACGTGAAAAGAATTAAGATGCATCAGGTACAGGCACTAACTCATGATGAATGTAACTACTAGGTACTGCAAACATGGACTAATACAAATTTTTCTTAAAGTTTTCCAAAATGGAAACCATATATGGCAACTGAATACTTGATTTAGCACTTTGAAGTATGAGGTGGACTGATTTAGCTTGAGAAACCCTGATAGTTCTGTTATTAATATCAACATAGCAAAATATTCCCTGATCTTTTATTAAAGTATATATTACTATTTATTTGCACCCTTTATTTATCTAGCCAGGCATGGTGATGCCTGCTTATAATCCCAGTACTGGATGCTGAGGCCGAAGGATCTCCATGAGTTCAGGGCCAGTTTGGGCTACATAGTGAGTTAAAGATGAACCTGAACTACATAGCAGGACCTTGTCTCAAAACAAAACAGATGCAATAACTAAACTGGGCGTGGCGGTGCACGCCTGTAATCCCAGCAATCAGGAAGCTGAGGCAGGAGGATCTTTGTGAGTTTCAGACCAGCCTGGGCTACAAAGTGAGCTCAAGGCCAGCCTGAAATGCATAGAGAGCCTATGTTTCAAATAGACAAAAAAAAAACCTATCTAATGGAGAAAGATACTAACCTACAGATTGTAGTCGTTCTTTATGCTTTTTAAATATTAATCTTTATCAGCCTTGTTTATTACAAACAGTTTCATATTTTTTTTCCTTTTCTGAAGTCAAGAATTGATCAAGTTTGTTATTGCTGAATATTTATATGTTCAGCACCTTACAATTTGGGTACTATTTATTTATTTATTTATTTATTGGTACCAGGAATTGAACTCAGGATCTTGCGCTTGCCAGACAGGCACTTATGCCACTGAGCTTTATCCCTCTCCCCTAGGTACTATTTAATACATGCAAAATAAATTCATCCTCCACAGCTAGTTAACTGTAAAATGCCATTTTGTCTCCCTTCAGGAATTATTTTCCGCCCTAATTCTTTAAAGCCTGTGAAGCTTACTATGACAAATGATGTCAAAAGTGTTTTATGTCAACCTTTCTCAATAATGATTAAACATGATTCATTTCTTATTATTTTGTTATTCTACATAATTGTACATTAACCTTTTACCAATTTACAATTATCAGGATTCCTACTGTTTTTCATCAAGCTATTTTGCTTTAAATCCAACACCATATAATTTAAATGTCCTTTATGTCACATTTTAAATATTAACAGTAATTTACAAGATATCATATCATAAAGGCTTATACCTTTCCAAGAAACTCTTTGGTGTACTTGTACTTAACTATGATTTTCTCCATAGAAATCTTATTAGAGGTTATGAATTGCCACAAAGTAACAGCAATAATTTTATTTCTGTTAAATCCATAGTTATATTGTATACTAAATACGCATTATCCTATGTTAAATCTTCTGCTTCTTTCCATTTATTCAAGCTTTGTTTTGTTTCTCTTGTTTTCAATTAAAATTATTCTTTTAATAGTTGGCTTTCAGTTCCCAAACATAAAATATTATCTGTTGCTGGTATTATTTTTCAGTTGTTCGCCACTGGTATACAGAAATGCAAAATGATTTTATTGAAACTATTGATTTTGCAAAAATGTAAACATCTAGGCAAAAATTATTCTCTAAGAATTAATCTTTAAAAGCCGCTTATACAAATGTGATTGCCTGTGTGTAAACTATATCTGAAACCCTCAGGAAGTGTCTTCAAACTTCTCAGAAGAATCTCTTAAGAGAGGTCAAGGGCAGCTGCTCAGGCTGGGGGACAACCTCGGTCCTAGCCATCCCCCCAGGCAGGTTCTCTTCTTACTTGCTCCGCCAGTGACCTCAGCTTTCGAGTGTCTCTGGCCACTTTGATAAGCCTGGCCTCACCTCTCTGCCTTTCAGGTTCTGCTCTGTGGCTTCAGATACTGCTCTCACTGGTCTCCACCATCCAGAATCCTCAGCAGCTGGACAAAGGCCACCTCTTGGTCATCCCCCAGGCCCAGGAAGAGGGACTGGAAGAGACTCTGACAGTAGGAAAGGCCCTCAAAAGTAACCCTGTCCAGGGTAGCCCAAAGCAGATCCCCCCACCACATAGCATGACCAGATGCATAGGAGCTGCATTTTCCATGCGCCATCACTGTCGTTTCATGGCCACTGTCATTAATGATCTCATGGATGCTGATCTGAAAATGACCTCCCTGAAACGCTGCACACAGCTTCTGCCCTCAGCTCATCTTTGCTTTCCTCTTGGCTCCAGTTCGTACACCCTGGACTTGGAGCCAAGCCAAGAGCACCTCTGCAGGTCACAGGAAATGCAGAATGGTTGGTTGTCTGTCCCAGCTGAGGGGCGTGTCACTTTCAAGGTCCCTCAAGTCCACACTTCTGCGAAATAACTAAAGGCAGCCAGGTGACCTACCAGAGATCCCTCTGCCTGAACCCCAAACAGCAAGATTTCCCCAAGCCCAACTAAGATGCTTGAGCCCAGAGGAGCAGTGCTGGCTGGGTCTCCCCGTCACACCACAGACCTCCCTCTGGTGGCTTCTTAAGAGTCAGCCTTGCCAGCCATAGTGGCACTCGCCTGTAATCCCAGCACTCAGGAGGCTGAGGCAGGAGGATCATTGTGAGTTCGAGACCAGCCTGGCTACAAAGTGAGCTGAAGGCCAGCCTGAACTGCATAGCGAGACCCTGTCTCAAAAGGACGGAAAAAAAAAAAAGAAAAGAGCCTCTGTACCCTCAGTTCAGCACATGGATCAGCAGCAGAGGCAGGGCACTGTGTGTGCTCAGCCTGTGTGCGGGCGAAGTACAAAAACTAACGTCACGCGGTTACGGAGTGACAGAAACTTTACAACTGTTACTTCCCTCCATAGTCACAATATTCTTACTTTGGGAAACAGAGGCCCAGTGAAACAAAACTTCAATGGTGACTCAGATAAGAGCAAGATCTGCTCCCTCAATCCAGATCTCAAAAAACAAGAAAAACAAAAAACAAAAGACCCTGAATCTAGAAAACTAACCCCAAACAGGCAGATCTGAGACTTTTCCAAATCAAAAAGAAGAAGAATGCTGGTGTGCATTACTGAAGCCACTGTTCCCTGTTACTGACTGCAAAACTGACAGCAGAGTAGAAGCATTGTAAAGGGGCATCAATCATATTCGCAATGCAACACAGACACTAAGCGACAGAATTTGTGATGATCGTTGTAGACAGCCGATGAAAAGGGTCTGATAAAAATCAGGGGAGTATATGTTCAGGGTTAAGCACTCACGAGACCAATTATTTAAATATAGGGTGACCAAAAGTTGAATATTTTCCATTCATTTTTATAACAGGAAATTTTAAAAATGACAGTTCTGTCAAATTTACTCAATAATTTTTCTGAGTATAGCATATCTTAAAGCGGTCAATACACAACACAACGTTACAATCTGGACAGTAGTATCTAGTTACTTTCCAAATTCTTTTCACACTATTATCTTTCTTTGAGCAACACACATTATACTGTTGTGTTGTCCTTTGCTTTTATTTCCCTGTGGATGGTGTAATTTCAATGAAGTTTCTACCCACTTCTATGTAGAAGACCCCTTACATCTTCAACATAGGATGAAAACATCAATGTTAGACGTCTTCAATGGCATTTAGCTATGCCATATTTTTCAATTGCTTGGTCTATTGACCTAATCCAAATTGTAAATGACTTTTTGAACCCTCCTGTTTTAAATAAGTAACAAATGTGTTCCATATTGTTTGGTCCAGAGGTACACAAATATTTTATAATAGTACTTTTTTTCCCTCGGTGTTTGATTACAGGATGGCTTATTAGATGTTGGTCACCTTTGTCAACACCACCCATAGAATTATTATAACCATTGACCACTATTAGAATTTTCTTGCTTCATGTCTCCTTTCAAGTTCTTTCACTTTGGTATTATGAGACAGTCGACAACAAGGAGACGTCCTTTTGGTCTATACATTTCCTAACACAGACTTCTCCTCTCTGACCTGCTACCATTTCTCCCTTTTTTAGTTTTCTCTTCGCAGATCTTTTGGCATTTCCTTCCTATTCGGTCTCAGTGTCGCAAACGTGTCCATTTTATGTTGTGAAAAAGTACCACTGAGGTATGTGGAGAAGTATAAAAATTATACCTAATGTACTTATGATAAGAGTCTTTATAGATTGTGGTACAACATTGTAGGTTATTTTTCACAAATAAAATAAATACAAATTAGTGAAAGAAAATTATGAGAACTTATTAGATTTCACTAGAAACAAGCATCACAGGCAAATACAACGTTCTAAATAAAAAGTATGCAAAACCCGGTTGATATAAAACCAATAGAAATGCAAGCATATATCTTGGTGCAGTCAGTACATCTTGGTATACTCAGTACGGAAACAAACACACTGCCCAAGGGATGCTCAGTGTAAACTGTTAAGTATTTAAAGTTGCCATGGCTTTATCCTCCTGGTTACTATTTTCTGATTTTCTTGTCCCAGCTAAGGTGCCTAGTATTGTCTAATTAGTTCACAACAGGAAATTTTGTGAAAGGTTAGCCTCTTGGGGTTCTCTAAGCTCTACTTCTCAAAGTGTGGCCAGATCTCAAAAACACAAATTCTTGGGCTCCACTCCGAGCTGCCACAGTCAGAAGTGAGGCAGAAAATCATTAGCAGACTGGAGACCAGTGCCTAGGGGCTACTTCAAAGGCAAAGAAGATACAATATTTTTTCCCTTGTTTCTTAGTCATTACCTGTAGCCAATACCCAAAAAGCCTATGGTTTCTAACTTTAGCTCCAGAGAATGTAACACCTTCTAAATCCGCTAATAAGGCACAGGAACCAAATAAAGTTCACTGCACAGGGACCCATATAAAGTTCAGGACCCATATAAAGGAAGTAGAAAAGCCTCAGGGTCTCAAAAGGAACTAAATGGAACCATCCACCTGTGAAGTAAACAGGAAGCTACTTCTCTCCAAAGCAGGTAAGCACAGCCCACTTTATTTGTATAAGAGCAATCAATGACCTGGAAGGAAAGAAGGGCTGTTCCTTGAAAGTCTCAGTTAAACGTATAAAGTAACCCGAGACCTCACCCGTGTTAGGACCTGGCTTTCCCTAACATTAGTTAGGGTCACTATAAGTGGTGGGGGTGGGGGCAGAATCCTGGGCCCTGTCTGCTGCTCGTTAAAAGCACGAGTTGTGTTTTTTTCCTGGGATGATCAGGGACTTAAAGGCTATTTTTGCTGTAAACCCTGATTATAGACAGCTAAGCTAGGTAGAAATATTATAGACAGTGCTGGGCCCTTGGGGGAGCCCACACAGAGAAGGAGAACACATCCTCTGTGGCCAGAGGAGCATCTGCTGGAAGCCAGGCCTCAAGATAAAGACAAAATGAGCAGGTCTGCATGCCTCCCAAGAGATAAACGCCCTGATTCCTCTCTTCCTAAAAGGCCCTTGCTCTTTCCAGGCACACTGGTCACGTGACCTGCTTCCCCGTTGGATCAATATTAGCTAAACTTGTAATCTTACTGGTTGATTGCAGTTTTGTCCCGCCTTGTGCCCACCTTGTGATGCTGCACCCACCTCATGATTTTGCTATAGGAAACTTACTCTGTAGTATGGGGTCCACAAGCACCCATTTTTCAGGGCCCTCCTGTCTCTCCCAGGAGCTGTCTCTTTCAGTAAAATGTTTCCTACTCTTAACCTCTGTGGTTCCTTAGAATTGATTCTTCGATTTTGGGTGGCGTCTGGGACATCTAGCAGCTTGGGAGTTACATTTATTTCCCCTATATCATCATGACTTACTTCACTTGGGTCTACAGATGCCCAGTAGATAACTAAAAGCAGAACAAAGTTTCACTTTCATTTTCTAGCCTTTGTTACTGTCAATTTCGGGTCAAATCTCTTTTAGCTCTTCATACAGACATGTTCATCATTTAGGGGATTTCTGTCTAAAAGTTAGCGAAGGAAGGTTGGTTAGCCCTGAAAATACAGGATCCCACCCCCCTTCAAGACAGGACAATGATATAGCTCAGTGGCACAGCGCCTGCCTGGCAAGGGCCAGGCCCTGAGTTTGATTCCCGGTACGAAAAAAGAAAAGACCGGACACTGAGATACGAGGTTTAGAGGGGCATTCTACTGCATCCAGAAGCCTGGTGCTTTTCCTGATAAGATCCCTACAGACAGATACCATTTCCTGGAACGGGCCCAGCCCTCAGCCGAACGGACTCCAGAGCTCAAACCCCGACACTGACAGAGCTATCAACTTGACCCCAGCCCATCTGCTAATCCTTGAAAGCTGGCTTCCCAACTATATGGACAGGCCAGTCCGAACCCCTATATCAGAGTGTGTCCCCTCCAGCTGCCTAAGAGAGAGTCCTTTCTTCTCCTCCCTCAACTTTGCAATTACAGTGAAGCTTCTTCCCCTGTAGATTTCTGCTTCAGTTTTAATTTCCATTTCTACAAAAGCAAGAACCTACGTTAGCTGATGACAGACCTACCAGGTCCAGGTGATTCTTGAGCTTTTAAACATACACCAGAATCATCTAGGTTTGCTGCACACCTAAGGCAGGGCCCCAGCCCCAGAGTTTCGGGAATCAGCAGGTCTGCGTGTGGGCGCTTAGGATTTGCATTTCTATCAAGCTCCCATATGACCCTGTCCAGTGCTTTCCTGGGGACATGCTAGGAGTGTCTGGCTCAAGGCCACCTCCCAGCTTGGTACAGTGCGTCCCCAGGGATACAAGGGCTCTGTAGAAGGTTGCCTATGGTCACAGGAACATTTCACCTCTCAGGGAAAAAACAAAACAGCTAAGCTATAAACCCTTAAGAGATGCCCAGGACAAAGCAAACCTTTGCAGAGTGTTAAAACCAGATAAACTTCAGGCAAACTGCATGAGTCAGGGTAGGAAATGGTAACTTTAAAAAGGAGCAAAAACAGCCTGGGAAGAGGCAGAATTGTCTTGCAGAAATCTGGAGCCAAAAGCCTAAAAACAAATGACATTTTCACTTTTCCCTTCCAGCCACAGAACAAAATGTTATTTTAACCCAGGGAGTGAGTTCTCTCCCCCACCCTGGGTGTGGTCTAAAAAGCCCTCCTGCCTTGCACTGTGATTCTCATCTCCAGTGACAAACCCTAATCAACTGGAGAAGGCTTAAAAATACCTGAGCCCTGGGCCACCCCCATAGAGACTGGTTTCATTTGAGTGCACTGGGACCCCAGGCGACTGTGTAGGCAGAGCTGAAAATCGCAGGTTGGGCTTGTCACGCTCGATTCTGGCTTAGGCTACTGAGTTCTCTCGCGTCCCAAGTGGCCAGCATGGCCAGTTTGATACGAGAGCAAACAGAAAAGTAACCAGACAGGCCAGAGTCTCCAGCCAGAGTCTTGTGGGCTTTTTTTGTTTTCTGACAGTAATTTGTATTGAAATACCCCTTCCCTTTCTCCTCTCAGGACACCTCTGGGCCCCCTTGTTCCCTAACACTTCAGGGGGTTGATGATAACAGTGAGACAGTCCCTCTATACAGAAAACAGGAAATAGCACAGTGTAACATAAGCTGGGTAGAAAAGGTACCAGGATGTGTGAAAGATAAAAATCTAGAGAATAATGACCCAGAGAGTGAAATGTTAGCAATCAAAACAACCCTAATGAAATATTATTTGAAAGCACAAGAGTCCTGTGCTCTTATGTTTGATGTTCAAGATTAAACTGCAGTGTTCCAGAGGGTGGGGACGGTTCACTGAACCTGGAACTCCCAGGGTAGACAGAACAGTGAGCAGGGGAACAGTTGGTGCTGGGGCAAGAGGGAAACTGGAGTTGAGGGAACAGGTTGGCTTTTCTCAGAACATATGAATCACACAGAATGGCAGAGCAGAAACTGCAGGTGGTGCAGGCCTCAGCCCAACGAAGGGAATGAACCACGTTACTACAAGGCTGTAAAGAGCAACAAAGGCTCCTAGTCTGCACCAAAAAAGCAGCAGGCAGGTGAGAGGCCACGCACCCATACATATTACATGCTTACACCAAGGGTGGGAGGAGACATTTGGCACTGGTGCCCAATAGGTTCCTGCCTGGGTATGAGTTACTGAATTATGGTGGTGGTGGTCTAACATGGCTGAAGCCCCAAACAACAGCTTATCTTCCCAATGACCACCACCACTCTTTCTCTTCCCCTCAGCCCGGAACACAACTTCCTCTTGTCCTTAGCCAGTCTTTATAAACCCCAGGTCCCCTAGCCAGAGTCTTTATAAATCCCGGGTCCTTGTCTAGCCCCAGAGGCGTCTGGTGTCTTATGCTGCCCTTTCCTCTCCATGTACGGAGTAAAGGCCTTCTTTCTTTTCTTTGGTTCTTTTCTGCACCGGAAACCTAATAGTGCCACCAAACATCCTCTTTCTGTTGTTACAGTCTTGATATTTTCCTAATGGCAGAAGGTAGTGATCTGCAAACTTTTGTGCCCACTGGAATCACCTGGGGGGGTGGGGTAAAAATCTCCTTGTCCAGTGCACACCCTAATGACATCTAGGTCTAATGACATCTAAGTCTAGGGCAAGGAGTGAGGTGGCATTTTTGTTTTGTCTTCAAGATTTCCTAAAAAAAAAAAAAAAGATTTCCTAAATGATGCCAATGTACAGCAAAATGTGAGATGCATCCCTCCAAGTCCACATTGGGACTGAGCTGAGCACAGAGAGTGAAGAGAGTAAACGACAGTACAGGTGAACGGCAGGTGCTGCCAAAATCTGGATGATTAGAGAAAGTAGGTCACGTTAGCCTTCTCTCCAGCCATATTTCCCAACATAAACTCCTGGGAAAAATAAAAACTAGGATGAATTAAAGAAAGATTAACTACTTAACAATATTTGAGGATTCCTTTTAGAGAGAGAGAAAGGGAAGGCACCTCCAGAAGTTTACCTTGCAACACCAAGTGTGTGCCTAATAAATACCTGTGGATGGATTGGTAGAATGCCGAAGCAGCCTGTGGCTTCTGGCTATGTCGCATAAAAGGCAAAGGCAGGTCACTTTAATGTTTTTTTTTTTTTTGAATTTTTTTTTTAAATTTTATTTTAAAGACAAAAGAATGGAGACATATGAACCAGAAAAGCCATAAACAATACAGAAAATACAAAGTTATACAGGAATTAGAACTGGATGTTGTATTACATAGTTATCTTCACATTAGTTAACACAAAAACATTAAAGGAAATACCAAAGTATAGATAAGATAGCAGGGAATTTGCACTGGATGCTGTATAATATAAAGTTATCTTCATTTCTGCTAGTACAAAAACGACTGAGGAAATACAGAATTATAGAGAAGATAGAAGGGAATTAGCTCTGGATGCTGTCCTACATAATGTTACCTTCATCTTTGTTACTCAGTTACACAGATGATGGCCCTTTTGATCATTCAGTTTTTCTCCTCCCT